>CM077643.1:329659418-329979418 GCA_039707465.1 Rhabdophis nuchalis
TTGCGCTGTGGCAGTCCATCTTCACCATCGGAAGTAAGAAGCAACCGACAGCACCACTCAGGCGGCCATTTTCAGGCTCCTAGAGGCCACATGGACCCAAGCAGAGCCACCGTAAATCAGCAGCCACCACAGGATTTCCTCATCCACAGCAGGGAGTTTCCCTCTAGCTGACCCACATTGAGGCACGATCTCCCTTACATCGAGGACAGCCTCATTACTCCCGTGGCGCAATGTTGGAACCGAAGCAGAGGAGCCGGCAGCTACCATCACGCGCGCCACATGGAATGACCTCAGCAGCTGAGCCATCCTTTCATCTACGGCTCGCTGCTTAGAGAATTGGAAGCCTGAGGTAGTGGAGCGAGGCAGCACAGAGGACAGACCACAAGTGTGTTCACAGTTTTACGACTGTGAAACTGTGTGGCTAGGGAGAAGACAAGATGGAGGACGCCATTACAGCTGGTGAGGCGAGTTCCCCTTCATCTTCTAGGGCACATAGTTCGGGAGAACGCTCATTTAAGCCCACAGCCTGAGCCTGGAAGCACAAGGCATCAGCCAGCAATCGCCCCTCAAGGGCATTGCAAAGAGATGAGTTGAAGAGGCATAAAGCCTTAGACAAGAGGGTAACCCGGGCTGAGAAAGAGAGGCAAAACCAGGGCAGCAGACTCAGCCCCTCTCCGGCTAGGTCACAATCCTCCGGCGGAGATCCTCTCATGGATGGCTCATCACATTGACCCCCAATCCCTCATAGGGGATCTGCCAGGGGCAACATTTCCCCCTCTCCTCCTCTTTCTACTGGGGACCCCGAAGAATTCCAGGAGGATCCATTTGATTGCCTAGCACCAGGTTCAGTGCCAATCCAACCCAGATCAAGGCTTGCCCCTCAGACAGCAATTCCTAGGCCTGAACCGGGCCGGTCATCTAACAGCCCCCATACCTGAACTCCCTGAGTGCTTTAGACAGCTTACATCGCAGGCCATTTCTCAGGGCTTTATTTCTGGGCTGCATCAGAGAAATTCAGTTGCAAATACCCAGGAACTTTGTGGGGCTCCATGAGGCTATCTAGCCCAACCCGAGTTATCAACCACTAAAGTGCATAGACCAGCTTCTCCCTCACTGGCTAGTGAGGATTCCCTCATTAGTGAAAATGCTGAGGGATCTAGATCTATCTGATGACGAGGAGACCCTTGTTCCAGATCCTCCTGCTTTTATAGGCATCTTTCCTCCAACTTTATTTAAATCTCTTCTTCACGAGGCAAGAGCCATCACCAAACTGAGAGGTGTAACACCTGCTACTGAGGATTCCAATACTCAGAAAGAGTTAGGAGGGGTCCCTTTTCAGATCCCCTGGCAAAGGAGAAGGAAATCCCGGCCCCCCAACTTTTTTTGAACATAGTCAAGAAACAATGGGCAACCAGGGGCCTTCCCTAACCCAGGGGGTAATGATTACAGATTTTACAATCTTGAAATGGGATTTTCCCAGGCCCTACAGATGCCTACTATCGATGCCCCAGTGGCTGTCCTGGCATCTTCCACATCCTTGGTCATAAAGGACATTGCAGACACTTTAAAAGCAGAGAACAAAAAGGCTGAGTTAACTCTGCGTAAAACATTCCAATCAGCGGCCACCTCAGCCTCCTTTTTAATCATACTACCCTTCTCTGGTTACGCCAAATGCAGGAATGCATACCTCCAAATGAAGTTAAGCCACAGCAGGATGTCAATAAATTAATGGCAGCCACCCAGTTTTCCGCTGATGCAACATTTAATGCTGTTAGGTATGCTTCCAGGGCCCTCTCATCTTTGTTCACATCCAGAAGATTCCTTTGGCTTCGCACTTGGCAGGCAGATGCCAAATCCAAGTGGAGGGGCTTAGTGGTGTCACCCTTCTCAGGTGGGTCCTTGTTTGGTGAATCTCTGGACCCCATACTGGTGGAGGACAAGAACAATGTAAGGTCGAGATCGTTTCCGGCTTCGGACGCAGACGGACGTGGATCCCACACGTCCGACGCTGTGTTGCCTCAGCTGCGCCTTCGGGTGCAGGGGGGGATGGGCATAATCCCCCCTCCGTACAGGCGGTTTGCGGTGAGGGCCCCCATCTCGATGGCGGTCGGGGGGGCTGCTCCCGCTTCGCCCCAGGGGCTGAGGAACTTTCGCAGGGGGAGTTTCCCTTTCGCCGAAGGAGCTGGAACATGGAGGATTTTTACAAGGAGCTGAAATGCCGGGGCTGAATGGCTGCGCCGAGGCTCCGGACTAGAAAAATGGTATGTGCCTTATTTGGATTTTTTTGCATTCAATTTTGTGGAAAGAGAAGATAGGGGGGAGTTGGAAACAACCCCCCTGGAACCAAAGCGGCATTGGAGAAAGAGTCCCGCGATGCGGAGAGAGTGAAAATGGCATCCGTTGGATTTATTGAAAAAGGAAATCTATTGCCAAATAAGGGATTGCTGTTAGACAATGTATCCTGAGCCTTGCTACATTTTAAATTGATTGCTTCCACTTTTGTTTTTTTCACCCTGCCGGCAAGGCGGAAAGATGGCGTTCTCTTTGTTCCCAGGATGGAACTTTTCTTTTTGGAAATAAGCATTCCTCCATTTTAACAAAAATTAGACTAACTTTAAAATATATAAGAAAGGACCTGCTCTGGTGTCTTTCAGTGCTCTCTCCCCTTGTGAAACCTTCTGCTTTTGTTTGGAAAGTTTTTTCCTTTTTTCTTTATTTTTCTCTCTGGACGTTGCAAACTTAATTTGAATTACAGCTGCTTTTGTCTCAGACTTCACGGACTGCCCGCCCAACAGTGCCATTTTTCCCCCTTTCTTCTCTATGTATCAACATTTAAAATTTTAATTATGGCATCGAGGAAACCTCCATCTGGGAAATCAAGCTCTGCTCCAGCATCTACAAAACCCAGTCCATCCTCACAACCAAAGATTTCAGCCTTGTTACAGAGGGAAACAGAAGTAGAGGATCCTAAGCCATCAAATCCTCACCCATTAAACGTAGAGATTTTTCAAAAAATAATGAATGAAATGCAACAAATCCAGAAAGACAATTTAAGTACAAGATTGGAACTATTGGAGGCGCAAAGAGA
This sequence comes from Rhabdophis nuchalis, assembly GCA_039707465.1. NCBI lineage: Eukaryota > Metazoa > Chordata > Lepidosauria > Squamata > Natricidae > Rhabdophis > Rhabdophis nuchalis. The sequence continues at coordinate 329,662,507 of CM077643.1, forward strand.
AATAACAAATAATAAACAAAAAATTGAGGGGCTGGAAGGGGGGGCGGTTGAGATGAAGGAAGAGATAAAAGACTTTAAGAAAGAAATTACAGCTATTACTGGTCAAATGTCTAAAATTGATTTTGAACGTATGTCTTTCTTTTTAAGATTTCAGAATCTCACCTAATGAGAATTTAAAAGAGTTAATGGCTACTATGTTAGCGGATTATATTAAGAAAGATAAGGTATTTATCTGGGGGGACATTGATTTGATTTATAGAATTAATTCAGCATTTGCCAGAATAAATGCGGTACCCAGAAAGATACATATTAAATTTATAAGGTCATCGAGGGACGAGATACTGAGAGCGCAAAGAGGGGCCCTCTGATATATCAGCAAAATGAGGTGGCCATATTGAAGCAGATCCCAAAGAAAATACGAGATATAATAAGGAATGATTCCTTCTTAACAAAAAAAATTACACAAAAAGGGGGTGTGGTTCAAGTGGCTGATGCCTGAAGGGATGCTGGTATTCTGGGAGGGAGGAAGAGTTAGAATCAAAACAGTAGAAGAGGCGGAGAATTTTCTTAAAAAACACTCCTCAATCCTGGATGATGGTGAGATGGGTACGGGAGGGGCCACGGGTCCGCCTGCTGGTGGGGGGGGGGAGGAAGAGACTATAGCAAAGAGGCTCAGATCGCAAAAATAAGTTGTTATCTTTTTTATGATGGTAATTCCTGCACGGATGTTAATAGAACAAAGTAATTGAATGTACAAAATAATATGAAAATTTATGATTTTAAATGTATGTACCCCTTCCTTTTATTATTTCCTAATGGAATATGTATGAAGACTCGGAGGCGGTCATCAAACCCGATGTGGAAGCTCTAAAATATTATTTAATACCTTATTTACCCCTTTCCTTTTATAAATTGTTAAAACCAATAAAACTTTTTCAAACAGAAGAACAATGTAAGGTCCTGCCCACAGCGAACCAGACATTCCTACCAATGTCCTTCACCTTACTTCCGCAGGTCTTCATTTCTGCAGATCTTTATTTCGTAGGAGTTCCACCAGCACAGGTATTTTCCATCTCGATCAGACAGGCAAGTAGATAAGACAGTACCCACGAGATAGAACCAGATTCCAACCTCAGGGGAAGCGGCCCCTTCATGGAGGGAGTGGCCATCCCTTCTGCTGGGGCAAGTAATTTGGATATGAATCCTCTCATAGGCAGCCGCCCTCCTTGTTTGCGGATCAATGGAACCCCATTATCTCTGATGCCTGGGTCCTAAACACTGTACGATTTGGCCTGAGATTGGAATTCCTCTCCCATCCCCCAAACCGATTCAGGACCTTCCCTCTCTCTTAGAACAAGCTGAAATGGCAACTCATGAAAACAGCTATCCAGCATCTCCTAGACATCCCGGCCATAGAGCTCATTCCAAAGACTCAGAAGGGATCCGGGTTCTATTCCAACATTTTGTGGTCCCAAAGAGTTTGGGGGTAGGGTGAGGGTGGAGGGCTATTTTAGATCTAAAACTTCTAAATTATCACAGTATATAGGAGATTTAAGATGTCCTCCCTGAACTCTATTCTAGAAGGGATCAGGGAGGGTGACCACTTAGCATCCATAGATTAGGCCTACCTCCACATAATGATTCTCCCAGATTACTGGAAATTTCTTAGGTTCTGCCATAGGGGAATTCATTATCAATATAGGGCCTTTCCGTTTGGTCTCGCATCTGCACCCAGGACCTTTACCAAGGTTCTGGCGGTCTTAGCCTTCTATCTTCGCCCTGTCCTAGTTAGGATTCAGTGATACCTGGACAATATCCTCGTTCAGGCAGCCTCTCCCAGACAGACCCAGTTAGATTTCTTATTGACTGTTAGAACACTACAAGACCACGGGCTTTCAGTTAATTTTGAAAAGAGCCACGGTTTCTACAACCAGGCTCCTTCACTTAGGAGCAGTCACAGATACCAAAGAAGGAAAAGTTTACCTGACCCCAGACCGTAGAGATAGTTTAGTACACCTGATTAAGCAAATCCACAGGGAACGTTCTGTCCCCATAGCCCTTCTCTCCAGGCTGTTGGGGGAAATGATATCCAGCTTCACGCCAGAACATTGCAGTGGTTGCTACTTCCACATGAGAGGAACCAGTCATTCCATCGCCGGAATCTGAGTGCTGCCTCAGATCCCCCTCTCTCTATGTTAGTGGCTATCCCCAGCATTGACCAAAGGCTGTGTATTCAAGACCCTGGTACAAATCATCCTGACCCCGGATGGAAACCTCTTCATCTGGGGAGTGTTTCTGGATTCGCACTTGGCACAAGGTCAGTGGACAATGTCAGACTTGCATCGTAACATCAATTAGATGGAGCTCTATGCGGTCCACCTGGCCTCCGCCACTTCAAATCACACATCAGCAGTTGCCATGTACTAGCACTGACAGACAATATAGCCACCAAAGCTCACATCAACAGGCAAGGGGGAACCCAGTTGAGAGCGAAATCAGACACCAATTTCTCAGCTCACATGATTACAACAATTGAGGCCTCCATTTGTATCCATGCAAATATACAATGCCACATGGCCCACCTTTGTCACCTGGTGCCAGGCATCACACATTAACCTACAACTGCACCCGCTCCTCATGTTCTCGAGTTTCTTCAGGATGGTCTGGACAGAGGCTTCTCCCACAACACAATTCGCAGGCAGGTGGCATCTCTGTCAACTGGCTTGCAGGGGAGGGACCTTGTACCCTGGCTCAACAAACTGTCATTAAAAGATTCCTCAAGGGCATAGCCAACTTCAGACCTCCGGTAGTCCATAGGTTTCCTACTTGAAGCCCATAGGTTTTCTACTTGGGACCTGACAATGGTCCTTCAGGCCCTTACCAGGGAACCGTTTGAGACTAAAATCTTTTAGTCTCCAGTTCCTAACCTTATAGGTTGCCTTTTTAATCAACGTCACCTTGGCAAGGTGCATTTTCAAAGCGCTCCATGGCTCGGGACCTAGCTATCTGCGGGATCGGATCCTGCCCCATACATCCTCACGGCCGATTCGCTCCCACAGAGAGGGACTTCTCCGGGTGCCATCCACTAGACTTTGTCAGCGGGCGACGCCCAGGGGAAGGGCCTTCTCTGTGGCGGGCCCAGCCCTCTGGAACGACCTTCCCCCCGATATTAGGACAACTACGGACCTCCGCTCCTTCCGTTTAAAATTAAAGACACATCTTTTTCGCCTGGCCGGCCTTGGGTAGTCTCTTTTAAGGTTAGGGGTTTTAGGGGTAGTTTTAGTTTATGGGTTTTTAGCGCAGGACTAATTTAATTCATTTTTAATTTTGTATTCTGTCTGTGGTTTTAACTGTATTTTTAATTGCCTGTGCCCCGCCTCGAGTCCCTTTGGGGAGAGAGAGCGGGATATAAAATTAAAATTATTATTATTATTATTATTATTATTTCCAAGTTGGGAGCCCTACCCTCCAGGGCTGACCTCTGCACCTTTCATACCAATAGAGTGGTAGGCCCTTCCTTTCTCCGTCTAGGCCCTTCCTTTCCGCTGAAAATCAACTCATCTTTCCACAGGACTCAGGAGATAGTCCTTCCTGACTTCTGTCCTGACCCCTCTAGAGAAAGGGAACAATTGTGGCTTACGAGGCTCAGAGGCTCAGAGATATTCTTCCTCTTTGCCTTGTGGCCCCCACCCTTGGAAGGGGCATCAGCCATGGGGGCGATTACTGCTGCAGGAACCTCTGTTCCTTCCGTGGGGCCGCTGGTCATAGTCACGAGGACCTGACTCCAATCATTGTCCTCTGAAGCTGTGGCGGCAGCCATTTTGGTTCTTGATTCAGGCAGGCTTCAAAATGGCAGTTCATGCCAAAGGCCACTGACAGAGGCTTGAATATAAAGTGAAAGAGAGACTTTGCTGCGAAGAGCTGCCGCGCGCCTGCCCCCTTGTCCAAAACAGCCTTTAGAAGCCGACTTGACTCTGTTCTTTTCCAAAAGGGGTAATAAAGAGGCGCAATTTATTTTGGCCCAGTGGAACAGCCCTCACAGAATGACAGTTGGACTGTCAGTTGTGGGAAAGCCTGCACGCCACCGAGGGGTAATGGCGAGGAGCACCACCCCTGTCTGGGGTTTTTGGTGACCAAGTTACTCACGCAGCCTGAGGCAGAGCAGATTTAATCATTAATTAATTAATCATTAAGTTGAATATTTTCAAAAGTTCACAGGAATACAAGGATGACACAGCCATCCATTTGAGGGACTGAGTCGTAACTGGGTATTGCCTAGTGACAGGGGCGTGGTTTAAGGATTTTATCGGGCTCAGTCCAATCAATGAGTGGATGAAGTTGGCATTACAGCACATTTGATCAGAGAGCCGCGACCTCGGCATCTTGGTCCACACAAGTACCCATTGAAGATATCTGCTGGGCATCTACCTGAGCTACTCCATCGCCCTTCATAAAGCTCTATAGGCTGGACTCATTCGCGTCAGCGGAAGCATCCTTCGGTCGAAGGGTTCTGCAACAGGTGCTGTCCACCTCGGGAACTCCAGACCAGTAAGTTCCCCTCCCTTGGGATGCCAGCTTTGGTATGTTCCATTCCTGGACCCTTCTGCAAACTATTCCAGAGAAAAACAGTTGATCCTACCTGAACTGTCTTTCTTGGAGTTTTGCAGGACAGTCCAGGCCCCACCCTAGTATGAAGGTCCGTAGTTAGACCCGATGTTGGAGGGGTGGCCTTGAGGGTGGCCTTTCTCACCTTTTTTCCAGATCATTCCATGGAGCTGCGACCTCGTCAAAACTGGAGCCAAGGAAAGTCAGAGAGGTGTGGCTACAATTATGACTCAGTCTGTGGGCAGATTAGGACATGATAATCCCATTCCTGGACCTTCCTGCAAAACTCCAAGAAAGGCAGTTCAGGTAGGACCAACTGTTCTTATTTTTAACAGAACTACATCATCATTGGTTGCCAGCTGACTTGAAAACATATTGCTATAAGTTACAGGATAAGACAACATTCTGAAGAAATGAAACTGTTTTTTTTAATTTTATTTCTTTATATCAATTTATATGGCTGCCCATCATTGATGCAACTCTTCTAAATAAAACCCAACATAAATATTATGTATTCTATCCATCCATTCTGGTAACAGCCAATAACACCAAGTGGCTCTCAAAAAAACAGCATTTACCAATAGTATTCAATGACTTTCATGTTGCCTCATATATATCGTATTTTTCGGAGTATAAGACGCACCTTTTTTCCTCTAAAAAGAGGCTGAAAATCTGGATGCGTCTTATACATCGAATACAGCATTTTTTTGCCTCCTGGAACCCCACCCCCCTCACCAAACTGGCTGTGCCTAGTCTTGTGGAGGCTTCCAGAGAGCCCCTGCGGGCTGGGGAGGGCAGAAATTAGCCTCAAACAGGCCGTTTCCCCCTCCCCCAGCCCCCAGCAGCACTCTATAAGCCTCCATAGGACTATGCATGCAATTTATTTGACCCAAAAATGGCCCGTTTTCGCGATAAATGGGGTGGTTTTTGCCCCCCCCCCACCCAGGAACATTCTGCAAGCCCCCCCCCCCAAGGCTAGTCATGCTTTTTATTTGAAGAAAATCGGCCCCGTTTTCGCGGAGAAAGAGCATTTGGAAGAAGTATGCAAAGCGCAAAAAAACCCTTTTTGCCTCCTGGAACCCCAAACTGACTGTGCCTAGTCCCCAAACCCCAAACTGGCTGTGCCTAGTCTTGTGGAGGCAGCTCCTGGGTAAACGGGGCGGTTTTTTTGCTCATTTTTCACACACACACCCAGCACTCTGCAAGCCCCCCCCCCCCCCAAGGCTACTTGTGCTTTTTATTTTTTAAAAAAAAACAGCCTCATTTTCACGGAGAAATGGGCTGTTTTGGAAGTTTGCCGAGTGCAAAGGCTCCCCCCCACACACACCTTTCGGAATGCTCTTTAACTTTTTCTGAGCAAGCAGAAACGAAGTTTTAAGCTTTGTCTGCAATTTCCTTCTGCAGGACAGAGATAAATACACCTGAGAACATCAACCTACCTACCTAATCTCTCTCTCTCTCTCTCTCTCTCTCTACCTACCTACCTACTGTATTTCTCCCTTTTTCTCTCTCTCTCTATCCTTCTACCTTCCTAACTACACACACACACACATTCCCTCCCTATTTACTGTATATCTATCTATCTATCTATCTATCTATCTATCTATCTATCTATCTATCTATCTATCTATTTTTCTCTCTCTATACTTCTACCTATACACACACACTCTCTTCCATCCTACCTACTGTATTTCTCTCTATTTCTCTCTCATCCTTCTACCTACCTACCTACCTACAGTACACACACACATTCTCCCTCTCCCCCTACATACCTATTGTATTTCTCTCTTTCTATTTCTCTCTCTATCCTTCTACCTACCTACCTACACACACACTCTCTCTCCCTACCTACCTACTGTATTTATTTATCTTTCTATTTCTCTCTTTCTACCTACCTATCTACACACACACACACATTCTCCCTTTCCCCCTACGTACCTACTGTATTTCTCTCTCTCCCCTTTTATCTACCTACCTACCTACAGACACTCTCTCTCCCTACCTACCTACTGTATTTCTCTCTCCCTATTTCTCTCTCTATATATCCCTTTACGTACCTACCTATCCTCTCTCCCTCCCTACCTACTGTATTTCTCTCTATTTCTCTCTCTCTATCCCTTTATCTACCTACCTTACGTATTTCTCTTTCTTTCTCTCCCTCTCTCTCCCTCTATCTACCTACCTACCTACCTACTTTTTTTTGTAATTTGCCTCTTCAAAACCTTGGTGCGTCTTATGATCCGGTGCGTCTTATACTCCGAAAAATACGGTACTTCCTGATCCTTGAGATAACCAATGTTATCTTATACTGGTTGAGGTTTAAAAAATCCTCTGGATTCCATACTTCTTAGTAGGTAATGCAAGCATTTAAACAAGAATTTAAATTCTCTGAAATCATATGGACATGATAAAATATCTGAATAATAAATATTCAGAATAAACATTCAGAATATAACAGTTAAAAATCCCTCTAAATAGGAGTTTCTTACTGTAATATTTTACAGTACTGCAAAAAGTAGTTGCTCTTATTTGATCTTCTGAATATTTGCGTATCTTTGCCAGAAACAATTTCAGAGTATCATGTTGGTTTTTCTTCCTAGCATTATCCCGCAAGTGCTGGGCCACTTTTGACCATTATTATTTATTAAAGCAATTTATATAACCACCCATCTCACAAACAAGCAAAACTGGGCAGTGTACAACAAAGCTAAAAATAGTTAATAAATACATCAAGAAATATTTTTGAAAAGCAAAAGAAAATGAAGAATATTAGATGAAGGGATGTTAAAAACAGCAGAGCCATCTTCACTATTCAGCCAGGTCCCCAGGCCTGCTAGCATAATCAAGTCTTGAGGGATCTCCAAAAGCTCATCAGTGACAAGGCCAACCTCACCTTAGGAGAAGGCACCACAACAGAAAAGGCCTGCTAAATGTAAACTCCCTAGGCAACAGAACCTATAACATGCCCTCTCTGCTGCATCTGACAAGATGGGCAAATGAAATTGGAAAAAGATGATCCCTCAAATAAGCTTGGTCTCATGCTGTGAATGGCTTTAAATGTAGGGAGGGGGGTCATAGAATTTACTGTCTTTTGTTCTTTTATTTTTCTCTTTCACAGATGTCATGTTCTTTGGAACCATGTTTAAACCAAGTTAATGGCCTTTTAGGCTTCCTCCGCATGAGTTCACTTTTTTTAATATGCCACAGAGTGGGCATCGGGATTTTAGAGATGCTCAGGTGGGGCATGGCCAAAAAAAGGCTGGAAACCACTGGTCTAATCATTTTTTGAAACAGTTGAATCAAATAAGGTAGGAAGCAGAAGTTCAGAAGCAAGACAGAACCATTATATAAGCACTGAGCAGAAGTTTCCTAACCTTAAGGCCAAGAACAGAATGGTCAATTTTATATTAATTGGAAAAAAAATATAAGGAAAAAAAGCCTAGAATTTAAACATTTTTGTGCTCCACGGAAATAGTATTACATGTGCAATAAAGAAGATTATCTTACCATAAAATGGTTTCTAAATATGGGGCTAAGTACCTGAAGAATGAAATTAAACATTAGGCATTAGGTGAATTCTGACAATTCTAAATGTCTGAGATTCTACTAATCTACACAATGAATAGTGAATCCTCTTAAGATGGGTCATTCTATCAAAGTCACTCAAGATCACAATGAGCTCACAATGAGCCTGAAAAAGACCTCCAGGGATCTGCAGGCTACTTGGGGTTAACTAAAATCAGAATTCACATCATCAGAAAAACACTGGTAAATATGGGATTAATGGAGGAGCAAGGCAGAAGCCAGAGCTCATTAAGAAAACTTAGGCCAATTTGCCTGAAAACATCTAGATGATCCTCTAGTTTTCTGGAGAAATGTGCTATAGACAAATGTAGCAGAACTTCTCTTCCCTTCTTAGAACTTGCTTCTCTAGGATTCAAACTTTTACATACTCTTCTTTTCTTTTCTTGCATCAGTTACACTCTTTTAGTGAAATGCAATTTGGGCCTGTTATATCGGAAACCAGAGGTGGTATTCAGCCAGTTCTCTTTGGTTCGAGCGATCCAATAGCAGCAGCTGCGGGAGGCTCTGCCCACCCATCCTGACATAATGCATGAGCATTGCGTTTGTGCTCACATTTGCAAACCGGTAGGAAAGGTATATGAATCCCACCACTGTCGGAGATGTGTTCTTGTCAGGTTTCAAATCCATAAACCTGTTTTGATATTTCTAGTATGATTACAAATAGATTTTTGACAGCTGATAAATGTAAGCAAGTGCTTGCTGCTAATTAGAATTATTATTATTATTATTATTATTATTATTATTATTATTATTATTATTATTATTATTAATAATAATAATAATAATAATAGTAATAATAATAATGATGATGATATATTATTATTATTATTATTATTATTATTATTATTATTATTATTATTATTATTATTATTATTATTATTATTATTATTATTATTATTTATTGGACTTCTAGACTGCCCCCTCTCCCCAGAGGGACTCGGGGCGGTGTACAGGTACAAATTAAAACCATACAATCAATAATACATATAACTAAAATCGAATTAAATAAACCCCTGTACAAATTTATAAAAATTAAAAACTTAACCTTAAAACCAAATCACAAAATTTAAAAATACAAACTGAGGTGGGAAAGCTGGAATTAGGCCAGGCCGGCTAGATGAAACAAGTGGGTTTTGAGTTTCTGGCGGAAGGAGCGGAGGTCCGTGGTCGTTCTAATGTCAGGGGGAAGGTCATTCCAGAGGGTCGGGCCCGCCACAGAGAAGGCCCTTCCCCTGGGCGTCGCCCGCTGGCACAGCCTAGTGGACGGCACCCAGAGAAATCCCTCTCTGTGTGAGCGAATCGGCCGAAGGGATGTGTAATTGTAATTAATAGGAAGACTTATCTATATGAATTTTGAGAATGGCTTCAGAGAAGAACATAGAGACAGAACTAAGCCAGAAAGGTACTACTGTATGCAATTCCAGGGGGTCAGCTACTCAGAATCACACGTGCTTGGTGGTTCTGCTTCATTAACAAATGGACTCTCTTTTCAATCAGCCTCCAGCCTCCATTTTGTCTCCAGTGCCTTTCTCCCGGCTTGGAACTGAACCAGATGGATATTTCTCCCAATATAACAAAACTGATAAAGTTATTTCTCAAAAGTTAGTTCTCACTGTAAATAAATGTTCAGTTGTGTGTTGAATTTTATATTTTAAGGATTGATAAAAAAAACAAAATATTCCCAAATCTTAACAATCAAAGAAACAAGTAATAAACGAAAATGTTGTAAATTTAAGTTAAGCTGAAAAGATTTGAGGGAAGTACCTGAATTATTGATATACTTTTGCTATACGGTGTTCAAAATGAATGAGAAATTAAAGCAAAGGCACAATTAGTTAAAAAAAATAGCAGTGAAAAAATAAGAAAGGTAAAGATGTCTTCAAAACAGCCAGCAGGGAACATCTTGCCACATCTATTGTTAACTCCTGCTGCCAATCAGCACTGTCCTGGTTATACAAAGCCTCCAGTGCACCAGACTGTGGCTAATTATGTACATTCAAGTGATTAGCAAGCACTTGTTGCCTCATTCACACCACCATCCAAACAGCAGCCTTTGAGAAGAGAATAGACTGCAAATTTATTGAGAGAACACTGTTAATCCTTTGGGGAGAATGTAAATGTAAACAGGACTACTCTACATCAAGGTGCTTTGACAACAACAATCATCTGCATAAACACATGCTCAACAACAAACAGGTGTTCTATTTCACAACTAGAGCCCATTTGATGCTTTCAAATAAGCACTGTGCCCAAACTGTTAAAAGTACTTTGAAACCAGCTGCAATTACTATAATTAGCAGTTTTCCTGCACTTTTTCTGTTCTACCTGTCCAATGGTAATGCTCACTGCAAACTACAACAGTAATTTAAAGCTTTTGCTTTAAATTAAACTCCAATTTTTAACAAATACACACTAGTTAGTAAATGGTAAATGGCAAAACTACTTCCTAAAAGTGTCTATGTCCATTTGTAACATAGTATTGATATTCATATATTTCCTTTGTTGAGTAAAAGGAACCACCTAACATATATACATACACAAAACCAGTACCGCTATTAATGCTATGCTCAAGCAATACTTTCTCCAATTATGAAAACCTAAAAACTGATTTCAACTCTATAATTCACAATCAGCTGTTTTCTGATTGGGGATTACATCAGAATGGGGGAAAGCTTTTTTCATCAAAATATTTGCATTTTTAGATTTCTCTTAATATGTATTCTGACTATTTCTGATAACAGGCTAGTTACATTATAAAATAAGGTTGCATCTAATCTCCTAATAAAGTGTGTAAAATACTGTTTAAAATATGTCACATAAGTAGGTAAATATTTATTGCACAGAAATTAGTCAATTTACACTGAATTGCCAATTATTTATACATATATTTTATGAAAATACTACTCATCTGTATCTATCACTGTATCATACTGGAGAAAATTCTACAACTGATACCACCTCACTCTCTGTCGTCCCCTTCTTCTTTTGCCCTCAATCTTTCCCAGCATTAGGTTCTTCTCCAGTGAGTTCTTCATTCTCATTGGTGGCCAAAGTATTTGAGTTTCATTTTCAGGATCTGGCCTTCTAAAGAGCAGTCAGGGTTGATCTCCTCTAGGACTGACCGGTTTGATCGCCTTGCAGTCCAAGGGACTCTTAGGAGTCTTCTCCAGCACCATAGTTCAAAGGCCTCAATTCTTTGGCACTCAGCCTTTCTTGTGGTCGATATTCAATACAATCATAAAATTTAAAGGTGTGATTGTGTTTGTTCAGAATGTGCTTGAACACATTCATCATCTGGAGAATTAATTCCATTGCCAAACTACTCTATTAAGATTTTTTAAAATACAGATATTCATCCATATTCCTACAACTTTTCCATTTATTCTATACTCAGCAATCTACGAGGAGTATGAATAATCCCAATTTGGTCAGTCAGAACATTTAGATTGCATATAGCAGTTTTATCCATCTATTTATTGTGGACCTCAAATAAGCAAACATCGTATCATTGCAGGCCATAAGAAGTTCCAAGTTGCCTTTTGCAATCAATTGGTTGTGATTTTGTCAATGCCAATAGTGTTCAAGTTTGGGATTGCATCCAAGGTGCTTATTACTACTGATACTATCTTTGCTTTCTTTTGTCATAGTTGTTCTATTTTTGTTTGCAAGTCTTTGTATTTTGTGATCTTTGTTAGTTCTTTCTCTTTTATTCTGGTGTCTCCACTATCTAAGTACAGCCACTATCTAGATTTTTTGGTCTTAATTATTGACAATTATTAAGTCTGGGATGATATGTGGCAGGTGTTGTGTACTTGAATTCTAAAGTCCCAGAGGATTTTAGCTTCTTTATTTTTTATTATTAAATTCTATCGGTATTCATTCAGAAACCCACGCTTCATATTAGAACTTCACAGCTTATCTGATTTGTCCTCTAGTGACAATATAAAATTTGTTAATAATAAAAGTTATCATCAACATATAGTATTGATGATACCTCACCACAGACTGATGGATGACCCCCTTAAATATATAGTTTAAAGAATACCAGTGAGACAACTGGGTGCAAGCAGTATCCCACTTCTGCAATCACTCTTCTTTTATAACTACATATTGGGACCACCCCCTAAAGGAGAACTGTGACAATCACAGAATGTGAGGCAGTCCAATCAGGAATCATGATAAATGGTATCCAGTTATTGAAAAATGTAACAGGTTGAAGGCACATCTCTACACTCAAGAAACTGACATGTGTTATCTATCATATTGTTTCTTTTGTAATAACAAACAATTATTTATAAGTAGTTACGTAACAAAGCCAAAATAATAAATTAGCACACATATCAGGATACAGTATTCTAAGATGGGGAATTGGCCACCCAATGCTTTAAGACGATATAAGACTACCATTGTATGTACAAAAAAAAAACTTGTGACAAAAGCACATATTACACCAATGACAAGTGAACACACTATCATATGCACATGTTATATATTCATCTCAATGTTGGAATCTACTCCTACAGGACAGATTCTGCAACTATTGCTGAATAAAACTTTATATTAATCTGCTGGCCTACCTTAATGTGGGCGGAATCATGATTCAGCAGCTGGATCAGAAGCTATAGTTGATAGTTGAGGAAATGGAATCTGATACTATTTAAAGATTTTGTTCTTATTGTTTTGTTAATCCTATATCTGCTCCTGACTTGGAAAAGTAAACTATATAAAGTAGGTACCAGCTGAGATACCATTATCCCATTCCTTTCCCCGGCCATGGGAATTAATGAGAGAAACTCAAAAGAAATTGGTTGCTCTGGCTCAGTCCTTATCCTTTTCAGCAAACAGGATTTGGTGCCTCCAGATATTCAAAGAGAAACCCAGCCCCATGCATGAAAAGTATTTATGGAATGCATTGTGTGAAAAATATACCATACTTAAATGGAATGGATGAACACAAGATGATCCATTCTGGCAATTCCTTGGCAAGGGAACTTTTCATATGAACAAAATTCTGTATCTTAGAAGATTTCTAGAGTATAGAAAAGTAAACAAGATATGTAAAAACATTATCATTTGTGAGAAGGAAACATGCGATGAAAAACCAATGTTTCCAATAAGGAGTGTGAAAGAAACTAATGAGAAATTACTTATTGTCATTGAAATGCACATAACACCCAGAGACCAGACCCAACACACATAACAATCCCCAAACACACTCCTACCCACCCCAAAATTCCCCACCCCTAAAAACAGATACAATAAGAAAAATAAAGCAATTAAACTTGCTTTTAGTATGAATATATTAACACACTCAGTAGCAACACTCAGTGCCAGTAGAGTTTTGTCCAGCTTCTCAAAATTGTTCTTTGCAGCCTCAACAACAGTAACAAGAAAAGAACTTGTTCAATCAGGATGACTTGAGACTTATATTTCCTATTTTGCTTCTTGATATTGATGCCTGTCTCTCTTTCAGTAAATGGTGAATTTTCTCTTGGCAGTGGACTATGGACTTTAAACCATTACTATTAAACCAAAGCAATAAGATACTTTGATGCCCGTTTTGGAGCCCTATAACACTCCTGTCCTCATTGTCAAAAAGCCTTTCAGAAAGAGGGAGTCTACTCCAATGCCATCTGGTTGAGGATCAAGACACATTAATGCTATCCATCCATTTTTCCAATTGTGGCTGGAACTGGACAGTATTCCTCTTATGACTGCCTGCTTTGCATCCACAGCTTACTTACTGTAAATCAGTATCAGTCAGGGCTACAGAAAGTCCCTTACTGTAGACATTGCTCTCCATGCTGACCTAGCTATTATTTTGCTGTAATTTGACCTTCTGGTACCAACAGATGACAATAATGCTTGGCCAAGTTCAGTTGTTTTTGGATTATTAACTTTGCTGTTCAAGTTCAATTCTAACAGTTCTTTTATAAGCATCTATTTTACTCGGACCAAGGACCATAACCAAACCTTTTGTCATATGAAGCAAGCCTATGCTTCTGTCCCTGTCTTTGGTCTCGTTAATTATTCTTTACTCTTTACCATATTTTGTCATGAATATAACACTCTCTGGTGTCCTTCTTCAATCCTGTGGCGACTGTCTTCTGCTGGTGGTGTACTGTAGTTACAAGATGGATCCAAACAGCTGCCTTTCTAACTTCTTTCTATGCTATTCAAGCGGCTGATTTCTTACTGGACAAATCCTCCTGTTAGGGAATCTGCCCTCATCATATTTATTCCCCATATGAGAATAGGCTTTCTCTCTCATCACTTTGGCTTGCTCTTGACTCCCACACAGCTGAGCAAATTGCAAGTGGCACTCCTGAACTTTCCAAATCTTCTTGGCATCCTTGTTCCCTTCCTTGATCACTGCTCTCTTTTAGCCCTGTCTTGTGAGGAAAGTTTTTTGCCAATCATAATTCAAAAATTCTTCTTTCCAAAATACAGAAAATTCTCATTGTAAAAGCATGTTTTTTAAATTTTATACTGGTTATAACCCAGATGTTTCTGAATATGCAATATGTGTTTCTTCTGAATGTCTTGAATCTGGTTCTTTGCTCATTCTGTTTCTGATCATGTTGCTGAGTTACAAGCTCTGATTCGAACTTGCATTTTAGCCTCAGGTTACTCTGGTAATATTTAAAGTAGCAGTTTATTGCTTTGGTGTTACACATAACTACAGCCAATTCTGGCAAAACTCTTAGTTGTCTAATTCAGCATGCTGACTTTGTTTCTGTTTTACAGTACTTACTGCTGCTATTCTTCTGCCCTCTGCTGTTGCTCTTGTTAAAGTAAATGTCTATTCTCATTTGCCTAGGAATGAACTTTTTGATTCTTGTGTTCAACATGTTATACTCTAGTCTCCCAATATTTCTATACAGGGTACTTTTTTACTTCTTTTTCTTTGTTCAGAAAACAGACCCAGCCTGAAAGGACTGGATTTAGATAGAGATCCTTTCTTGGCTCTCAGGGAATAGTTAGTTTCTGGTTCCTCCCTTTTTCCTTTCTCTTCTTGTCCATTTAGCTAATAAGATATCAAGTTGGGACCTACAAAGATCAGTCCAGGGTCCTCTATTCTTCAGTATTTTTATAAATAATTTGGACAAAGTAGAAGAGAGAATATTAATCAAATCTGCAAAGTAAGCAATGTTGGGTGCGATGCCAACGACTGCAGAACATAGAAATAACATACAAAATTATCTGGGTAAGTTAGATAAATTAAATGAACATAACATAATGGAATTTAACACAGAAAATTTCACTTATGAAAATAATACATCACAGACATAAGAAGGAAGATAGCCGGCTTGATGAATATATTTGTGTGATTTTTTTTAAAATAAAAGTTACTTACAATGAGCATGCACTCTAACTGCAATATAACGACTGCAAAAAAGCACATAGATGCAGAGCGCATGCGTGCACATATACACGCAATGTGCATATATATATGGTCCTATTCTTTTGCAAAAAAAAGGTTGCAATATCAGGCAAAACTGACTTCAACAAATGTCTCACTTACCAATAGAAATTTTGGGCTCAGCTGTGGTCATAAGTTGAGGACTACCTGTACATTTAGTCTTGAGAAGAACCAAACGAGATTATGACAGAACTCTTCAAATACTGAAAAGAATGTCATATAGGCCAAGAGTTGTTGCTTTTTACTCCGCATGGCAGGAAAGAGAAGAATGGGGAAGGGCAGATTCCAATTTCAATTCCATTTTTCATCAAAATGCTCTCAGCAGTTCTTATGATACTCCCCTGTATTTCTGTGCAAACATTGATATATGTAATACATTCTGTGGATGATTCCTTTTGCTTTGCTTCTATGTCTTCTGATTGAACTGTACGAATCCTCAATTTACAACTGGTCATTTAACAACTAATAAGTTACAACAGCCTCAGAAAAGGTGCTTTATGGTCCATAAAGCACTTCTGGCCAATGTCATGCAGCCCCTCCCTTATGGTCACATGACTGTATTTCAGGTGATTGACAACCAGATCACATTTACAGCATCCTGTTGTCACATAACCATGATTTGTAACTTTTTTACCAGTTTTCAGCACTTTTTGCTGATTCCCAGCAAATATACCCATTTAGCAGAAGGGATTCAGTTTTATGACAATGTGATTCTCTTAATGATCTTACATTTTGGTCTTATGACATGATTCACTTAATGATTACAATAAAAATGTTTGTAAAATCAGGTCAGATAAAAAATATGCACTAAAGATAAAAAATATGCACTATCCACATACCACCCAGCAAAGAGCCACAAAATACTTCCCAGCTTTTTGCTTACTTTTGTATATTTTCAATTAGAATCACACTACCTCAGCTCTTAAATCAATTCTCCTGTAGTTTTTTAATTCATGCTTGCTACCTTATTTGTTGTTCAGTCACTAAGTCTTGTCTGACTCTTTGTGATCATATGGACCATAACACACCAGCCACCCCTCCTTTCACTCCCGACCATTTCCTGGAATTTGCCCAAATTCTTGTTCATTGCAGCAATGACACTATCAAACCATCTCATCCTCTGTTATCCCATTCTCCTTTTGTCTTTAATCTTTCCCAACATCCAGGTCTTTTCCAATGATTCCTTTCTGCTCATTTGATGAGGAAAGTACTTGAGCTTAAGATATCTGTCCGTTCAAAGAACAGAGGTTGATTTCCTTTAGGGTTGATTTCTTTTACTATATATAGTGGGAAGATAACAGTATTCTTCCAATTGTCTTGAAGTTTTCATATACACATTAAACAAGTTGCACAACTTTCTCTAATTACACAATATACACCTGTAGCTTTGTTATTTTATAACATTTATGACTTACTTTACATCGTTTTTTCTTGGATAATAACATTTACAGTTTTAATTTCAATCCCATTGTTTGGAATGTCACTATCATTTTTCTATAAACTCTAAAATACTTTTACCAGCATTGCCTTACTTCAGCTTCATCCAAAATCATTTAATCTATTATATTCTTAATTCCATCCACTCTGCCAAAGTCTTTTTATTTGGTCCTTTTCACTTATTTCCCAAACATTTTTTATTTCATCAAAATCACTCTATGGTTTTTACCTTTTTAATTTTAACCATTTCTTGTTCACTTTGACTACATTTCTTACAGCTATCCTTTTCTGTCTATGTATAGATATAATATCTTTCAAACTCATTTCTTATAGCAAGCATTCTCTTACATGCATTATCCTCATCCTGTTTATGTTTAGTTCAACATTCTCATCAAGTATCATTAGACAATCAGCATAATTCTAGATTTTTGTGATACCCTGTAAAATACTTTTTTCTGTTAATACTAAACAGCTTCAATTATTTACATCCACTTTAATTCATTATCCTGGGAAAACACTCATGGTTTCTCTTCCCACAGATATTCTACTATTCACTCCTATTTCATTCATTTCTGCCCTTTTACATGCCCTTCTCCCCTTCACAAGATTTTGGATCTCCACCCATATCATGAACAATAAAATGGCACTGAAGGCTATTAACAACAAAATCTGAAAGCACTTAAGTTCTAAAATGTATTAAATGTAATTTAAGCATAATAAAAACAGCCCACATGACCTAAAAATAAATTGATATATCAATGTCTAGAGAAATAAAAAAAATATTCATCAAGTTCTATGGGGTTTTGTATTTTATTAAGCAGTAAATCAATCCAAAAACTAATTTTCATAAACAATTAGTAGCAAAACTATATACCAAAACTATGGAATATTTTTTTAAAGTTGTGACACAATTCTGATAGAAAAGTCAGAATTGATTGTAAGAATGATATCTCAGAGGGTGCCACAAAGAAGAGGGAGTCAAACTATTCTCCAAGGCACCTGGGGGCAGGACAAGAAGCAATAGGTGGAAACTAATCAAGGAGAGAAGCAACTTAGAACTAAGGAGAAATTTCCTGACAGTTAGAACAATTAACCCCTGGAACAGCTTGCCTCCAGAAGTTGTGAATGCCCCAACCCTGGAAGTCTTTAAAAAGATGTTAGATAGCCATTTGTCTGAAATGGTATAAGGTTCCTGCCCACGCAGGGGGTTGGACTAGAACAGGGGTCCCCAACCTTTTTTGCACCAGGGACCGGGTTCATTTTAAAGAAAACTCTGCGGACCGGCTGAGTGGCTCGGCAGTCATGTGACTGGGTGGGCGTGGCCAATTTGGAAAATGTGAAACTCACTTAACAACGGTCTTGGTTAGCAACCAAACTTTTGGGCTCAATTGTGGTCATAAGTTCTCTCTCTCTCTTTTTCTTTCTTTCTTTCCTTCTGTCTTTCTTTCTCTCTTTCTCTCTCTTTCTTACTCTGTCTCTTTCTTTCTTTCCTTCCCTCTTTCTTTCTCTTTCTCTCTCTATTTCTTTCTCTTTCTCTCTTTCTTTCTCTCTTTCTGTTTCTTTCTCTCTCATTTTTTCTTTCTTTCCCTCTTTCTCCCTCTCTTTCTTTCTCTCTCTCTTTCTGTCTCTTTCTTCCTTTCCCTCTCTTTCTCTCTTTCTTTTTTTCTCTCTTTCTTTCCTTTGTCTCTTTCTTTCTGTTTTTCTCTGTCTGTCTTTCTTTCTCTCCCACTTTCTTTTTCTTTCTTTCCCTTTCTCTCTTTTTCTTTCTGTCTCTCTCTCCTTCGTCCGCCCATCTCTGTCACTCTGTGTGTGTGTGTGTGTGTCTGTCTCGCATTCAGGCACTTAATCACTCATTCTGTGTCTCTGTCTATCTTTCTCTCCCTCCCGCTCTCTGTGTGTGTGTGTGTGTGTGTGTGTGTGTGTCACTCTCTCTGATTCCCTCCCTCCCCGTCTCTCTCTGTGTCTATGCCTCTCTCTGTTGGTCTGTCGTCGTCCCGTCCCGTTCCCCACCCCCACCGTGGAGTCTCCTCAGCCCGGCTCGACTCGTTCACTTGCCTTAGCCTGCCCCACCCGGGCGGCCACCGCTGCACTTGGTCGCTCGTGCACTCGGTCAGGCTCCTTCCAGGAGCTGAGAAGGCTCCGTGGGGAGGGGGGGAGGAACCTCCGCAGCCTCTGGAAGAAGACGAGTAGCTGGCATGCCGGTTGGGGAAGCTCTGTGGGGGCAGGGAGGAAGGGAATCCGCGGCCGGTAGGGAGGACTGCTGCGGAGTCCCTTTCTCCCTGCCCCCCCCAGGAGTCCCACCGTCGACAAGGGTGGAAGAAGAGGTGCACTTCAAGCGCGCGAACAGCCCCGCCTGCGTTCTCCCGCGTGCTTTGCCCAGGGGGCTGCCCCCTCCTCCCTCCTCCTCTCCGGCCCTGCGGCCCGGCTCCCACCCAGCCACGGACCGGCACCGGTCCGCGGCCCGGGAGTTGGGGACCCCTGGACTAGAAGACTTACAAGGTCCCTTCCAACTCTGCTATTGTATTGTATTGTATTGTATTGTATTGTATTGTAATGACTATTGGTGTCATATTCACTGAGTTATCATTGAATTAAACATCCATTTTGGTACAGATGAATATCATTTTCTATTTGAAGTGGGCAGAGATCCAAACACATTGTTTCCTGGTAGCATACAGTAAATTAGTAAAAACTCAGCAAAGCAAGTGCAAATGAATAGTAGCATTAAATGGAAATTTTTATTTTTTTTTAATTTTTTTTATATTTATATCCCGCCCTTCTCCACAGAGGACCCAGGGCGATTAAATTCCAAGGTACTTTTAGCCTTAAGTTCCACTTTATAAGAAAGTTCTTCATTTTAAAGAATTTCTAATGTACAAGAAAATTATAGGCCTAATTAACTAATATGCAGAGATAATAACAACTGAGTTAGGAAATGTCATCTCCATGGGAAAATATGTTTTTCTTGATGTGTAGATTACTTTTATGGTGTTTTTTAAAAAAGTATGCTTAATTGTTGTAGTCATCTCTCCTGTAATATAAATAGTTCCTTAGGAAGCACTAGCTACTCAGACAACTGGATTGCTCTGCCTGAATGGTTTCATCGAAACTTTAAAACAGTACTGCACTTTGCATTGAGCTATCTATGATTAGAATACCAATTATCTAAGTTTTCCTTGTTTCCTTCTTGACTCTGCTATATTACAAATAGATACCAGAACATCAGATAGGCTTTAGATACCAGAAAGCCTATCTGATGTTGAAAACTGTCTAAGCTGTTTTCATATGCCTAAAAACTAGATGGCCAATATTGCTTTCTATTTGTACAAAGGTGACAGAGAAAAACAAAAGAATATTGATTGTAATACCCTTTTAAAATATTATTTGTTTGAAAAATTAATGTATCTTGAGTTTGAATTTTTTTGGGTGCATCCAAACTGCTTTTATAAAAAAAAAAATCACATTAAAACTACAGTGATTTGTTTCTCTTGATTTTTACTAACTTCTTGTCCTTGCAATGAAATCTATAAATATGTGCTGTTTTTAGAATTTATTTAATAAATGGACTGACAGAGGGCTCATGCATTATGTCAGTATGCCAGGAAATGTTCAACACATATATGTAGCCGCTGGGCGAGATCATCCGTGGTTTTGGGGTAGAGTACCACCTCTACGCTGACGACACGCAGCTGTATATATCTACCCCAAACCACCCCAACGATGCCGTAGAGGTGATGTGCCAGTGCCTGGAAGCCGTGCGGGCCTGGATGGGAAGGAACAGACTCAGACTCAACCCGTCCAAGACCGAGTGGCTGTGGTTCCCGGCATCCCGGTACAGCCAGTTGATCCCATCACTGGCCATAGGGGGCGAACATCTAGCCCCTGTGGATGGGGCACGCAACTTGGGCGTCCTCCTCGATGCACGGCTGTCCATGGAAGATCAAGTGACAGCCGTGGCCAGGAGGGCGTTTTACCAGGTTTGCCTGGTCCGCCAGTTGCGTCCCCTACTGGACAGGGGCGCCCTTTGCACAGTCACTCATGCTCTTGTGACATCCCGACTGGACTACTGCAATGCTCTCTACATGGGGCTCCCCTTGAGGTGCACCCGAAGACTTCAGCTTGTCCAGAATGCAGCCGCACGGGCAATTATGGGAACGTCTAGGTTTTCCCATGTAACACCGCTCCTGCGCAAGCTGCATTGGCTGTCTGTCGTCTTTCGGGTGCGCTTCAAGGTGTTGGTTATCATCTTTAAAGCGCTCCATGGCACGGGACCTAGTTATCTGCGGGATCGCATCCTGCCCCATACATCCCTGCGGCCGATTCGCTCCCACAGAGAGGGAGTTCTCCGGGTGCCGTCCACTAGGCTGTGCCAGCGGGCGACGCCCAGGGGAAGGGCCTTCTCTATGGCGGGCCCGACCCTCTAGAATGACCTTCCCCCCGATATTAGAACAACTACGGACCTCCGCTCCTTCCGTCAAAAATTAAAAACTCATTTCTTTTGCTTGGCCGGCCTGGGATGACTTAACTGTTTTTAGGGGGTTTTTAGGGGTTGTCTTAGTTTTAACATGGGATTTTAGCGCAGGGTTTAGTTTAATTCTTTTTAATTGTATTGGTTGTGATTTTATATGCATTTTTAATTTCCCTGTGCCCCGGCTCGAGTCCCTTCGGGGAGAGAGAGCAGGTTATAAATTAAATTAAATTAAATTATTATTATTATTATTATTATTATTATTATTATTATTATTAATTATTATTAATTATTATTAATTATTATTAATTATTATTATTATTATTATTATTATTATTAAATACCATTACCGAAGCTTTTGGGAAGTTTTTAAAAATCACAGACAAATACTTCATTAATGATGTCAGTTTTTCCCAAGGCATTCAAGCTTCAATAATCTAAACCAAACAGTATTTTAAGGAGCAATCGGTGAACTGAGGAACAACCAAAATTTAAAGTATACTGTAATTTTAGTGCTAATAAAGGAGAACTCCACCAAAAATCATTTCTAAATTCAATGAGTAACTGTACATTTATCTTCTTACCCATTATTCATTTTCTTCATAAAATTCTTACCAAAGGTACTGAGTTTAGAGCAAATTCAAATTCTCTGCAAAACAAGTTTCAAATGTACTAGCTTGGTTGAAACATAATATGCCAGCCACAATTCTCTACACTGATTACTACACCCTGCCTTATATGGATTTTGCAAAGGTAAATCCTGCCTTACCAACCTTCAAGGAAGTGATAATAGGTTCATGGGCAGAAATGATCCCGTCAATGCTGTACACTAGATGTTAAAAAATTCTTTCCTTTAACTGATTTACTCACTGACTACATATGAGACGAAATTGATAAATTTCATTTTAATTTGTTCCTCAAAATGTTATAAATAAAAGAACAAAGTGACAGAATATACTGCTTTTACATATATATAGAACATGTTATATCATAGTTCACTAATCACTGCTTATGGCTTTGAAACAAGAAATATTTGCTAACATGAATATCCAGGCAAACAAGAAAAAATCTAGGTAGTGGGCTGGGAAATACATGCAAAAAAAAGTATAGAAAATTAAAATAAAATCAAGATACTCATCATATAAAAATACTTTACAGTGGTTAGGTACACACTTGCAAGAATTTTATTATATGAATATTAAAGAATTTTTAGTGTAAGAAACTGTATGACTAAAATTCTGATCATATATGTATAGCATCATGTTTTATTCTCAATCAAAAAAAGAATTTTTGCTCAATTTATTATAAGAAAAGTATTACAAGTTAAACTAGTTGATTTGAACACATTTGAGACTGGTCAGGTCACCAACATAGATGAATATCCCTCCCTAAATGCCTGGAAGCTATGTTTGCATAATAGGGCTTCAAGAACAATAAGAGGAAAGAGAAATCCTCCAGTCTTCTCAATTTGCCATTCCCCCAAAGGTCAGGCTTTAAGTAGAAGAGTACAGGATTAAGAAACCCAACCCATAACAAACATATCAAGTGGATTTATTAACACTCTTTCTGAAAAAGAAATTTTCACTTTGGGGAAAAAAACTTTCCATATTCAAATTACACAAAGTGGCATGCGTGTACATGTATAATTTTATAATTCTATTACAAGGGAAGCCAATATGCAATGAAATTATGTATAATGAAATGTAATATAAACAAAGAACTTCTACTAAAAAGCAGAAAAATCTATTTTTAATTTGCTGCTCAGTCATTAGAAAGGTACCCCATAACGACCATATGTTACTCAAATATGTTATCACACCTACAATTTCATCATATGTCTCCCAAGAAATTAATTAGCTCTAACTTCTTCAACTTTGACAAAATGTCTTCAATAAGTCATGTTACTAGCTGTTAACAAACATTTCAAATTTCAAAGCTTTCCCAGCTTTTATTTAACCTTTAATTATTACAATTTAGCAGTATTTAAAAAGCAGATGTTCTTTAACGTTTCAATCTCTTAAGAATGGTATTTACAGTTTTTTAAAAAATTAAAAAAACATTTTAACAAAGTTAAAAGTTTTCCATTAATGTTTATTTATGTACATAACTACTTTCATTCTTTAAGGATCAAGTTTTAAAAGGACTTGAAACTCTAACTGCATAGATGAAAGCAACTTACAATAAAAATATTAAAATGAGGTAGCACTAAAATCAGAAGACACATTCTCCATGACATAATTTTCTAGGGAATGTTTTCCTGAATGAAGAATTTCCATCCCAGATTTATAGTGGGGATTCTAGTTCACAATGCAGCTAAGCGTATCATCTCCCGCCCTATATACTTTGTCGTAAATAGAACCCAGTTTAATTAAGACTTCTGGCCTGCATACAGTCTCTACAAGTATGGCAACCATGTATTTTGATTAGTAGATTTCAGAATGCATTTCTGCTATAAGAAACACTTTTGTAGATTGCTTTAAAGCTAAAATATTAATATTTATTAATATAGTGTATGATTTGTTGAAGCACTCTGTGGCCGAAGGATGCATCAGCGGACACAAAAGCATCCAACCGATAGTGTTGAATAAAAGGAGACGGCAAGGACCAGGCCACCACTCAATGGGTACACTAGTGCTCTAGGCTGCAGAGGTAGCTGCACTTCTCGTGGAATGTGCAGTGATTCCGTCTGGGACTGATAGATGTTGCGCCTCGTGGGCTTTTACAATTGCCCCTCTCAACCACCTCCCAATCGTGGCAGGAGACACTCTAGCGCCCCTGGAGGAAGGCTCTCTCTCCCCCGATGACAAAAGTCCAGGAGGACCACCTCCTGTGATCTGTGGAAGAGAGAGTTGACCTTTGGGAGAAAGGTTGGGTTTAATCGGAGGACAACTCCATTCTCATGAAAGGCATATAGGTCAGCACGAGATGTCAGAGCTATGAGTTCCAAAATGCACCACTAGTTGTGGCTGACAGATGACCGCCACTAGGAAGGCCACCTTAAGCATTAGGAACTGGAGAGAGACGATACTAATTGGCTCAAATGGTCCTAAGTGAGTCAAACGGTTTGCACACTAGGGCCTGGAGAACCATGGGGAGATCCTATGAGGGAAACCTGTTGACTACTGGGGGCCGCAGGTTGAAGGCCCCTTTAAGAAAACGCCGGATGATCGGCTGGTGAGCTAAGGTAGGGTAATGTCCATCTCCCATTACAGAAATGGCGGCCAACTAACACCTTAGAGTGTTGTGTGCCAAGCCTTGTTCAGGCCGTCCTGGATGAACTCCAGGACCTGTGATGGGGATGCCGACCAGGTTGCGTTGTGGATGCGCATTGTCGAGAGCCTCCTGGATGGCTCAATTGTCCCAATTACCCTGTCTGAGATGTTGGCCGCCCTTAGGATCCGCCTTTCAAGTGCCTGGAGGTCAGCTGGAGCCACTGGGGCTCCGGGTGGAGTAAGACCCCCTGGCACAAGACAACCTGATCCTGAGGAATCCTCCACAGATGACACACTGACAGGTGGACAAGGTCCGCAAACAATGCCCTCCTGAGCCAGTGTGGAGTAGCACTATCTCTGCCCCCTCTATCTCTAGTTTCCTGACCACCCCTGGGAGGGGGGAGGGGAGGGGAGATGTAGAGAGGGGGAGGGGAGGTGTAGAGAGACCTGCCGGCCAGCGGCAACAGAACACATCAACGTCCTCTGCTCCCTGTGACAGGAATAGGAGACAAATCACGACAGCTCGGCGTTTGCTGGCATGGCAAAAGGTTGACCACTGGCATCCCAAAGCGATGGCAAAACTACAGGAACAGCTCGTGTTGCAACTGCCACTCCCCATGGTCCAAGGTGGTCCTGCTTAGTCAGTCGGCCTGCACGTTTGCCATTCCCGAGATGTGCTCTGCTATTATTGATCCTGGGCGTCTCTCCGCCCATGTGCCTAATCTCAGGGCCTCAACCAATAGGAACTTTGAGTGAGTTGGTTTACATGGGCTTTTGCCACCAGGTTATCCATGAGCAGGAGCATGTGTTGGCCCTTGAGCCGGGTCTTGAAGTGGAATAGTGCTACGTGAGCCGCCTTGAGCTCTAACCAATTTATGTTGTGAAGGAGATCAGCCTCTGTTCACGGCCTCAACCAATAGGAACTTTGAGTGAGTTGGTTTACATGGGCTTTTGCCACCAGGTTATCCATGAGCAGGAGCATGTGTTGGCCCTTGAGCCGGGTCTTGAAGTGGAATAGTGCTACGTGAGCCGCCTTGAGCTCTAACCAATTTATGTTGTGAAGGAGATCAGCCTCTGTTCACGGTCCCTGCGCTAGCTGATTCTCTAACACCGCTCACCAACCATAAAGGCTGGCATCTGTTGTTAGTGTTAAACGAGGCAAGTCCCAAATGTCGGATCCCAGACTTAGGGCTAGAGACAGCCAACACCATAGGGATAGAAGAACCTGCGAAGAAACGTGCACCAATGCCGTCAATGCGCTGGTACCCTGTTGCTGGAATCAGGGCCCATTGCAATGTTCTGTAGTGTAAGTGGGCCCAGGGCACAATGCCTATGCAGGAAATCATTTTTCCTAAAAGACTGTATAACGTGAATACGGACATCGACCAAGTCCCACATACCTGATGTATTAGTTGGAGAAGGCTGTCCCAAAGGTCTGGTGCCAAAAAGACTCTTCCCTGGACTGTGTCAATGACCGCCCCCAGGTGCTGAAGTCTCGTGACAGGTTGTAGGTGGCTTTTTTGAAAGTTCACAGAGAACCCCAGAGTTTGCATTGTCTGTACTGTCAGCTACAGATCGTGTTGTGCCCGGGCCGCTGTTGATGCTTGGACGAGGACATTATAAATATAAAGCTTTAGGGGTGCTCATAGCATATGGCTGCAAAATGAGTAAACTATGTGGTTAGACAGCTGTGATGGCAAATAAAATTCTGGGATACATCACTAGAGGGATCACCAGCAGGAAAAAGGAGGTCCTAATCCTGGTATATAGGGCTTTAGTAAGACCGCATTTGGAATAGATTCCAGTTTTGAAGACATTACTTTTAAAAAAGGTATTGAAAAGATTGAGTGACTCCAGAGATGGACAACAAAAATGGTACAATGTCTAAGGGGCAGAAGATATCAGGAGATATGGAAGAAGCTGAATATGTAAAACCTGAATGACAGAAAGGACGGACATGACTGAAACCTTTAAATATATCAACGATGTAAATAAGGTACTAAAAGGCAGTATTTTAAATATTAAGCAAAAATCAAGAACATAGCAGCATCAATACAAGCTGACAGGAGGGAAGTTGAAAAGTAATGTAATTGTACTCAGTTAAAAATGTTTCATTCTAGGGCAAAGTGCTTGAATAAGATAGTGGCCTTGTAGCTTCAGATGTTGGATAGCAATAATGATGTGGATTCCTTGAACCCAATCAAGTCTTTTCCACTCTACATTTCAGTCAATGGATGCCCACAAAGGTTTTCTTCAATTTTGAGAAAAGGTGGAAGTTGTATGTCACCAAATCTAGACTGTAAGAAGATGGAAGACAGATCCAACTTCTCAACTATCTCTTCAATGGTTTGTGGAGCGTGAGGCCTATCACCATGTCTCAGAAAACCTTCCCTTTTATGCTTCTTAATCATTGTTTCAAGGTTTGGGTATGGCACTTCTGTTGAGTATTGCAGTTGAATATAGCAATCTGAGCTGATACTGGTGCCAGGTTCAAGAAACTCCATGCAAATAATACCATCTGTGTCTCAAAATAACTGTACACCATAAATTTTCCTGTCAAACCCTGGGTTTTTAATTTTTATTTTTCTTTCCTTTCTTTTTTTTTTTTGCATGTAAAACATTGTGATGATATTTCATGTACTGACACTTCAATTCTGGGTCATACTGATAAGCCCATATTTTGTTGGCTGCCACAATGCTATAAAGAAATTCCTCACTTTCTTTGTCAAGTGTGACAATTGCTGGCAAGTATCAACTCTTGAAACTCTCAGCATGTGAGGAATCTATCTTCCACAAATCTTATAATATTGAAGAGCATCAATAATATGACCCATAGATTCCTGTGAAATGCCAAGCTTGACAACAATTTCCCTTTGAATGATCCGTTGACTATTCTTAATTCAGTTCATCAAACTTTCTCACGTGAAACTTGTTGGTTGTTGTTATAGCTCTCTATTTCACTCTTTTTCTTTCTATAATTTGCTGTAATTATTTTGAAATATATCTTTATTACTTCCTGTCAAGTGGAGTCTTAGATATTTCACTCAATTTTTTGCTGTCTTACAGACAGTGGGTCTTTTTATAAAGTCTTCTTCAGAGGTTAAATGCCTTGTTATTATCTTAGCTTTCTTTTCTTTAATTTTGTTTCTGAAAAGAAAGCCAAAGTCTTTGATTTTTTATATCAACAATCATATGGAGCTTTGGTTGCATAATTAATATTATGTTAATATTATATTGTCTGCATAGTATTTCATGTTGTATCCCTCTCCTTAATTGTTATTCCAGTTATTTGTTTATCTTTTGGGATCTTACTTGCTGTGACTTCCAAAGATATTACAAATAGTAAAGGAAAGAATCTTATGAAGATTCTTCCAAGGTAGCATTTTCAGAAGCGCTGCCTTGTTCCTCGTGCAGGACCTACCAGGCAGGCAGAGCTCATAAGCCTCAATGCGTGGATAAGGCGATGGTGTTGGGAGGAGGGCTTCAGATTTGTCAGGAACTGGAGAACATTTTGGGACAAGCCAAACCTGTTCATGGGGGATGTGTTGCACTTGAACCATGATGGGACAAGGTTGCTGGCATTCAACATCAAAAAGGCTGCAGAACAACTTTTAAACTGATAACTGGGGATAAGCCGACAGGAGCTGGGCAGCATCCAGTTTGGGAAAATGTTTACTTGAGTAGTGAGGAGGATGCAATAATTACTGAGCAGAGCGTGGAGCCAGTCACCAGCACTCTAGCAGAAGGATGCAAGAAGCAGTCTAAGGATGCAACTGGACTCAAAAGACTGCATCAGAAAAGTATATATAAGTGCCTGTATGCAAATGCCAGAAGCCTCCGGAACAAAAAGGGGAGCTGGAATACTTAGCAATAGACAAAAATATTGATATTATTGGTATCACTGAAACCTGGTGGACGGATGATAACCAATGGGATACAGTCATCCCAGGCTACAAACTGTACAGGAAGGACAGGAAGGGACAAACGGGAGGTGGTGTAGCCTTGTATGTCAAAGAAGAGATAAAGTCATACGAATTGGCCTATCGAGGTGATTTAGAGTCACCACTAGAAACTCTGTGGGTAAGACTATCAGGCCAAAAGAATGGTCTAACAGTAGGCATATGTTATCGGCCTCCGACCCAAGCCCCCGAGAGAGACTGGCAGTTGGAGAATGTTGTAAAGGAGGCATCAAAAAAGGGAAGCCTGGTTATAATGGGGGATTTCAATTACCCTCACATAGACTGGGAGAACTGTTGTTCAGCACATGACAGAGATAAAGTTCCTAGATATGCTAAATGATTGTTCCCTGGAACAGATGGTTGAAGACCCAACTAGAGCTACAAGAATCCTTGACTTGGTTCTGAGCAATATACAGGATCTGGTGCAAAATGTTAATGTGACTGATCCAATAGGGAACAGTGACCACAACACAATTATTTTTAACAATCATAGACTGCAAATCACCGATAAAATCTAACACAGAGACCTTAAATTTTCATAAAAGAAATTTCCCAAAAATGAGGAAACTAGTAAAGAAGAAGCTGAAAGGGAGAATTGAGAAAGTCCAAACACTCCATGAGGCATGGAGGCTGCTCACAAAAACAATAACAGAGGCCCAATTGGAATGTATACCTAAAAGGAAAAAGGGCACCGGCAGGTTCAAGAGGACTCCAATGTGGCTTACAGGAGCTGTTCGGGAAGTGATCAAAAGCAAGAAAAGCTCATTTAAAAGATGGAAGGCTTCTCCAAATGAGGACAACAGGCAGAAACATAAATTCTGGCAGAACAAATGCAAGGCAACAATCAGGAAAGCAAAGCAAGACTTTGAGGAGCGTTTAGCTAAAAACACTCAAAGAAATAACAAGGACTTCTTTAAGTACATTAGAAGTAAGAACCCAACTGGGAAGGCCATTGGACCATTAGATGACAATGGAAGGCAAGGGATTATTAAGGAGGAAACAGAGATTGCAGAGAGACTCAATGAATTCTTTGCTTCAGTATTCACTGAAGAAGACAGAGATCACATGCCTAAAACAGAGCCTATCTTTGTAGGGAGGGAAACTGAGGAATTAACCCAGATAGAAATAACCAGGGAGGAGGTCCTTGCATGTCTTGTTAAACTAAACACTAACAAATCACCAGGACCAGATGGCATCCATCCACGAGTTCTCAAGGAACTTAAAAGATGAAATTGCTGATGTCCTTGCCAAAATATATAATCTTTCCCTCAAATCAGGACTTGTGCCGGATGACTGGAAGGTAGCGAATATAACACCTATCTTTAAAAAAGGATCCAGAGGTGATCCAGGAAATTACCGACCGGTCAGCTTGACAAGTGTCCCAGGTAAAGTGATGGAAACCATCTTAAAAGATAAAATTAATAGGCACGTAGAAGAGAAGGCGCTGCTGAAGGAGAGCCAACATGGCTTTTGCAAGGGCAAATCATGCCTCACTAATCTGCTGGAATTTTTTGAGAGTGTCAACAAGCACGTGGACAAGGGAGATCCAGTTGACATTGTTTATCTGGACTTTCAGAAGGCCTTTGACAAGGTCCCGCACCAAAGGCTCTTAAATAAATTTGCCAGTCATGGAATAAAGCCGTGTCCTGGATTAGCAACTGGCTAAAGGACAGGAAACAGAGAGTAGCATTAAATGGACACTTCTCCAGGTGGAGGGAGGTAAAGAGTGGGGTCCCCCAAGGTTCAGTACTGGGACCCCTGCTCTTCAACCTTTTCATAAATGATCTAGAAGTATGAGTAAACAGCAAGATAGCCAAATTCGCCGCCGACACTAAATTATACAGGGTAGTAAAAACTGAGAGAGGGTGTGAGGAGCTCCAGAGGGATCTCTTGACACTGGGGGAGTGGGCAAACCAGTGGCAAATGAGCTTCAACATTAGTAAGTGCAGAGTGATGCACGTTGGGGCAAAAAACCCCAACTATATCTATAAACTGATGGGGTCTGAACTCCTTGCAACTAACCAGGAAAGGGACCTTGGTGTCCTGGTGGACAGCTCAATGAAGGTGTCAACCCAGTGTGCCGCAGCAGTGAAAAAAGCAAACTCATTGCTAGGGATCATTAGGAAGGGTATAGAAAATAAGTCAGCAAATGTCATTTTGCCTCTTTATAAATCTATTGTGAGGCCCCATCTGGAGTATTGTGTACAGTTCTGGTCACCATACCTTCAGAAGGATATTATGAAAATGGAAAAGATGCAGAGGAGGGCAACCAGAATGATTAGGGGGCTGGAACACCTTCCTCACCATCTGAGGCTGCAACGGCTGGGCCTCTTCACTCTAGAACGACGGTGCCTGAAAGGTGACCTGATTGAAGTCTATAAAATCATGCACGGTATAGACAAAGTCGAAAAGGAAAAACTGTTTTCCCTATCGCACAACACTAGAACTAGGGGGCACTCCATGAAACTTTTGGAAGCTAGACCTCAAACAAATAAGAGGAAGTACTTTTTCACCCAGAGGATCACTGGTCTATGGAACTCCCTGCCAGAAGAAGTGGTGACAGCTGTCAGCCTCGATACCTTTAAGAAAGGATTAGACGAGTTCATGGAGAACAAGAGTATCCATGGCTATCATTATGGATGCCTAAGAATACCCTCCGGGTTGGAGAGATAGGCAGGATATTTCTTAATGCCATTTGCAGGGAATCATAAGCAGGTGAAGACATCTGCTTGGGAATACCCTGAAGCAAATGGTGAGCCACTGTGTGAGACAGAATGCTGGACCAGATGGGCTGTGGCTTGTTCCAGCAAGGCTGTTCTTATGTTCTTATGTCTTTGATACTGAGAAGTTTGCAGTGTTCAATTCACTGTATCTTTGCTTTTTGTTGTTGATATATGCTCTCTGGGATCCTTCTCCAGGATTCATTTTGCAGAAATATCTATTCAAGGATGTCAAAGCTTTTTCCTCAGCTAAAATATTATAGCTCCCTTATTCATAATATTGATATACTTAGGGCATTTGTAAGTACAGTAATTCCACTGTTCTCTATCAATGTTGTCTTTGGAATATAACATTTCTGGTAGGTGCTTACTATTTGGGAGTTAACTTCCTCTTACATAGCTAATATATTTACAGATAACATTTTGTAATGAAATTGGTCTATGTGACTGAGATTTCTTTGTATTTTTGTTCATGGCTTTCCTTTCTTTGTGTTATGAATGCTTATTTCTGTTTTTGATACTGTTCTTATCTCCTTGATTTCATTTATTATATTTAATAGTGATTTCACTAATTCCTCTTCTAACTTCTGGTAATTCTGGGCTATCAGCCTATCTGTGTCTGACATGTATCCAATTTTAATTTTTTATCTCTTTTATTCTTTGATATCTTGAATGGTTATAGATTTCCTTCACAAATGTCTGTGTTTTTTTTACTGAATTCTTTAAGAATTCAGGGGAGGGGGGTAGCTGTTTTCACCCTCCCCAGGCTCCTAGAAAGCCTCTGGAGCCTGGAGAGAGCGAAAAAAGTGTGCCAAAGCAGGGGGTCCCGCACATAGCATTATGGGTGTGGCACGCCCATGCACAACCCCCCTGTGCTCCCCCTGCTTTTGGCACGCGAGCCAAAAAGGTTTGCCATCACTGTTCTAAGGTCTTCCAAAACCTTGCAAGAAGGCTGTGCTTGCTTTCTCTAAATCACACTCAGCCTTCTTTCAAGTTGAATCTTTGGTAAGTAAGATAATGGCAACCTATAATAATAAATAATAATAATAATAAATTTATTTTGTATACCGCATCCTCTCCCCAAGGGGACTCGGAGCGGTGCACAGGGAAAAATTTAAAATACTAAAAAATACATACATAAAATAAATACGATAAATACTGTTCCTTTTCTATTTCCTAGCAGATGAATAGTGAATAATTCAAGCATTGAATGACATCTGAAAGTACAGTGTCCTGAACAGAGTTCTCCATAACAGCGGAACTACTCACACAATACTAGAAAGGTAAACCATGGTATTTTTCAGTTATTTTCAGCAAATGATACAACAAAATAATAGGGATACTTAATAGGGATACTTCCCTATTGCAAATGAAAAAACAGAACAGAAAAGTCTTCATCTTCTTTAATCAGTAAGGATAACGCCATGACAGTAAATAGAAAAAATGTAACAAGAGAAAAAGAGGAAAAATGAATAGTGAACCAAATAAATGGTGGGATATTTAAGTTAGTTCCCAATTTCACAAAGTAGATTTTAAAAAAGAAAATTTTAATTTAAAAACTAAGAAGTCAATTTTACAGGAAAAAAGGCTTAACCAATTTGAGAAATCGAAATACATATTTCCAGCATAAAGCATTTCTTCACTATTCATATACATTTGTTTCTTTTGTACTTAAGAATTAACATGGCATTATTTTTTATGTTTAATAAACAACAGATTAGTCTTAAACCACAGAAATCTATAATGGAAAAGTTTAAGTTTTTTTCTAAGTTCTTTCTATCATAACTGAATCCAACTTCAGGTTAATTATACTTGAATATTTCCATGAATGAAGAATGAATTGATGTAATTGGACAGAAGGACTGGTGCAAGAGAAGGTGTGATCCCACTGGTCCTCAAATAGGCAGTGGTCCATCCCCACTTCAAGAAATCAGTACTGGATAATGTTAATTTATACATTTAATCCATTCTCCAACCTTCAATATTTAGGTAACATTTTGTGAAGATGGTAGTCAGTTTGCAGTTTCTGAAGGTCTATAAGAAGTTAATTCTTGGGCGAAGCGCAAATTGAGGGGGGTTTTGGGGAATTTTTTAATTCGGCTTTTAGGAGGTTCCAGGGAGGAGGGGAGGAATGGTCCAGGGGGGGACGGCAAACGAGTGGGCCGGCCGGTGGAAGTAGGGTAACGGAGGAAGGGGAAGGTCGTTTCCACGGAGGCTTTACCCATCGATTCGGTCTTAGGGAGGGGCAGGGGCGGTGGGAGGCGGCATGGACATCATCGGTTGGAAGACCGTGGCCGCTGGATTCAGGCGGTCACGTGCTCCAACTCTCCGCGCTCGCATCGCAGACTAGGAGGGCAGGAATCACAGACCTGGGGCCCTAGACTGATGTTATGCAACGCCAGGTCCGTGGTTCAGAAAGACCCCCTCATTCATGACCTTGTGTCAGAAGGGGACCCGGACCTGGTGGGTATAACGGAAACCTGGTTGGGCCACGAGGGGGATTTACCCCTCCTGGAAATGTGCCCACCAGGTTACCGCACCTTTCATCAGCCTAGGGCCCTATGGAGGGGTGGGGGGTGGCGATTATGGTTAAGGAAGGTCTGGAGCCGAAGGAGACCACGATCCCTCAGACGACCGGGTGTGAATCTCTCTGCGTGAGATGGGGCCTAGGGAGGCAGTTGGACGCGTTGGTTGTGTACCTGGCTCCTCGCTATGCAACAACAGCCCTGCCCGAGCTCCTAGAGGTGATAGCTGAGGCGGCAGTTGAGACCCCCAGACTGGTAGTCAGAGGGGACTTTAACTTGCCGTCAGCGGGCGAAGCCTCTGGAGCAGCTCGGGAGTTCATGGCCTCCATGACGGCCATGGACCTGATCCAGGTAGTTTTAGGCCCTACTCACGAGGGGGGAAACACCCTGGATCTAATCTTCATCTCGGGACGGTGGAGTTGTGATCTGGGAATAGGGTATTTAGTCATCACTCCCTTGTCATGGACAGATCACGCTCTCCTCCGGCTGGACTTTCCAATCGCCTCACCTCACCGCGGGGAGGCGGAACCGGATACTCCTAGATGGTTCCGCCCCAGGCTTCTAATGGACCCGGAAAGGTTCCAGAGGGAGCTTGGACCAATTCCTGTGACCCTGCCTCGCGACTCGACTGAGGACCTAGTGGCCGCATGGTTAAGTGCGTCCGCGGGGGTCTTGGACCGAGTCGCGCCCTTGCGGCATCTCTTGCGGCGACGAACCACCCAGGCTCCTTGGTTCTCTGAGGAGCTGCGGGAGATGAAGCGCCACAAGAGACGGCTAGAGAGTAGATGGAGATCCTCTCGCTTCGAAGCCGACCGAACACTAGTGAGAACCCATATTAGGGCTTACTTAGTGGCGATAAGGGTGGCCAAACGTGAGTATTGTGCCACCCTTATTGCATCCGCAGATAACCGCCCTGCCGCCCTGTTTGGGGTGACCCGCTCCCTCCTTCACCAGAGGCCCCTTTGCAAGGGCGAGCAGAGGAATTTGGGATTTATCTGCAGGATAAAATCACTCGGATTCGGAATGAGCTACCCTCCATCGACAGTGGTCCTGTGGGATTGGCCGAGACTGGTCTTGAGGTTCCTTCTTGGGAGGAGTTTGACTTTGTTACCACCGAGGATATGGACAGGTTGTCAAGGAGACTTAGGGCGACCACATGTTTATTGGACCCGTGTCCCTCTTGGCTTGTACTGGCATTCTGGGAGACAACACGAGGCTGGCTCCAGGGCATTGTCAACACATCTTTGGGTGAGGGGTCCTTGCCTGCCGTCTTGAAAGAGGCGGTAGTGAGGCCCGTCCTCAAGAAGCCGTCCCTGGACCCAGCATTGTTGGAGAACTATCGTCCGGTCTCCAACCTTCACTTTTTAGTGAAGGTTGTTGAGAGTGTGGTGGCCCAACAGTTTCCGCGACACCTGGAGGAAGTTGATTATCTAGACCCGCACCAGTCCGGCTTCCGACCCGGTCACAGCACCGAGATGGCATTGGTCACGTTGGTCGATGATCTCTGGAGGGCGCGGGATAGAGGCTGTTCTTCTATCCTAGTCCTGTTAGACCTCTCAGTGGCTTTTGATACCATCGACCATGGTATCCTATTGCGCCGACTGGGGGGTTGGGGCTGGGAGGCACCGTTTTGCGGTGGTTCTCGTCCTACCTCTCTGGTCGGTCGCAATATGTGTTGACGGGAGGGGAGAGGTCGACCTCGAGACCCCTCTTATGCGGGGTTCCTCAGGGGTCGGTCCTCTCGCCCCTCCTGTTTAACACATATATGAAGCCGCTGGGTGAGATCATCTGTGGTTTTGGGGTGGAGTACCATCTGTACGCTGACGACACTCAGCTGTGCATATCCACCCCAGACCACCCCAACGATGCCGCCGAAGTGGTGTCCCGGTGTTTGGAGGCCGTATGGATCTGGATGGGTGGTAACAAACTCAAGCTCAACCCTTCCAAGACTGAGTGGCTGTGGTTTCCGGCACCCCGGTTCAGCCAGATTACTCCAACTCTGGCCATTGGGGGCGAAACACTGGCCCCCGTGGAGAGGGCGTGCAATTTGGGTGTCCTCCTGGATTCCCGGCTGTCCATGGAGGACCATGTGGCGGCCGTGGCCAGGGGAGCGTTTCATCAGGTACGCCTGATGCACCAATTGCGCCCCTTACTGGACTGGGCTGCCCTTCGCACAGTCACTCAAGCTCTCGTGACGTCCCGACTCGACTACTGTAATGCTCTCTACATGGGGCTTCCCTTGAGGTGCACTCGAAAGCTACAGTTAGTGCAAAATGCAGCCGCGCGGGTGATTACGGGAGCCATTAGATGCTCCCACATAACACCGATCCTGCGCGAGCTGCACTGGCTTCCTGTGGCCTTTCGGGTGCGCTTTAAGGTTTTGACGACCATCTTTAAAGCGCTCCATGGCTCATGGCCTAGTTATATGCGAGACAGCCTCCTGCCCCATACATCCCTTCGGCCGATCTGCTCCCACAGAGAGGGCCTTCTCAGGGTGCCATCGGCCGGGCAATGCCATCTGGCGACACCCAGGGGAAGAGCCTTCTCTGTGGCGGGCCCTGCCCTTTGGAACGACCTACCCCCTGAATTACGTACCATCACCGACCTCCGCCTCTTCCGCCAATGTCTAAAGACACATCTTTTTCAGCAAGCCGGCCTAGCCTAACCTCCCGTGGGGACTATTTTTAGAGAGTTTTAAATTGGGGATTTTAAAATTGGTTTTAGCATAGGACTAGAATAATTTAATATGTTTTTAAATTATGTATTTATTCTTTTGTATGTTTTTAAATTCCTGTGCGCAGCCCTGGGTCCTCTGTGGAGAAGGGCGGGATATAAATATGATTTTTTTAAAAAAAATTATCCAGATTCCTTTTAGACAGATTTAAGACGAGGATTTATTGCTAAGGCAGAATTGATTGTGCTTGGCATGACTGGACTCAGACAGGATCAGAACAAGGATCGTGCATCCATCCTGGTCCTACTTGATCTCTCAGTGGCTTTCAGTATCATTGATCATGGTATCTGAGCTTGGGTATGGAGAATGGAAAGCACAGTGCTAATTTTCTGGAAATTACAATGATTACTATGATCCTTCCAATACCTTTGAGTATTTTTGCATGACCATCACATGTAATAGAATGTTTCTTCTTTATGTGGCATTTCTAATATTCATTATATCAGTTGTCCATCTTGAAAACGATTGATGGAGTTATACAGTCTATCTCTAAAACATTTTATACCAATTTTCTTTCAGATTATAGCTTGGAATTGATTTTTTTCATTTTTACAGCATTTTCTATTGTTACCATGGTTATTCTTTGAAATTTTGCATCTTCTTTATAATATATTTTTAAATTTATTCCCTCTCTTGCGTAATGTTAGTAATAATTTGTAAATCCATGCTAAAAAATTATCTTGGTTCTGTATAAGTTTTTCAAATTCTATTCTTTCTTTTAAGTTCACTTTTTATTCTTACACAAATTTATGCATACATTAACCATGATAAATTCCTACCCTCATTGAGCAATTCTTGCTGTGCCTTTAATCTGTTTTCTGAATTTGGATGTGGCATATTAGCATACAAAATTAAAGCTTTCTAACTGTACTTATACATGACGTAAAAAGACTGTTGGTCCTGAATGGTTGCTCTCTGTGCGCTGTGTCTGGTTGCCTAAAGACTAAGAAGAAAGCTTTAGCCACACCTCCTCAGTTTTTTCAACGAAGACCTACACTCAAAGACTGAAAACTTGATGATGCTAGCCACACCCATACTCTGGACCTAGTGAACACAGGGTGGGTTGGATTCTCCTGCAGCGCATAGAGAACAACTGTTCAGGTAGGACCAACAGTCTTTCTCCTGTGTGCTATTTGGAGAATCCAAGAATGGGATATACCCAAACTTAGTGTCTCAAAGGTGAGCAGCCACCTGGTCCGCATCCAAGGAATGAACCCTTTGGAGCACTCGTCAACCAAACAACACCTCCGTCGAGGCAAATAAGTGGGACGAGCTTGGTGCTCGTAAGCCATTGGTACAGCGACAGATGGTAGAGGGGGATACCTTTTTGCCCATGGAGGCCAGCTAGAAGGAAATGCAAAGCGATTCCGACATTTTGAAGGAAACTGTCCTCTTGATATATCGACAGAGCACCTTCCCAACATCTAAGGTAGGACACTGGTTTTCGAGGGGATGGGAAACTCTCAGACAAAAATCTGGCAAAATTATCTCCTGCACTCTGTGAAACCCCAAATTCACCTTTGATAAAAAGATGGGTCCAGGCACAGGGTGACTGTGTTGGGCCTGAAAATGCATAGGAGCTCCCAAACTGATAGGGCCCCTAGTTCTGAAATCCTCCTAGCTGAAGCCACAGCTACAAGGAAAGCCACCTTAAAGGTCATTAGCCGCAGACTGATGGAATGTAGCTGTTCAAATGATGCTGAGGTGAGCACATGCAGAACGATGGAAAGGTCACATGTGTGATAATGCACCATGGACAATGGTGCATTACCTCTAAGGAAACTGTGCAAACTCAAGTAATGGAAAATGGGGTGCCTGTCGTCACTACTCAAAATTGTGGACAAAATGGACCCTGTTGTCTAAGGGTGTTGGGTGCCAACCCTCGGTCAAGTCTCTCCTAGAGAAAGTCCAGAAGCTATGGTATGTGGTATGTGTGTCCTAGCACACCACCTGCAGGCGACCTAGGTTGCGTTGTAGATCTGGTTGGTGGACTGTTGCCTGGAGGCCTGGATAGTCCAGATGACCTTACCAGAGAAGTCTCCCCATCTCAGAATGTCCCTCTCAAGTGCCAAACAGTTAACTGGAGACACTGGGGGTCCAGATACTCCAGTGATCCCTGGCTGAAAGAGATTCTCCGGCAGAATTCTCCAGGGCTGTGACACTGACAAACTCACCAAGGCCATGTACCAGGGGCGCCTGGGTCAGTGGGGGTGACAAGGAGAACCTCTGCCCTCTCTGCAAGCACCTTCCTGATCATCCTTGGGAGGAGGGGCAAGGGAAGAAAGGCATATAGGCTACGGAGAGCATTTCATTTCATTTCATTTATTTAATTTATATACCGCCCTTCTCCCTCTCGGGACTCAGGGCAGTGAACAGCCACAATAAAGAGGAAATACAAAAGTTAAAACAACAAATTAATAAATATTAAACAATATTGGCCCATTATTATAAAACCAATACTAAAACCCAATTAAAAGACTGCTGCACGAAATAGATGTGTCTTCAGGGCCCAACAGAAGAGACGTAGGTCTGCGATTGTGCGTAATTCAGGGGGGAGGTCATTCCAGAGGGCAGGAGCTGCCACAGAGAAGGCTCTCCCCCTGGGGGTCGCCAGCCGACATTTTCTGGCCAACGGCACCCTGAGGAGGCCCTCTCTGTGGGAGCGGACTGGTCGGTGGGAGGTATTTGGCAGCAGGAGGCGGTCTTGCAGATAACCAGGTCCCATGCCATGGAACGCTTTAAAGGTGGTCACAAGTATCTTGAAGCGCACCCGGAAAGCCACAAGCAGCCAGTGCAGCTCACGCAGGAGAGGTGTCACATGGGAGCGTCTAGATGCTCCCAAAATCCCCCGCGCGGCCGCATTCTGAACTAACTGGAGCCTCCGGGCGCATCTCAAGGGACGCCCCATGTATACAGCGTGACAGTAGTCCAGGTGGGAGGTGATGAGAGCTTGAGTGACAGTGCGTAAGGCATCACGATCCAGGAAGGGACGCAACTGGCGTATCAGGCGAACCTGATAGAAGGCCCCCCTGGCCACGGCCGTCATGTGCTCTTCTAAAGACAGCAGAGAGTCCAGGAGGGCACCCAAGTTGCGTGCCCTCTCTGTGGGGGCCAATGACTCACCCCCAATAGCCAGAGATGGCGTCAACTGGCTATACCATGACGCTGGAAGCCACAGCCACTCAGTCTTGATGGGTTGAGGCGAAGCCTGTTCCTCTCCATTCAGACTCACACAGCCTCCAGACATTGGGACATCACTTCCACAGCATCGTTGGGGTGGTCCATTGACATTCTACTCCTAGTGTCTGGAGAAAAATATCTGTGGGCTGGCAAATGTTGGCTGCAACTACAAGCCCTTAGCTAAATGAGATTGGCTGTTGGCAGCCCAACCTAAGATGCTGGCATTCAATGTTATGGTTACTCGGTCTGGCTCCTTGAAGAGGCATCCCCTGCCCAAGGTCAAGGAGGTCCACCAGAGCAGGGAACGGAGGACCGTTGGTGGTACTTGAACTGGGTGGCTGGAACTGCTCCTGCTGGATCTCTGATGCGGTAATAGGAACCATTGTAATATCCTGGCATGCAATTACCCCCAAGGGACAATCACAATGCATAAAATCATTTTTCTAAAGAGTTGGGAAAGAAGAATCAATGGCACTGACCTCAGTGATCGCACTTGACATACCAATGATCATATGCTTCAGCGACGTTCAGGAGAGGGGAAGGCTTCTCTGGATATTGTGTCTATGATTAGTCCTAGGTGAAGCAGTTTGATAAATGGTGTGAGAGTTCATGGAGAAATTGTGTCATTGGAGGACTGGAGTGTGATGCATAAATCCCGCTGTGCTTGTCGAATGCTGGACGACTAGATGAGGATGTCGTCCAGGTAGCACTGTATTCTCACGGACCTTGACCTGAGATCCACAGCTACTTGCCAGAAGCTTGGTGAAGATTCTGGGAGCTGATGAGAAGCTGAAGGGCAGCTCCTTGTATTGACCTGCATAAAAAAAACCTCAGGAACCTTCTGTGTGATGGGCGGATGGGAATGTGAAGATACTCTTCGTTGAAAAGTATAGGTATTAGAAGATCTCCTTCCCAGATGCATCCCGAGATGGATTGAAGGGACTGCATCTTGAAGCGCTTGTATGCCAGATGGAGGTTGCGCTTCTTCAGATCTAGGATAGCTCTCCACCCCAACCTACCCATACTCTTTGGCACTAAGAGGATAGAGTAAAATCTTAGACTCTCTTGCTCCGGTGGAATTGGTTCTATTGCCCTGATTAATAAGAAATACTGTATCTCGGCCTCTAGGAGTTAACTTTTCAACCGGCCTCAGGGGACTGGAAACTCTAGAGACAGACCCAACCTTATCGTCTGTAGGGCCCAAGCATCTGTGGTTGTGACCTCTCACTGATTGGCAAAAAGTTGTAACCGGCCACCAATGGGAGGAATGTGACGGGAGTCACTTGTTCCTGAGATAGGGTCTACTACGCACTCCTTAAAAAGGCCTTCGGGAGTAGGACTGCTGTCTGCCCCTGTCCCAAAAGGACTGCCTATCCTGAGGCCGGCCACCTCCCTGGGAGTCCTGGCGCTGGCAATGGAGAGCGCAGAAGCCCAAGTCTGCGGCACAAAAGGACTGCTAACGAAAATAAGGCGAGGGTCTACTTTCCGCTCACCTGGAGGAGAAAGGCAGAACCTTCCTCTTGCCCTTGGCTTCTACCAGAACAGGGTCAAGAGCCTCCTCAAAGAGGTTGCTGCCTTTGAAAAGGGCAAAGGCAAGGCGCCACTTGGATCTCATGTCTGCCTGCCAGAATCATGGGAAATGGTGCGAGGTGACTTTAGATAAGGCCCTAGATGCAAATTTAGCTGGATTGATGGTAGAGTCTGTGGAATATTCGATGGAAGCTGCCAACTTATTGATATTCTGATGTAACCTGGTGTCCTTGGAATCCATCCTAGCCTGTAGTTCGCAAAACCAGAGCAGGGAAGTTCTATTAAGGATACAGACGTAGTTGCTTTAATTGCCCAAGCAGCCGCTAAGTGAGTCTTACGGAAGTAAGTTTCCGCTTTCTTGTCCTCCACCTTCAGACTGTCTGCTAATTCAGAAGGAAGTATGGCTGAAGAGGCCAGGTTGGTTACCGGAATGTCTACCTTGGGCCACTGAAGTAGCTCCTCAAACTGTGGAGCAGTGTTATAAAATCTTTTATTGCTGCCACTAGAAGGTAAAACTGAGCCCAGTTGGTTCCACTGGCATTGAACAATGTCAGTGAACAGCCATGGAGCCAGAATTGTCCTGTTCCGCTGTTGGCTCTGAAAACAATCTCTCACTGAGGTCCTGAGGGGCTAGAGAACTGTCTGCTGGTTTGTCAGCTCCTCCCACGCGGGTCATTGACTTGGCCTTGAAGAAGAGAAACTTGAATAAGGCCGGTCTGAACAGGCCTGTGAAAGCCAGCTTGTCTACAGCCAGACCCTCATCCTCTGATAATTCCTGGTCCCCTTGGTCCCCCCTCCCCAGTCAGTGAGATGTCGCTATGCGGTGAAGGTGGGGGGAAATAGTGGTCTCTGAGGGAAAGCAGATCCGCATCTCCCTGGACCTGCCGGGGGCGGGGGGCCTGCACTGGATGAGAGGAACGCAATTGGCACATTTATGGGGAAGAGACAGTCACTTCTGGTGCCTGTTCCCTAACACCCTCTGTGATCACTGCTCCTGCTGGTACCAGGTAGTCAAAGGGGGCGAATTGCTCCTCAAAACATGCAGCCTAAAGAGATGGAGAGTCAATGGAGCCCTCAAGGGACCAATCTTGCCCCCTATCTTCTGTAGGTGGAGAAGGAGGAGATGGAATTAATAGAAACTGACTGCGAAGGAGGAGAGGCTTCTATTGTCTTCATAGTAGCCAATTTGCGCCCCAGCAAATTGCTTCTCTAGCATTTTCTGGCGGCGCTGGGCTTCCCTATCCGAGGTGCTAGTCACAGCCCTGGAGGAACTTTTGGATTTGACCACCCTAGAGGCTTTCCTCACTGGTCTGGTCTTCCTAGGCCTAACGTTGGAAGGGCCTGCCTCAGAGGCCTCCCCAGTATTGCAGTCCACCATCTTGGATCTTTGCTAGGCCTCTAATTGCCACATGGAGGGCCTACTCTGGAGTGGTGAAGCCTTAACCAATGAGACCTAACCCCAAACTGGGAAATGCAGGGGAAATCACTCACCACCTGCCCCAGCTGAAAGAGACTGTGTGCAAACTGCCCACGTAGTTCCCCTGCATCTGGAGCCCTACCACTGTGCTTGGGTGTGACCAAGTTCTTGGACAGAGGCTCCAGGCGTCAAAGATCTGTTGAGCTCATACAGGGCTTGGCAGGGCAAACTTGCAGCGATCCCAGTGATCAGCAGCCATGCATGATTCAAAATGAGGCTACCAGGTGATTCCGGCAGCTCAGGGCAACGCTGCAATCCACCTTCTGCTTCCCGGAAGCATGCCTGAGAAACAGGCTACACGTGGAAGCCCTCAGCTCTGCTGTGGCAGCAATTGCTGGCATGATGATATGCACAAAGGGGCCAATGCATGGATCTGAGAGGCTCCGACAGCCGCATGGCGGCTGGGCTGCTCCATCCAAGTCCTTTAAGTCTGCCTGTGACTGCTCTGCCTTGTTTGGAGAATTCGAGATGGGAATAAACTGCTGGCTTGACTGAGAAGAAAGAACTGAGGAGGTCAAGCACAGGAAGCAGGGCCAAAACTTTCTTCTCAATCTCTAGGCAACCAGACAGAAGTTAACCCATGCTTGGATTCTCCAAGCAGTGCACAGGAGAAAGTATTTGATCACAATGTTAATGCTGAACTTATTTGTAGGATATTCCACATTTTTAAGTGTCCCCTCAAATTCTTGTCCTCTTTTGTTCCTTTGCACCCAAAATACCTCTGAAATCCATTAGCCAAGCAAGATCCTCTATAACTGATTTTCTAATATTCAGATATTGTATCCATTTTATTATCCATTATTGACAGCTTCTTTGATAATGCAATGTAACTTCGGAAATGTAGAACCAGCTCTCTTTTAAGTCGGATTGTGAATATGTTTCCCCCCTCTCTATGAGTCTATTCATTTTCTGAGCGAGACCTGTAAGCGTTTTTCCATCTTTCAATATCATTTATTCATTTCCATAGTTTATTATAATTGTTCTAAAATGTTTTTTGTTCTTCTTCAGAAATTAGATATCATTTTTATTAAGCAGAGTCGATCTGCCTTGCATCTTTACTTACTGAAAACATTGTGCAGAGTATTTCATTTGCTTTCATCTTTGTTATTTGCCATTAGTATATGCTATTCACCCAATTCTTTTATATTGAAAAAGTTTTATTGGTTTTTACCATTTTCCAAAAGGGTAGGGTAAGGGATACAGAAACATTTTAAGAACTTTCGCGTCGGAATCATTGGCCCTTCTAGGGCTTCATAATAAAATATTGAAAGAACATTTTTCCAAAAATACTACAAGGTGAAAATAAGTACAAGATTCCTAAATTCTCCATTCTATGCTAGCAGTCGTATACAAACATCCAGACATAAGGTTATGCAATATTAATAATAATTTTAAAAAAAGCAGTTATTTTTTCGATCTAAGTCTCTTGGCAATTGTATCTTCTTTTTCTCCTCCCTGGCCCCCAGCGGGCGGGGCCCTGGCC
Source organism: Rhabdophis nuchalis (assembly GCA_039707465.1). NCBI lineage: Eukaryota > Metazoa > Chordata > Lepidosauria > Squamata > Natricidae > Rhabdophis > Rhabdophis nuchalis. The sequence continues at coordinate 329,706,845 of CM077643.1, forward strand.
CCCTCCGTCCCCCCTGGATTTTCCCCCAGGATAGAGGAATGTTTTTTAAGAAAGGCTTCCGCCTCAGCAACTGTTTTAATCCTTACTCTTCCTTCATCCCAGAACACCAACATCTCTTCCGGCATCGCCCACTTAAACCAGATCCCGTGGTCAAACAATTTTCTGGATAAGAAGGAATACCTCCTTCTCACCTCCCTAATCTTTTTTGGGATCTGCTTCAAGATGGCGACTTCCTTTTGTTGGTAAATTAACGAGCCCCCTCTCTGCGCCTTCAAAATTCCCTCTCTGGTTGACCTTCTGACAAATTTAATATGTATCTCTCTGGGTACTTCATTTATCCTGGCATATGTCGAATTTATTCTGTAGATTAGGTCAATGTCCCCCCTGATCTCATCTTTAGGTTTATATCTGCTAAAATTGTACTCATGAGTTCAGGAAGACATTCACCAGATTCTTCAGAAATATTCTGAAATCTTAAAAAATATGACATCCTTTCAAAATCCATCCTAGACATATGACCAGACAAATCTGCGATTTCAGTGTTGACATTTTTAAGTTCTCCCTTTGCCCCAACCAGCCCCCCTTCCAGCTCCTCAGTCTTCTGTATGTTCTCCAGCACTTGCTTCCGTGTTTCCAGAAGATCCTTCTTGAAGCTACTATTATCTTCTCTCAAAGCTTTAATTTCCTGCACCAGAGCTTGTAACACTGATTCCATAGATGACATTCTTTGTTCCAATCCTGCCAATTCTGATTTTGATGCCATGGTAAGCTGTTAAAGTCAGTGCCACTAAGATGGCGTTTTTTGGGTGGGGCCGTTGAAGCAAGTCAGGAGAAAAACAGTTCAAATGAAAGTTGTAAAAAGTTCAAGACCCAGAAGAGAAACACTTTTCACAGTCAATAATTATAGCAAAGAAGGCACTCCAGGGAAGGAATCAATTAATCCAGAAATTTCTTCATTAGTAGAGAGAGAGAGTCCAAATCACAAAGAGATGTTAGTAATTTTCCAAAAATAAAAATAATCATTCAGGAACCAAGGGAGCCACCCTCCACCGCCCAGTCTTAGAGCCAGCAGGAGAAAGTAACAAAAGAAAAATTGTTTCAAGCCAACCGGACTTAGATACATTGTAAAGAAACAAGCCGCAAATCACTTTCACTTAGTTCAGAGCAATCCGGATACGAAATTTCCGCTCCCTCGCAACGAGGAGCCATTTCTAAACGCCGCTTTAAATCCAAGGGGGGGTTTAACAAACAAACACCCCCCTCTACGTTCTTTCAGTCCAGGCTGCCAGCACAAATAATGTTAAAAATCAGTCGTTCGTTGCCGTCCTCCATTGGCGAAGGGAAACCCCCCGCAGTCTCCTCTCACCTAAGCCGAAGACAAGGGCCGTTTTCCCGCTGCCGCTGGGATAAACAAACCCAAGCAAGCCAGCCCTACGGAAGGCCCCCAAAAAAGGGGGTGCCTCGCCCCCGTTGGGGGGCAGAAAAAAGAACAGAGCGGCGGACGAGCCCAGGACTCGTCCGTCGCCGCTGGAAGGCGGAACCGGAAGTCCTATTCACCCAATTCTTCTTCTGGATTAATTTCATTGAAGTACTCTAGTCAGAATGTCCAGTCCAAATTCCCAAAGATTTCTCTGCATCTAAAAATATTATGCCAGCGGTTTCATTGCTATTATACATGAATACATAGAGTATGAATTTATTGTTATTCTTCGTCTTCTTCAGTCTGATCTGTGTGCATATTTATTTATTTATTTATTTATTTATTTATTTATTTATTTATTTATTTATTTATTTATTTATTTATTTAATGAATTTCTATAATTGCCCCTCTCAATCCAATTGACCCTGGACAGTTAAAAAGCATTTTTTCAAAGACCTCCTAAAGACACTTTAAAGAACATGTAATGTATAGTATTCAAAATCTTTGATTTATTATTATTTACATTTTATTATAGTCCAAAACTTTTTGGTAGTTGAGCTTTCATGACAAAAGCATAAAGTTTCATTCTCATGGACAAGAGAAGTAAACATACCGTAAGAGAAAGAACAGAGAGAAAAATTAAGATAAAATTTCCCACAATAAAAAGTAGTTAGAAAAAAAGGAAATTTCCCATCAGAATTTAAGAAAATTAAGACCAGAGCTTTTAAAAACTAGTAAAATACAGAATCCTTGCAGTAAAAATGCAGTATAAATGTAAATGAAATCAGATGACTTTCACTATCTGATAGTGAATTTTCCCTTTAAGCACATTTTGGTTTTAACTGAATATTTTAAAGTTGACTTCTTTACAGCAAAAATGAAAGTGATTTAAAACTCCAAAATAAACAGGGGGGAAAACGTTTGTGTTAAAATCCAGCAAAGGGTTGTAGGATAAGTCAACATTCAATCATTTTTACCAGTAAATTAGTAAGGATATCAATCAAAAAGTAAGAAAAACTTTAAAATGAGCAGTTAAAACTAGAGTATTTTAAAAAGCCCACAGTTGAAAGGAAAAGATGGAAGACATAACCTTCAAATTGATCCTATCAAAAATTGTGATCATCGATCCCTCTTCCTGTCTGAAATGGTATAGGGTCTCCTGCTTGAGCAGGGGATTGGACTAGAAGACCTCCAAGGTCCCTTCTAACTCTATTCTGATTGACAATCAACCAAGGGTTGTCTTGAGTAATTCCTAGTTGCTCCCATTCAAGTCTGGGAAGAGAGCCGCCAAATAGCTAGCTTTGGAGGCATAATCAGCTGTTTGTCTGCAAGAGAGAAAAAAGTCACCCCACCACTCAACACACCATTCTGGAGGAAGTCCCCAAGTGTCCAAATTATCTTTTAGGATAATTATATCTAAAATATCACTCTTTAATCTTATTTTGAGGTGCTGTTGGAAATTTGATCCCTTGCGTTTTTTACCCTTACAAAATGCACTGAATATCCCTTCAAATATTTCTTATTCTTGAAAAATATGAGTTTATTAGATATATGTACCTTATGAAGAATCACTCTTGCCTCAGTATCATCTTCCTAGTCCAAAAAGCTGGTCAATGCTGGTATAATTTTTCCTCTGTATTTTCATCTGAAGTTTGTGGGATAGCTTTAAATCTCAAACTGAATTACTTCTGAGTTCGCAGCCACACTATTCATTTTTCTCTCCAATTGTCCATTTACTTTTTTAAATGTCCATCTTATCCTTAACTTTTTTTATATCTCCAGACATTTGTTTGACCGGAATTTTCCACCTTTCATTTTATCAAGCCTTCCATCTGTTTTTTTTTTTCAAAGACTGAATAGGTTTTCAAGTGACTGAGTCAATTTAGATCCCAATTTATCAAACACTATGTGTAGTAAGCTTTAAAAAAGTGCTTTATCACTTTATCTTCCTTCTCTAACAATTGTTCTAAGGAACCTCTTCTACCCTCTATTCTTCCTGCCTTATACATCATTATTTGAAACCAAACTGTTAAACAGAAGGTAAAATTAACACAAACTTTTTCTAGTTTTTAAAACTATAATTGCAGGCATGCACATCTGTGTTTCCATGATTACAACCAAATATTCAATCTACTTGGGTTACTTTAATTTTTTATTTTGTAAATCAACTCAATTATCAATGATGTTTAATATATAGTAAATGTGTTCCCATGGAAAGCTTGAGTGTTAATTTAGTTAGGATTTTTGTAATATAGTTTCATTAAAAAAATAATCTTTTTATAAAGTAAATTTTCCCTTCATCAGTTTTTAACTTTCTTGCCATTCCTTATTGAACTTTTCACCAACTATTCCACATATTTAAATATTTAATTCTTCTTTTAAATTATCATCCCATCCAAAAAAGGAAAACCACCAAGAAAAATATTTATCTGTTGTAAAACAACTCTCTCAGGCTAAAAATAATTATATTCAAGTGTGGTTGTGTCCACATTGGCTATATCACAGCAGTGAACCTAGGTAGACTTCCTACTCTTTCCAGCCAATCAATTAATAAGTAAACGACAAAAAGGCCATTGGTTCTCACCTGAGACGCTTGTTCTCAGAAGGTGAAGCTAGCATCCAGACATAGGTCAACCCATGTCTGATGCTAGCTCCACCTCAATGGAGAAACTTCCATTTTTGCTATTAACTCATGGGAAATAGCCATCTGGAGATCAGAGGGATTGATTTCATGCTCCCTCCTTTATCTGGAGAAAATTCAGCATCCAACACTAACGATTGGGTGTGGATCTCAGTTGGGATGCTGTGTTCATTTTCCCCACAAACAAACTAAATGGCCCTTAATAATCCTCAGTTATTTTGCATTCCCATCATGAGAATGTTTGATATATTTTCTTTTGGAGCTCTTCTCTTTCCATTAATTGTTGTTTAACTCTACTTGGTTCTCACAATACCTGTTTTAGATTAGTTTTGTGAAATTTTCTAATTCTTTTATTTCCCTCCGCCTTCCAATTGTGATTTTCATCTATTACATTGATGCAAACATTATAAGAATTCCTGTCATATTAGTTTTACATATCTCCAATATTCCTGATCTTCCTAGTTTCTGATATTCCTGATGTTGTATTTATGTTGAAGAAACATTTTGGTTTTTTTATATTTCTGGATTATGACTTCTTTACAGACTGTTATTCACCCTCTATTTGAAAAGTAATTTTTCTTTTCAAAATTGGATTTGGTCCACATATGTCATTGACAGAATTTCCAGTTCCTTAATAAATGATGTGAGAGCCTTAGAAACCCAGAAGATATCAATTATTGAATATCTACTATATCTTACAGAAGAGAACATATAGTCCCTTTCTTCAGGATTTGTAGTCTCCAAGCTTTCATCAAAGCAAGAGTGTCCATGTATTGAAAAACCCTTTTGGGAGTTCTCCATTTTTCTCTTTGAGAAGTGAATTTATCTAAATTCAGATCTAGCATTTCATTCATGTATTCCCATCTGCAATTGCTATTAGAATTTTTCATAGAATCTTTCATTAGTCTTATCTGGGGCACAGATGAATTTCAGATTTAAACTTTTACTTTCTTTTCTTAATATCAAAATTAAAATTAATCCTTTTTTATCTTTTAATTTCTCTAATGTCTTCTAAGGACGTGATTTAAGATAAATTTGAATCTGGAAAATTCTCCATGTATTTTTATGTATTTAATAATTATAATATATAACTATGGTATAATTATAATATTTATGGTATAATATAATATGTCACTATTACTAAAATCATTTTTAAAACGAGACAAAAAGCATCATTGGTTAACTTTATAAGAAATCAATTAAAAGGAATTAACATTTTGTTCTAACATAACTCTTCATACTATTTTGATATTATCAAGATACATGCATTATATAACAAACATTAAACCTATATATTATATGCCACTCTAGTCTGTAGTTTATTTGTTGAAGTCAAATGCCTAATCCACAGAAATTAATAATAGACAACGCATTTAATTAAGAGATAAATAAAATAACCTTTACAATAATTATAAAATGTATATTATGGATTCTTCTCCATTCTCTATAAACATTTTCTCCTATATTCTAATTTATTTAAAATTTAAAATCGCTGATTTATAATTTTTAGATCACTTATACCAGCAGCAGAATACCTAAGTTTGTCTACATATTAAGGGGCTTATCAAAATGATGATTCTAAATAGGCAGTTGACTATTTATATTAACACATTATATAACATTAAAGAACCTAAGGAATAATATATAATATACACTACCCTGTATGTAGTGAGAATATATACTCAATTATGAGAATAATTGGTATCTAAATGCTTTCTATTATATATATTTCAATTAATACTTACCTCTTTTTTGAACCCAGCCTTCTTTCACAATTGTAACATCGCTCATGATGGCTCTACTGAGCCTTCAGATTAAAGAATATTTTGCAGTATTACTTTTAGAGTTCCTTTATTCTTCTGACTTTCCAATATTTTAAAGCAGCCTGAAAGTGTAAATAAACAAAAATTAACTCTTCTGATGTCCCAGTGCTTAATACTCAATCTATTTATTTATCACACTTATTCAGCTGCCAATCTCACTAAAAATGATTCTAGACAGCATACAGCAATCGAATAAAATCACAGCTACGTAAAGCAGTCATAAAAATATTTTTAAAAATCATTGAAAAAGAAAATACTATAAGAACTTTAAATTATACCTACCACACAGAATGAACAAAATATCAATCATGGTGAAGTTGTCTCAAACATTTTCAGCTTGCTGAGATCCCCAAGCTTGATAATATAACAAAGTCTTACGAAACTTCCAAAATAGCAGAGATGGAGTTAACATGACATCAGGGGGTTGAGAAGAACTTTCCTTAAGGCAAATGTCATACAACAAAGGCCTGCCTCCTGGTACCCATCAAATGTAGCACCCTAGAGGTTAGTATTGGTAGTCTTCTCAGTCAGATAGAATGGGATTTTGATGTAATTACCTAAAGCAGGGATCCCCAACCACCAGGGCTGTTCAGAACCTGGCCATGCAAATGGTGGCCGCTTGCATTTGCGTGTGATGCTCCCCTCAATCAAGCAGTGTGCTTGCATGCAAAACTCCCTTTCCCGCTGCTCACACAAATGGAGCTGCCTGCCACTCACAGGAACTATCCCCTCCCCACCAGGGTGGTTAAGCCAGAATGTTGGGGACCACTGACCTAAAGGAAGTTCCTCAGATATCAGGTCCTATTTCATGAAGGACTTTAAAGGTTAAAACCAGCATCTTGAATTGGACCCAAAAACAGATTGCAGTCAATGCAGGTTGTGGAACAGAGGTTTCTAGAAGTAAATATAAACTGGCTGTGACGCTGCATTCTGCAGCAGTAGAAGTTTACAGATATTCTTCAAGGGCACTCTCATGTACATTACATTACAATAGTCCAATTTGGAGGTCATAAATGACTGTGAGAAGAGCTGCCTGATCCAGGAAAGAAGGCAATTGGTACGCAACACGAAGATGTGCAAAGGCCCTCCCAATGTGGCAATTTCCCCCCAAAATAATATATAGAATAGTTTATTAAAAAATGTGAAACAGTGTAGAAGATGTATGATCAGCTTAGAATCTTTACGTTGCCACAAACGGTCCAAGCCCAAACTCTCTTGAATTCCATTGTCCCTTAACTGGCACCAATTTAGTACTGAACTATAGTTGGCTAGAGTCTTGAGTATAAGTTTGAGCAATAAATCTTTTGAACTGCAGCTTAAGCTATCCTAATCCTTTTTGCCTGGCAAATTCATAGATACCATTTAACACATAGCAATAACAACAATAATAACAAAAGAAATATCTAGCATCAGGATAGCATGGTGTGAATAAAATTAGCCTGGCCAAAATAAAAATCTTTAGTTTTGTCACCCATTTCATCAATAAACTATGGTTTATTTACTTATATATATATAGTTATATACTTTTAACAAATTGCCTCTTTCAACATTGCTGTGATGGATATTGGTGAGCATTTGTTTAGTGACTGTTTGAAGGTGCTGAAAAAAGTGACTTACAACCAGTCATCGCAAAATAAATATGGTACATGTCTACAACCATTGCAACATCCCATAATTATGTTTTTAAAGTTCAGACATTGGCAACACATATATTTACAATGGTTCACAGGGTCACATGATCACAATTTGCAATCTTCCTAGGGGGCTTCTGACAAACAAATTGAATGGGGAAAACCAGATTAACTTAACACTTCATGACTGCTTAATAACCAAAGTGATTTGCTTAACAGATAAAACAACAAAGTTACCTCCAATAAAATTGGAGGTAGCTCATTTAATAGTCAAACTGGTTACCAATAGAAGTTCTAGTCTCAATTGTGGTTATAAGTTGAGGACTATTATATGTTTCCGTATTTTTCGGAGTATAAGACACACCAGAGTATAAGACACACCAAGGTTCTGAAGAGGCAATTTTTTTTAAAAAAAATTGTTTGCACTCTGCAGACCTCCCGAAAACTGCCCGTTTTTCAGAAAAACGGGCCCATTTTTTGTCAGAAAAAGGGCATAAATAGACTTTAGGAGGCTTGTAGAGTGTTCCTAGGGGGTGCCCCCCCCCAAAATGAGCAAGAAACGGCCCATTTTTCACAAAAATGGGCCCTTTTTGTCAAAAAGAAGGGGGGGCATGCATAGCCTTTAGTGCTCCTGGGTGCTGGAGGGGGCAAAATTGAGCAAAAAACTGGCCGTTCCCAGCCCCCAGGAGTACTCTGCAAGGCTCCTAAAGGCTATGCATGGCCATTTTGGTGAAGGGGCGGGGTTTCAGGAGGCCAAAAATGCTGAGTTCAGTGTATAAGACGCACCCAGATTTTCAGCCTCTTTTCTGAGGGTAAAAGGTGGGTCTTATACTCAGAAAAATACAGTACTTTAAATTTCCCTTTAAGAAAAAAAAAATCCAGCAAGAATGGTTTTAGATATGGGAGATCTGCAAACCTCTCTTAAAAATCCCAATCTCCTCCAAAACTGCCGGAAACCACACCACTGAAATTATTTTATTTTTGCACTAAATTTCAACAGGAGAATTTGAACTATTTTTTAAAGATCTCAGATGAGAAATAGGGAACAATTTATTTTCCTGAGACCAGCCCATTTCCAGCCAAAAAAATGGATCAAAAAATGCTTTGCTCTTACAGTGATCACTTGGTCACTAGAAATTTTTCTGGGAACTTGTCAAGATTGTCTAGAAGTTGCCTAATTCTTCAAAGCTTGCTTATCACTCCGTTAATTAAAGAAATTAAACTCTCCATTCAGAAATGCCAGAAAGTATTTCTTCATCAGTCTGACTAATATGAAAACCTCTTATGATGCCCAATGAGTAGTGCTAAATCATGTTATCTAGATGTGTTTTATTCCAATGTGGATGAGTTTTATTCCAAAGACATCAGCTATGAAATGATTCCCCAAAACCTGTATATATTGTTGATCAGTAAGGACTTTTGAAACAATCTTTTCTTACTTCCCAAAACAACAAACATGCAATGCTGATCACTTGCTTGATGCCCTCACTTGCATCATAAAATAAGCCAGACAAACACAATACAGGTAGCCCTCAATTTATGACAAGTTGCTTAGTGACCATTCAAAGTTATGATGGACAAAAAAGAGATTCATAATTTGGTTTTGAAGTTTTAACATTGCACCGCTCTGTGAATATGTGATCACATCTTGGGTGCTCAGCAACCAGTCTGCGTTTACAGCTTTTTGCAGCACCCTGTGATCATGTGATCCTGATTTACTAGCATTTTGCCAGAAACCAGCATTTAATTTTACTTAAAAAAAAAAAAACAGGCCATAGTGAATAATGGGTCACTTAACGGCTGAAACATTTGCTTGACCACTGCATTCTCTTAACAATTGCTGCAAAAATTGTCCGAAAATTGGGGCCTGTCATATGATGACCCATTTTGCAACCGCCACAACTTATAACTGTAATTATCAGTCTTAATTACAGTCATAAATCAAGGACTACCTGTATTTATATCAAACCAGTGAATTATACACTTGGATGCTATACTTGGAAGCGATACAACCTAGTGGATCCAATTTAATATAAAAATGTTACAAGCTTAATACAAAAATTTGATTTTAAAAACATAATGAAAGATAGATCAGTCTTTATCGACATTTGGTAATAGGTACTGAATATCTCATTAGGCAATTAGTTCCACTGTTAGGAAGCATGAGTATCTACAGGAGAAGGGGGATAGAAAAATATGAAATAGGTGTCAGAACACTAAAGCACAAACTATTTCTGATATTCTGGATTTTGACAATACAATGTAGACTCAAAAGGCCAGGGGTCACACTATATATTCCATCATTGTTTTCTGATCACAGTTTCCTCCATACATTAATGTTACAACATTCTTTCTGGTGATCATTTAACATTAGAAATTGCAATATCACTTAGGCTTATATACTACCCCATAGTGCTTTATAGAACCTTCTCGGTGATTTACAATGTCAGCATATTGCCCTCAACAAGCTGGGTCCTCATTTTACCGACCTCAGAAGGATGGAAAGTCAAGTCAACCTTGAGCCCCAAGAGAATCAAACTCCAGGTTATAGACAGAGTTTGCCTGCAATATTGCATTCCAACCACTGCACCATCAAAGTTCCTCCTAATTAAATCCATCTCCTAATTAAATGATGAATTCTCATCCCAAATGCATATTAATATTGTTTGTTAAGAAAACAAGCTAGAAAACAAGTTATTTTGGAGATTGCAATTAATGATAAAAGATTTCAAAATGTTTAACATTCCAAAAATATTTTAAAGTTCAGAACTTCATTAAAGGCAGTTATTATTTTTATCATATTAAAAAGTCCTTCAAAAAACAATTTAAATTATCTCATTTTGGACAACATATACTGGTACAATTAAAACCCAAAACAATAACATAATTTCTAAAATCAATTATAAAAATCTTATAACAACACTTGCCTGGGTCAAAAAAACTATTTTATCTTGAAGCACTGCGATAGTAACAATTAGAAAATGGGAGTTGCTTAATCTGCCAATCCAAAACCCTATGGGAACATCAGGGCCTTTTAACGCTTTACAATAAGTCAACAGGATCAGAGCCATTTTCATAGGGAAGGGATAATTCTTAATTTCCACAAAATGATACCATTTAATAGAAAAGCCTTGGAGCATACCAACTTTATCAGTCTTGGTGATTTGGGCAGAGACAATTGAAGGCAGAAATTTCTGTAAGTAATCTAATCCTGTGCCATGTAGGATTCTATAGATTATAACCAGCTGTGAATTTTTCCTAGAAACCTACTAGGACCCAGTGCAATCTGCAAAACAGAGATGTTATATTCACAAATCACAAAACAGTCCAAATTGCTGTCACCCTTGTATTCTGAACCATTGTTATTGCTAAATACTTTTAAAGGGCAATTCCATAATCTGCTTCCTCCAAGGCTCTCTCATTCACAATCCTGTGTTATCTCTGACCCTTCTTATCCAGGAAGAATTGGGTCATCTTGACTAGTGTCATTGGCCACCTCCCTGCAGATGCAATAAAAGTGGAAAAATCAAAATCAAATACAAGTTAAGGATAACCCAGGTTCAATATTTGTCACTCTCATTCAGAAAAAGATTGCTGCATCCAGCAACAGCACCCATCAAAAATTTCCTAACAAAAAATCCCCAATTCAACACCTTACTGTTGTCACGTTTTTGCAGGAAAACCCCAGCTAAATACCAAGGTTCAAAATGGTAGATGAATTTAATAAGTTGGCCACTGCTTCATATGGTCAGTTCAGTGGTAGCTAAGGATGCAAGCAGTTCCTTGCTCAAGATCACCACCCTCCTGCTACTATTGTCATCTGATTCCAAATCCAAGTAGTAGCAACTATCCAGCAGTCCAATGTAGACCTTCTCCAGACACCTGCTCTATTGCTTGCAACTTCAAGAGGCTACCATATGAACCAATAATAAAAAGTTAATACAGGTAGGTCCTTAACCTATGACCATAACGGGGTCTGCCCATTATGGGTACAAGTGGTGACAACTGTTAAGTGAGATAGCCTTGTTTAAAGACCCCTACCCCTGCTCTCCCTGATGCTACTGTTAAAAATATGCATAGGTAATTAAGCAAGCAAAGGATAGTTCATGGATGGGGAGGCCCGGGGAGGCAGCTGGATCCATAGAGGAGGCTAATAAGCAGCACAGCTTTGCAAAAACAGCTTAGCAGGGGGGAAGAACCCCACTAGATTAGGACCTAGCACCATATTCCAATGCCAGAGAAATAAGTCTCTGTGCTTGGCTTATGAAGCCACATTTGTGGGCTGAGCCTGTCTCCATCAGCTAACCACTGGGAGACTGCAAACCTCTTCTGGCTCTTGCTAGGCTTTGGGGAAGAAAGCCACCTGCATGAAAAGGCAGTAGTTTCAGGACAAGCTTCCCAAAACCTTTCCCTTGCTAAACTCCCTCTCTTCCTCAGAAATCCATATTTCTTCAATACAGAAAAAAAAAGAGGGGGGAAAAAGGGGGGGGGCATTAGGAGCTGACACTAAACTCTAGCTCTTCCCTCTAATCCAGGGGTCCCCAACCTCTGCAACTTTAAGTCTGAAGGACTTCAGACTTCTGGGAGCTGAAGTCCTTCAGACTTAAAGTTGCAAAGGTTGGAGATTCCTGCTCTAATCTTTATCTCTTTTAACAATATAATTTGCTGAATTTACTGCCAGAGTGCCAAAGTTTATGGGTGACCAAAATTTAAATGAAATACACAACATGAATACACAACATCTTTTTTCCACACTGCTTTAGAATTTTTTTTTTCTAATTTATTTCAAAAGTACATGCTCACAAAGTTCATTGGTAATGAACAGCACACTAATCAGACATTGCAGGTCATGAAAGAAATTATTACAGCTAGGTGTCTCGGAAAGTTAATATTATTGAAGCAAGAAAGAAATCTAATAGGAAGATATTGAACAGGTCACATGACTACAGGTAGTCCTCACTTAACCACCACAGATGACCAGCAATTTGGTTGCTGACCAATGCAGTTAAGTGATGCATCATATGACTTGCTGCATTTATAAAATTAACATATCGCTTGTAGTCGTTAAGGATGACATCAAGTGACCATGACTTACTGTCAGTTTCTCCATTGACTTTGCTTGTCACAAGTTGGCTATTAAACTTGCAAATACAATACAATACAATACAATAGCAGAGTTGGAAGGAACCTTGTAGGTCTTCTAGTCCAACCCCCTGCATGGGCAGGAACCTTATACCATTTCAGACAAATGGCTATCTAACATCTTTTTAAAGACTTCCAGGGTTGGGGCATTCACAACTTCTGGTGGCAAGCTGTTCCAGAGGTTAATTGTTCTAACTGTCAGGAAATTTCTCCTTAGTTCTAAGTTGCTTCTCTCCTTGATTAGTTTCCACCCATTGCTTCTTGTCCTGCCCCCAGGTGCCTTGGAGAATAGTTTGACTCCCTCTTCTTTGTGGCACCCTCTGAGATATCGGAACACTGCTATCATGTCTCCCCTGGTCCTTCTCTTCATCAAACTAGACATACCCAGCTCCTGCAACCGTTCTTCATATGTTTTAGTCTCCAGTCCCCTAATCTTGGTTGCTCTTCTCTGCACTCTTTCCAGAGTCTCCACGTCTTTTCTACATCGTGGCGACCAAAACTGTATGCAGTATTCCAAGTGTGGCCTTACCAAGGCACTATACAGTGGCATTAACACTTCACGTGATCTAGATTCTATCCCTGTTTATGCAGCCTAGAACTGTGTTGGCTTTTTTGGCAGCTGCTGCACACTGCTGGCTCATATTTAAATGGTTGTCCACTAGGATTCCAAGATCCCTCTCACAGTTGCTACTATTGAGCAAGGTACCACCTATACTGTACCTGTGCATTTTGTTTTTCTTGCCTAAATGTAGAACCTTACTTTTTTCACAATTGAATTTCATTTTATTAGATAGTGCCCAATGTTCAAGTTTGTCAAGAGCCTTCTGTATCTTAAGCCTATCTTCTGGAGTGTTGGCTATTCCTGCCAGCTTGGTGTCGTCTGCAAATTTGATGAGTTCCATGTGACCACAGGTCACTATGACTATTGTAAATGCATGTAAATGTTGGTTGCATAGTGAAACTCCCCATTACATCTATTTGCTTTCCTTCAGAAAACAAAGGTGCGGAAATAATTCTAAAAGAAACCTAAAGATCTTCAAGGATAAATACAGTCACAAGGCATGTGCTACATTCTCTCAATATTCCCTTTGCAATATTATAAAGGCAATAAGGAAAGACCAAGAGAAGGTTGAAAACAAATCAGTATCTGTCATTCATATATTTGTTTTAACCAAGCAGCAATTTAGAAAGTCTATCATGATGCAGAAAAACAATCAGTGGATGGAGAATGAAGGTCCTTCAGACAATCAGCCTGCCTTCTATTGCCCAGAATAAAAACATTAATCTAAGCAGCAGCTTATACATTCTGCTCCGACACATAAAAATTATTGAGATCCTCCATGGAAATGCCAAACACATATTTGATATACTTACTTATTGCCCCAGTGAAGCATTTCTCATTGACTATTATCAAATACAAATGAAGCATATTGATGCTTCTCCCTCTTACAAGCATTTATTATATTTTATCATTCATTTATAGCTTAGTTTTATTATTTTTATAAATAATTCCAGATGGCAAATATATCCAACACCTTTCTTCTCCTATTTTCTCCACAAAAGAGAGTGGCCCAAAGTCACCCAGCTGACTTTCATGGCCAAAGTGGGACTTGTACTCATGGTATCCTAGTTTCTAGCCTGGTACCTTAACCACTAGATCAATCTGGTTTAATTATAAAAATATTTCTGGTCATTCTTTGATTAACCTGATAATCAAATAATCACAATGTGTCACATTTTCTGTTTTAGAAGAAAACTGCCTTATAATAATTTCCATAATCCAAAATTGATTATTTCCTTTAATTCTGGTTATGTCTGATAAACAAAAGAACTGACAGTACAGCAATGAAGAAACATAATGTAATTCTGGATCCCAACTGAGCAGAGATGAAAAATCAAAACAAAATACTAAGCAATCTGAAAAAAAAGTATAAAAATTTTTTTTTGAGATCACTAAGCATCTCAGAGATATCTAAGGGAATTATATGTAATCTTTACAATAGGCACTCACCCAATAAAGTGCATTCAAAACGCATATAAAGATTAGGTTCTAATTCTTTTAATGTCAGTCTAAGATTCATATTCATAGGAGAAAGTTTTCTATTTTTTGTTTCCCTTCCCCTTTTCTCTATAGCATTCTGCATCAATTCCTGTGAAAGGAGCAGGAAACTCTTGCATATAAAGTTTGTAAACATGATTGTAAACAATATGATTTTAAGAAATATATATTAAAAGTAATGGACATAGTACTTCCTACATGAAACAGCAATTGTTTCATCTACTCAGCATCTCTTTCTACATCAGTAATTATGCCCCAAATTGGTATAATGTGCATCTCTATAATAGTTTATATGCTCAGGGCAGAAAACATGTTTTCCATTATAACCATGAGATAAAACCATCTATCCTTCCCTTTTTTAAAGCCTCCAATTTAAAAATATCAGAATTATGAAATTCAAAATTTAGATAATATAGCTGTGGCTGTTAACTTCAAGATGATATTTTAATATTTATATACTAAAGGCCTGAATCAGTATCTTTAGAAGTCAACGGAAACATAACAAAACATGACAAAATGAAACTATTTTCTAAAGTATCTATTTCTTTCAGAATCAGGGCACCAAGAAATCCTATACAACTTGCAACACATAATTTACAAGCTGTGTGAATACATTTTTACTGAGATATAAGTAAGCATCAATATCAAAAGCAACATACCTTATATGTGATCTGCTTTAGTTGGAAAACTTTCTTAAATCTATCAGGCAAATTTCCAAAAAACCCAATCTTATTGAAACATTGCACAACAAAAATTAGGATGCTGTTGATACAGTACTTTTTAATCACAACCCAATTCATAAACAAGCTATGTTCAAATATAGTGTAAGATTTTTTTATAAGCATGTAACTGATTTTTATGATATGTACATGGTCTTCATGATCACAGAAAATATTTCTTCACAATTTCTTAAATTAATAAAGTCAGCCGAAGCAAATTAACATGCACTGTTTTCTGTACTGGTTTAGTACTGTTTTGAAGAAGCATGTAATGCGAGAAAAAAGCAATTCTGAAATCCTGTTTTAAAATGGTTAGTAGAAAATATACTTTTAAAAAGAATAGTTTATTCTTATTCAAAATAGAAAGTAAACCATTTAAGAATTTGCTCAATTAGTCAATATTCATATATATTCAATCTTTCCCCAGATTTTCTCTATCCCACTGTGGCAAGGGACAAAATGTACACAATGTTCAATATTTTGTAATAAACAGGGTGATTTAAAGCAATTCCCAACTTTCAAACACATTGGTATAGTTTTCTGATCTGTTAACTATAGATCATAACAACACTAAGTAGTAAGCCTTAACAAATTCTACAGAAATAGCTTCCAGCATAACTTTTGGATAAAACAACTTTATTTTCATAACTGAGTTATAGAGATTATTTTAGGGTCTCCATTTAAAGAAAAAAATTAACCAAACTTTAATTCTTTATTTTTAACTATGCCACTTAATTCTAAATCCTACTGCACTTCAGACCAAAAAAAATATTCCTGTTCTTAAAAGCCTTCAGTCCAAATTTAATCATACCTTGAAAAATAATTATCTTTGAAAAAGCCTGGCTCAAATTGAAGTTAACAACTAATATCATGATTTGCAAGTGTCAATGTAGCATAGTGCAACAGTATGAAAGCAGTTTGTCCCTGCTTTCTTATGGGATTTTTTCAATATACTACATAGCCTTTGCTATAGCCTAAGATTTCCCAATGGTGTTGCATCCTACTACCAACCTAGTTTGACCCTGCTCAGCTTTTCAAGATCAACCAAGAGCTGTTAGGTGCTGCCATCTACTGTAAGCTTAATCAGACTTTTCTGTAGTAAATTTCATTTATTTCTCTAGGACATGAATATAAGTAAACAAAAGTAGACAATAGGCTAAATTGGGAGTAAATTGAGTTGGGAGCAATAGCTACTGCCCCAACTGCCATTATAGCTTTAAATTTATATATCTAGGGTATATCTATTCATTTTATATTTAACAATTTAAAAAACTTTGTTATATGATATTTTGATCACAATTTATAGTACAAACTGACCTGAATTGTCAAAAACATTTTCAAAAATTTAGACTGCCATTTGCATAATTACTACTTTTAGGTAGAAAAAGCCAAATATCCATATGTAAACATCTATTCATACAATGAGGTTTCTCTTTTTCCATGCTTCTCAAAGTTTATTTTTCAGGGTTCCTCCTCAATATATCATACAGTAGTAGGTTTTCAGGCTACAAGGACAAATTGTCTCTCCCCTTTGTATTTATACATCCAGTTCCTTCAGTGGAAACACAAGGATTCTATCCAGAATAACACGTTAAGACATTAATCACATGTATTTTTAGATGGAAATAAATCTCTTTGAACTCAGAAGAACTTATCTCCTATCTCCTATTCCCAACTAGCCGTTTATATGAAAAGATAAAATAGTATGTTTAAGTGGTATTCTTTAAATTAAAAATAGATAAAACAATATATTAGATTCCAATTCAAAGCATGTCTTATTTGCAATCTACGAAAATCAATGATATTTCTTCTAAATAAGCTTCCATATATAGACTGTTTCATTGTAAATAGAGAATCCATGAAAAATCAAATTTCTAGAATTTCAGCTTCTAGAATAATTTGTAGAAGTTAAATAATGTAAAACAAACATTCAAAATAACTGCAAAACAAGGGAAAAATCTTTGTGAAAACAAATCTAAAACAAATTAACCAAATATATGAAAGCAGAATTTCTGATATTGTTATAAATTATGCACATTCCTTTTCTGAACAAACATGTTTATCTTGTCCAGTTAACAAATACAAATAGCGATCAATCCAATGAAAGATACTGGGATCAATTTAAAACCTTCCACTGAGAGTAAATAGAAATATGAGAATTTCAGTTAGGATTTTTAGAGGAAAATTGATTCATCCAAGAGAATAAATTTTCTACAGGCAAAAAAAGGAGGCAAAGACGGAAGAAATGCACTTGGAAAATATTTACTAAAAATGTAAACTTGAAATTGTAGATCCTTTTATGTAATATAGTACTTTATGTTAATTCCTACTAGGGAAGCAAAGAAACTATTCCATATTAAAAGTTCATAAAGTACTCTGTTTACTTCTAGTAGGAATTTGTAGATTTAATTTAATTTGTTATTTTGTTTACTCTTGTGTGTACAAATCATATAGCTTTGTGAAATATAAAGAACGTTTGCCTACTTTACATACTTCATAACTTATATGACTGTATGATTTTGAATAGTTTTCTTTTTAAGTGAAACTTCTAAGCAAAGGCAACAAAAATGCTTGACGCTATCTCATCAATCCTATATGTCAACATTACAAGTCCATCATTTATGATGTATAAATAATGATAAAATTAAATTTCTGTGAAAGAAGCACTAAATTATTTGAGCAGAACACTATGCTATTTTAACTGAAGTGACTAATTAACTGAAAAGAAAATCCCATATACAATACTGGAAAAGACTGCATTGAAATTTTCAGACTGTTTTGAATATACTAATTTCTTTGAATCGTGGGCTGCATAAACTGAAGGAAAGCAGTTATCAGACACGGCACAACGTACATCGATGCCTCTACATGCAAAGCAGTAACCATGGCTGTCCAGCAGACGTGATGTAAACAAGCCAGCTTTGTTTACTTGCATCAGTGGACTTCTGCAAGAAAGAGCGGGCTATCTTTTTGCTTGCCTCTCTATTATTAGAACGCAGCTTTGTTTTTAACTGGAAGAAAGCGGAAAGGATCCTTCATTAAGCGCATTTTACATTCATTTACGCCTTAGAACAGAATGTAAGGAGAGATAAGAACATCTAAGGAGGAAGCACAGCGACCAAAGAGTGTTTCCTGAGGGAGGGAGGGAGAGAGGGGGGCTGGGCATAGGAGAGAAACGAAACGTGTAACTGTAATGCGCCATCCATTTCAACGGCCTTTCAGCTACAACAAGCATTCCGTACAAATAACGGGGGTGGGCTGCGCGCGCGAGTGTTGTTATGATGCGCCTCGTGGCCAAGCGCACACCTTCTCCCTCCTTCCCTCCTCTTCCCCCCCCCCCCCCCCGAGATACATTAATGTTACATAACCCTCCTGCCTCTACAGAAGCCAGGCAGGCCCCGCCAACCGGACACACACACCAGAAGAGCACTTGTGTTTTAAGTCTCAGCTGCTGCATGCGCTGGTTCGAAGTGGAGGAGGAAGAGGAGGAGCTGCGAAAACGAGGCAGCCGCCGCCGCCTCCCTCTCCCTGTCACTAGGCGCGTTTAGGATGGCGGCGGGTGAGGGGGAACGCCGCGTTGGGTCACAGGCAGCGGGAAAAAGGAGCCGGAGCAGTCGCCTGAGAAGAGAGGCTTGCCCACCTGCCCCCCCCCTCGCCTCACGTGCCCCCAGAGCTACCAGCGGCCAGCCAGCCAGCCTCCAACATCCCCCCCCTCCGCCGCCGCCCGTCTTCCCAGCGCGTGCCCCCCTTCTCCCCCGCCTCTGTCAGCGCGGTCGCGAGCCTGCCTACCTGCAGCAAAAGGCGAGGGTGGCGGGTGCCGGCCGTTGGCTCGGAAGCGGGTCTCCGGGCAGGGGGGCGCCCACGATCTCTCCTCCCTTGTCCCCCCTGCCGGGGGTGAGTCCTTCACGGCTGCGGCGGTCTACCTTGGTTGTGGGTTTGCGAAGGTTTGCACTCCAGCTAGCGCCGCTCTGAGAGATGCAGGCGGGGCGGCGGCTACATCGATAGTGGCTCTCCCGCTATTTAGGGAGGCGCCCGCCCGGGCAGCTCGGCCGCAGCATCCAGGGAGTTAGGAGCGGCGGCAGCTCTTTCCCAACTGAATACACCCGGAGCGGCCCGGGCCCCAGCGCTCGGCTCGATTCCTGCCGCCTCCTTCGCCAGGTTCGTTATTGACTTTGAGGAAAACTCCCGACGTCACTGGCTCCCCCCCCCCCCCGCCGCCAGTGTCTCCCCCTCGGTGGCGGCGGCGGCAGCAGTAACGTCGGCATCCCCCAGATCTCGCGAGAAGCGCCAGCGTGCGGAATGGAGCGGGGGTCTGCCAGACGGAGCGAGCAGGGAAAAGGTGGGGGCTGCCAGACAGAGCGAGAGAGCGGCGGGAAGGACGCGCGGAGGGACGGGGGCGGGGGTGAAGGCATGAATGAGAGAGGGAGGCGGCGGGGCGGCTGACCAACCGTTACGGATACGTGTATAACAAGGCGAAGATTAAAAGCAGCCGGGCGGGTAGGAAGAGCACAGTCTGCATGATAGGGGATACCTGTCGAAGGTGGAGGACCTATCATGTTGGCGTGCCGCAGTAGGGTTGCTGTTTCGGACGTAGAAAAGTGGGCGAGGGCCTACCAGGCGGTTCGCTCTCCGAAACAGGAGTTAGGAAAATAAGTTTGTCTGGTGTCAAATTTAATAATTCCTTCCCAATCAATAATAAAATGTCAATAGCCAGCCTTCATTAACTTTGCTTCAGCAATCTTTGCAGGATCGGGCGACAGCAATATTTATGACTTCAAAAATCTCTGCCTGCCACAAATTTATTGGCGCCTCTTGGATAGGAAGTCAGCTGCCCGCCAGATTGTTGTTGTTGTTGTCTGATAACATTATATGCCCTCTTTTTTCAGACAGGTGAAAATATGCACACAATGCAAATACTGGAATAGGAATATATAATTCACTTGTTCCTTGTTGCGTTTATTTTAAAACTAATTTCCATCCAGCAAACAGGGTTCTGAAAAAATAAATACAGTGACAATTTATATTCATACAGTATTTTTCAGCATCAGCGGACACTTAAACATGGCTCGGGGCCTAGTTATATGCGAGACCATCTTCTGCCCCATACATCCCTTCGACCGATCCGCTCCCACAGAGAGGGCCTTCTCAGGGTGCCGTCGGCCGGACAATGCCGGTTGGCGACACCCAACGGAAGGGCCTTCTCTGTGGCGGGCCCTACCCTCTGGAACGACTTACCCCCCGAACTACGCACCATCTCAGACCTCCGCCTCTTCCGCCAGCGTCTTAAAACGCACCTTTTCCAACAAGCCGGCCTAGCATAACCTCCCGTTTTGAATGTTTTTAGATAGATTTTAATTCGGGGGATTTTATACTATTTTAGCACAGGATATGGATTTAATAGCTTTTTAAAATTTTGTATTTTTTGTTATATTTGTATTGTTTTAAATTTCCTGTGCGCCGCCCTGGGACTTTTTTGGAGAAGGTGCGGGGTATAAATTTGAATAAATCTAAATCTAAAAAAATACTTACTGGGTATAGTCGAATAAGGATTTAGCTCTCATCTAATCTAAGCAATTTTGCCCTTCTAAATGAATATCATCGATGTTACTTGTAACAGTAGTTCATCAATCTATCAAATGCAGTTTGGGGCCGTATGATATTTAGCTTGCTTAATTAAGACACTAGATTATTAAAAAATAGACACTTTAATCATGATTGTTGTGATGTATATTAAAAATATTTGTGTTGTATTTGTAATCTTAGTACCATTCTTCTCTATGGTTTTTTATTTATTTACACTATTTCTGTACTGCTGACTGTTGACAAAATGAAGCCTTTTTTTCCATTAACCCTTTCTTAATATATTAGTTGTTTATTATACAAGTATTGAACACTGGCATTATTAGGTCCCATCTTAGGCACAAAGCCAGCCAAATGACCTTGGGCCATGATGGAGACAACTGCAATTCACTTCTGAAATCTTGCCAAGAAAACCACAGAAAATAATCCAGGCAGTCCCCAGGACTCGACACCAATTCAGAGGCACTAGCATATTCAGGACTCAGTTCTCTACTTCAAGTTCAGATATTAGCTCAAGTTCCATGCTTAGTTTCATAAGCGAAAAGAAAATGCAAAAAGCTTATAGTTCTTTAAGATTGAGATAATAATAATAATCTTTATTGTCATTGTAAAAATTACAATGAAATTGGTTGAAATGAAAAAAAAATCAGCTGACTGTTAGAAGAAATTAAATGAATAGTACAACCAATTATCTAGAGCAGGCTTGCACAACATGCAGCCTGCCAAGTAGCTTTGTATGGCCTGCTGGTATTTTTTAAAACTTCAGTTTACAGTTACTAAAGTCACCATCATGTGAATAACTGTTTCCTCAATTTAGGGAGTTTAGAGAGATTTACAGGTTATTGCTTTAGAAGTACCGTATTTTTCGGACACCGATGCACCAGTGTATAAAACGCACCAAGATTTCAAAGAGGTAAGTAAGGGGGAAAACGTTTTTGTCCTCTGTGGCCCCCAGGAGCACTCTGTAGGCTTAAGCAGGGCTGGGGGAAGGCAAAAACACCCCAATTTTTGCAGAAAATGGGCTGTTTTTTGCTGAAAATGGGGGCATTTATGCCTTCCCCCAGCCCTGCTGAAGCCTGCAGAGTGCTCCTGGGGGCCAGGGAGGACAAAAACACCTCCATTTTTGAAAAATATGGCCCATTTTCCTCCCATTTTTAGCAAAAATGGGATGTGGGGCATGGCTTTGGGCCCCCCAAATGGCCTTATTCAGTGTAAAAGATGCACCAACATTTCCATGCTCTTGGGGGGTGGGGTGGGAGTGCGTCTTACATTCTGAAAATACAGTAATCAATTTCAAACTTAAATTTGAGAACTGAAGATTATGTTCTTAATTAATTCTCAACCAGAACCGTAATCCTAACAGGTGTTTACATGTATCGTACCTCTTTCTCCTATTGAATACCCATACATGCTGCTAGTTTATTTTTTATCTGAGAATGTGACGACTGCATGGCTTGTTTATCTCTTCCTCTACCCTCAAGTTAAAGTGAGTCTGAGGTAACATTAATCCTAAATAATTCTAGGAATTTATGCTAGTATAAAAATCACTGAATTAATTCTATTGTAAACAGAACATCCAAAATAGTTATATTTGATCAAGTGAAGAAACATTAAAATGTGATAGAAGGAAAAGGTAAGAAAATAAATTGGGTAAAAAAATTTCCATAATACTTAAAACAAATAAACCATTACACCTAGATATTATCTATCTTAAAATTGGCAGAGAACCCAAATGCATAGCTGCATTATTTATTTTCCTCTGTCATGTGATTTAATACTGTATATGCAATTCCTAGATAATACCCATCAATTTGAAATTAAGAATCATTAGTATGTCGACACACCAGATTAATTTTAAGATACTAACATAGTTCTGACACTCATACCCAAGTGGGTGGGTCGGGCATCACTTTTGCAGATCTGGATGGGTCAAAATGAAGTAAAGCTATTAAGAAAAAGATGTCATTTGTCTATGATAATATTAGTCTGATTTTATTATTGGCTCTAATTAGGTTTTACTCCTCCAAACAGTTGTAGGGCAGCTGCTGAAAGCCATGACTACTAGGGTTTTTGCCTAAACTTGACTGGTACAGCAGTTGTAAGTTTGATAAGGCTGCAAAGCTCTTGATTCACATCCTCATACTCTTACAGACTGCTACAACAGGGGCTGCCTTTGAAGTTTATTTGGAAACAGGATACTGTAACAGTTGTAAGTGTGAGGATTGGTTGCAAGTTATTTTTAGTGTAACTTTGAACAGTAGCTAAACTAATGGTTGTAAGACGAGGACCTTTTATACTGTATTTTTTCACACCAAAATAACTTGTATTTCTGAATTGTTTATTGAGGCAGATGTGGAAAAATCATATTTGCATTCTATTCCCAAAGATCCTGCTTGCCAAGATAAACACAGTTGTAAATATTTTAAAAAAAATAGCCACATTTAAAGTTTCTGGAAGAGAAGCTTTCACTATAAGCAGTTTCAATTTCCATTTGCTATTCCAAATATATTATGTATGAATTTCTTCATGAAGTCTGCTAAATACTAATATTGCTGAGCATTCTACAGTAAATAGTGTTCAGAAATTACAAACTATATCTATAAAGCAGAGAGGTATTTGGGTCACTTCATCTTAAACATCTTAATTTATTGTCAACATTTGTGATTCAAAATTCTGTTTTTCAGAATTTTTAAGCTGGGTGATTTTTTTGAAATACAAACCTATCACAACAGCTTTTACTCTTGATACTGGGTGCTCTAGAAAATTGAATTTCTTCTTTGTCTCCAAAAAGTTCTATATCATTTCATCCATTGCAATGTTTATCTGTATAAATCAAGCTATTCTAAAAAATAATATTATGAGCAAGGACTTTTAATAGTAGTATCTTAATATTACTGCACCCCTTGTAGGCCAGGAATAAATACAATTTTTTGCTGTTCTTCAACTGTCAAATTTCTCTGAATTGCTACTCCTTTTCAGACAGAGGAGGGAAGAAGGTGTTACTATGAAATCAATGAATTAATAAAGCAATAAAAATATGAGTAGTCCTGTAAACAGCTGGAGTACGAATGTCAAACAAACCCTGTCACGTTGCCATCAGATTACACTTCGTGGCGGTTTTCCCATTTGCGGAGCTGGAGTGGGCATGGCCTGCATGTAACGCCTCCAGCTTGCATGCCACCAATTTGATATCCCTGAGCTAGAGTATTGAGACTTGAGTCAGAATGTTTTCATACCAAATCAGAAGTCCAAACCTTGGTTTTGGAGATAGAGTAATAGACAGATGGATAGATAGCTAGTTCTCATAATACTTCCCTACAGATCAATTAGTTTTGTGAAAATCTATTTTAATTATTTTATTTTTTTGCTTTGAAAGCTAACATACACTGTAGTCCTTTATTTCTCCCTTTTAAGAAAAGTCTATTCATTGTTCATTCTTTTCTACTTGAAATTAAGAGATAGTGAAATTAAATTTGGAAACTATGTTTATGGGGAAAATAACTTTGGAATTGATTATAAATAATTAATATTAATCTACTCTATTTATCCCTAAGGGGGAAAAAATCATAAGCAAGGAATTAAAGCCCTATGCTACAACTAATATCTAACAGTTAAAATTGTACTAATCATATTCAGAAAACATATCTTAATTGGGGAACTGTCCAAAATACATAGTTATTCATAGCTAAAGGAATGTTGGTCATAACTAAGGCTAGAATGTTAGATGTATTAATTAATAGTAGTAAGAGTAATATTGTTCAAAACAAGTTCAAGGATAGGATGGTCTGCATATCTGTAATTGTCTAAAATATTTTCTCACAGGACAATAATCAGTAGATCTTGCAATTTCCTGGTTTCAGTCAAATGACATTGTTGAATGTTTGTGTGATAGAAATGTGAGAAATAAATAAATGGATAAATTTCAGCTTTCTCTGACCTCTTAGATTTATAATATAGATATTTCCTTAACAATTTAGCTGTTGAGCAATTGCTGCACCATTCAAAAGCACTTTCAACTATTGAATCTGAAGCAGTAAACTTTTTTTCTCAGATTCAGATATTGGGAACATAACTAATGCCACATAAACCTAGCATACTGAACTTGATAACATGAAGATAATGGGAATCTACTGTACGTCCCATTGTTATGAGTCACAGTAAGTAAATTACACCAATGCTGTAGTGTTTCTACTGATTTCTTGATGAAATTTAAGGTTGTATGAGAATACTCAAGGGACTCAAGTTCCTTCACCCTGTGATTTTCATCCCCATCATATCCCAAAGATTCTCAATTCTTCAGAAAAGATTTTGAGAGTACATAGGAAGAAGGAAACTATCATCTTCCCTTCTACTCACAAAGCTCTTCCACAACAGTATTACATAGAAGACTTAAACTATGCACATATTGTAGTCTGTATTCTCACCTGTGCCTTATTGAGATAATTTTTCTAACTATATTGTTTAGTGCGATATAAAAAACATTTTCAAGAACTACCTACCTATATCTGGAATTCTCTTGCTTCTAAGGTAGATCAAAACCAAGTTGAAAATCTGGAGCTGCCATAGAATCTTTTTTAAATGAGAGATTTTTGTGATTTGTTTTATTTCTGAATCGAACATGCATGATATTTGTACTTTAAATTATTTATAATAGAATCAACTATTTGTGCTTATTTTTCAAGCTCAAAAGATGGTATGTTGATAACAATTTACTTTTGTAATAAAATAGTCTGAAAACCATTATGATACAGGCACAGAGGTGGGGAGGAAATTTCATCAGTGACTTTGCAGGGATGTGAAAATTCCAGAGAATGTTTAATGTAACATCTTGAAATTTCTGGATAGAGTTCCAAGATTGCCAAGGGAATTTTAGTTCGGATTCTTAGCTGTGTGCCAAGATCAGAAGTCTACTCAGCAATATAGACTGTAGAAAAACTAGGATTTGGCTAAGTTTCCTTCAATTCTAGCTGAAAAGAAAGCACATGTCTCTTTATCCATCCGTCCAACCTACCATATGTCTAAATGCTTTATTTTGTGTCAAGATCTGATGGTTCTCATTCCCCCTATGCCTGATCAACCAGATATGGGAAGTTGGTTTGTGTATAAGGTAAATGTTACATGAAAATGTGGAATTCTATTTAGTTTATTTACTTAATCAACTTATGTGTCACTGCAAATATAAATGAAATGTTAGGCAATTTACATAGCAGAATTAAACAATAAAATATTAATAAAAATAAAAAAACAAACCATAAACATTGTGATGTTAGAAAGACTGGTTCAATATTCATTGTTTTCTCAAGACTGAGTTTTTGTCTTAAATAAACCCCTTTGAACTTTCTTCCTGAAACAGCAGACCTATACAGTAATCCCTCGTTTTTCGCGGCTTCGTTTTCCGCAGCTTCAGTGCTTCGCGGATTTGTAAAAAATACAGAAAAAAATGCATTGGTAGGAGGCAAGCGCCCCCTAGTGGTTGCTTTAAACATGTCCACCAATTCAAGTTTCCTAGCGAATCCTACTTCGCGGATTTCCGGTTTTCGCGGACAGGTGCGGTCCCGATTAGCCGCGAAAAATGAGGGATTACTGTACAGTGAAAGTTTTGGTTACTTACTTATGCAACTTTAAACATTTAATTGGTGATTGATGCTCACTGATTTTAATTAGTAGCTTTTTTATGTTTTTATAAAGATTTTGAATAACCTGAATCTATATGCAGAAGATAGATGATAACTTTCATTGCTTAATTCCTTATCAATAGAAAAACATGATTTTTAGTTGTTTCTTTAGTCAGGATTTGTAATAATGTCAAGAAAATTCTGCCAATAAATCATAAGTGGCTGTTTAGATGTTTTTAAGCTGCATTATATCACTTGGGCCAATAAAGTGAAATCTGCAGGAGTTCTGAATTAACAGAACTTGCAGTGTGTTATATTTTCATATATAAAAATACAACAATATATGTATATATATATATTATATAAACATACAACTATTCTTTCACTTATAATACTGTATATGGTAATAGGTTGCACAATATGTGAGTCACATAAAAGGTAAGGTTTCCTGCCAATATGTATCAGTCTCTATGGCGCAAATTTTTCATAACAGCCAAAGCTGGCTCAATTATTAACCTTTTTAATATTTTTTGTTCATAGCTTAAAATAAAGGAGTTCTTAGCAAGGAATAGTTATTTGGGACTTGTACCATTAATCCAAAATATAGGTAAATATAAAGAAGTGTAAGTATACAAAACTTTTGTACATGACCTTTGTACTTAGTGAACTAAATTCATATAAGTAAGATACAGTTTGTTTGCATTTTTTTAAAAAAATGCTTAATTTTATAACTTCTGTGAATTCAATTACTTGTTAGAAAGTATCACTAGTTGGATATGGTGATTAGGCATAACAGAAAATTCAATGATATTGCCACGGAGTCCAAACTGAGTAAAGCCTGAGGCTATGTTTCAAGATCAGACCAAATTTATAGAGTATTAGGAAAGATTAAGCATTGATGTGTTGCTGTATATGTCCCTATGTCTGGGCTCCACAACTTCTGGTTTCTCCTGCTTGTGAATTATTGGGAGCTGGGCTGCCTTGTTTCCAGACAAGTCAGAATTGGAGCATTTAGTACTTTGCTTGCAAAATATGTTCCTTCCCCACAGCTATGACTTAATTGCTGAGGGTGGGTGGGTTCTTAATACTCATATACAAATTGGGCAGTTTCTACACAATAAAAATATAGCCTTCAGGTGATATAACTTTTTTCAAGGAGATTGTGTAGCTCAGCTGCATGAGTTCAACTTTGAGAAGGAAAGTGTGTTGGATATGTTTGCCACCTTCAGTTATTTGTAGAAATAATAAAAGGTGGGATATAAAGGAAGAAATAATTTTAAGGTCTTACTACTCCATTGTTTCGCATATGTAGATAGAGGGGAAAGGAACAATGTAAAAATGCCATCTTCTTCAATCTTCTGTAAGTGCCTAGGCAGAAGATGATTAACAATCATCATTTCTAGGGTGCCTTGATTGATAAAGTTCTCTGAACTATGTAATCATTAAGCCATACCTTGTATTACCAATTGAAATGAAGCAGCATACTCCCATACAGATGTTTATACTGCTGTAAGCAATGGATTTCATGGTTGGTAGTTGCTTAACTAGATCTTCAAAGTGAGCTCTCAGGCATGCCATAAAATTAGTGTGGTTAGCTAATTCTGATTCATTAGCCTACATGCCTAGGCTATGAAACAGAAGTGGGGTTGCCCCATTTTACCGCTTTTCCACTTGTGTTAATTAGAAATTCTATGTGTATTCAGTCAGTGAGGAACACATCTGGTCTCAGAAAAACATATTGCTTGCATTTAGTGAGGAAAGCAGTAAATTTGCTTGGATTCCCATCACACTTGTTGAGCATAGAAGTTGTTATTCATATGAGAGGGCTACACCAACTTCAGCAATATTTACAAGGTCTTAGAGAAGGATTGGTATAGAGATCACTAGTTGTGTTGGATTTTGTTCTTCCTAGTTCACTATCTGGGCTCTTTGATTTATCTGGGTCACCTCTAGATTCTGATACATAATAGTAAGATTGCAAGACAGTCTATATAGGTACTGCAGATTTTGGCCTCTCCTTTGTGGATGGCTGGCCCCAGGCTCTTTCTCTGGAACATTTTTACAGTAAAACAGAAAATCCAAATGAGTATGTAATATACTTTATTGCACATTATCAATTGTAAACTTCTACAAAGGTTAGGAATCTGAAGCAAACACACATATACTTGCACATATAAACTCACATTTAAAATTTGAGCTAATTTCTTCTGCCCTTTTGTAACATCCTGTTTATATTCTTTTTCTCAGGCTGGCAAGTTGTCTTCGTTTGGTTTCATTTTTACAAAATGGTTATGCCTGGTCTCACGCTCCTTGTATCTCACCTTCTAGAGATACCATCATAGTTTTTTTCTCTTTCTATTCTCAATCTCTCCTCATCTCTTCCAGAAGCCTCTTCCTTTCCCCTGGTTCCATCTGTTCATTGGTGAAGTTTAAACACGGCTCCATTTTTATCTGCTTGTTCTGATTTCCTGTGAGAAGATATCAAGTGACAGAGGAGAGAAACAGATGACTGGGACAGTATTTAGCTCCTCAGCTTATACTTTGCTTCAGTATTATCCCAAATGGTCCTAAACAGATGGTACAAGTGAATGGCAATTTAAAGTAAAATGATAGGTGGATGGTATCAGGTTACCATGAATGAGTTTTAGTTTCCAGAAACGTATCAGAGACGTTCAAGAGTTTTGAAGCATTTTGTGGATATCAACTTTTCTGTGACCTTTGAGGAATTGTGACAATCAAGCATGATGCTAGAGCACTGAGAAAAGCCATTTTCCCCCCTGTGTTTAAGAGATTTAAAAATGTATTCATGTACAGATAGTCCTCGACTTACAGTAGTTCATTTAGTAATCATTCAAAGTTACAACAGCCTTGAAGAAAGTTGCTTATGACCTTTTTTCACACTTACGACCGTTGTAGCATCCCCTTGGTCATGTCATCAAAATTGAGATGCTTGGTAAGTGGTTCATGTTTATGATGGTTGCAGTGTCCTGGAGTCGTGATCAGCTTTTGTGACCTTCTGACAAGCAGAATCAATGGGGAAATCAGATTCACTTAACAACCATGCTACTACTTAACAATGTCAATGATTCATTTAACAACTCTGGCAAGAAAGGTTGTAAAATGGGGGCTAGACTCATTTAACAAATGTCTAGTTTAACAACAGAAATTTTGAACTCAATTGTAGTCAAGTTGAGAACTACCTGTACATACATTGATTAAACATTTCCAAACTTTTGTTGAAATTTGTAACAGGAAGAACAGACTAAAGTATGCATGATGAAGTGGACTAAGAAATTTGGTTGTAATATATAGATGGATAAATGAGAAATGTGTGGTTAAAAGGGTTGAATTGTATTTATTTTTATTTATTTTTATTATCAAATTTAGAAACCATCCATCTCCCACACAAAGTGAGCAACTCTAGAAGGTGTACAATTAAAATTCTATGTTGCTCAGAGATGGGTAGCATAGAAATGTAATAAATAAAGAAAAATACATAAGTAAAATCAAGAACATATAAAATATGTACATTGCAGTATGATCTCAAAGAAAACCTTTATAATGTAATATCATTGGTAGATGATTCCAGAAAAAAATATCTAGAATGCTCAAATGTATGTTGGAAATATGAAAAACATGAAGAGGCATTTTATCATGCTTCTTGGACATGTAAAAAGGCTAAAACAAATTGGATTCAAGTACATATTTGAAACGGGATTTTAAAGATATAGAGGTCAGAAATTTTCCTTTTAGGATTAATGGATAAAGAATTAGAAAAAAACTATTGAAGATTATTTCAATATACGGTCACTATGGCAAGATTACTGTATGCACAGAAATGGAAAGATTCTTGTGATATATGGTTTTGATTATTAGAAAGGATATATTATAAAAGAGTAAAGTAAACAGGTTAGAATACATTTGTCACTTTGTTTGCTGTGAAGAATATATAGAAGCCAGTTCTATATATCTTTTTCTTTCTTTTCTATTTTTCAACTTCTTTTCTTTACTTTCTACTTTTTATTTGATTTCTTTCTTTATTCCTTACTTTATCCTAGTTTGTGTCCGTTTTTATCTCTTATGCTTATACTAGGCAAAACATGAGTAGTTACTAAACCCACTTAGTTTGTAGGCATTTAGAAAGAATGCATTGTTTGCTAGAAGCAATGTGACTTTATCCAGAATAAATTAATCAAACCAAACTAATCTGATCTTTTTGGAGAGAATGACTTTGAGGGAGAAACAGACCATTGCTCAAAACACTTTCTGTACTTACCAAAAAAAAAAAAGAGGCTGTGCTAAAATCAATTATTGCAATCTGCCAGGAAAAAACATTCCATTCAAACTACTAATAGAAAAAGCAACAAACTCAGCTGATTCCATCCCTCAAAGGGTCTTGAGCATCTGACACCCCCACACACACACAAGGAACCCAATTAATAGAAAGTTCAGTCATTCTAACATGTTGAAAAATGTGCAGCAGATCACATTAAACGAGCCAGCTCCACTTCACTTGCATCCATTTGCACCAGCTAGTTAGTCATATCTACTTTATTTAAATGCAATGAACAATGTATACCTTGAGTTCAACAAATTATGACATGAAATTCTAGTAAAAAAATTACTACATGCCTGTGCATCATCAACAAAATATGAGCCAATATGATGCAGTTGCAAAAAACATACTATTCTAGGCTGCATCAATAAAATAAAGAGATATTATTCCTCTCAGTTCTGTATTGGTTAGACCTCATCTAGATTATTGTATCCTATTTTAGATAGAATTTTAGGAAGGACATTGACAAATGAGTATGCAGCGAAGATTATAAGAGGCTTCAAAGAAATATATACACAAGGAACAGTTAGGTATATTCAGTCGGGAGAAGAAAAGACTACAGGAAAACAGTAACTGTCTTCATATAACTAAATGCTGTCATATGGAATACAGGCTTCAGAATTGTTTCAAAATACAGGAAAGTTTAAAATAAAAGGAAGTACATGTCAGCCTCCGCTTTATTGCTTGCTTCGGCTGCCATTGAAATGGGGAGGGAGGGGCTGTGAGTATTGGACATTAATAAGTGTGCTGGAGGGGTTTGGAGCCAGGACTGGATATCGCCAAGGCCAACGGTCTCACATTCCATTCTGATGATGTTCCTGGACATGCTGCCCACCTGACATTGTGGAAGTTTCTGAATTGGATAATATCCTGGGGGTCATGGATTATAGGGGATGGGTATTGCTTTGATATGTACGCTTCGCATCCAATTATCTCATTCCTTGCTTGATTTTCGTTGCTGTCTTTTCATAATCAGTAAAAGTAACCTTAAACTTTCAAAATGGGTTTGAGCGTGGTCTTTTTTTTTTTTTGAAAACAATTTTTATTGGTTTTACAATATATAAAAGGAAAAAGAGGTATATAGAGTATTTTGTTGACATTTTAGGACTTCCATGCCAGGGGTGGCGACTGCCTCCGAGGCTTCATACAAAATAAAGTTAAGTAAATGGTGGCAAGAGATACATATATATCACATCATAAACTTCATACATTCAATCGTTTGTTTCGTATTAACATCTGTTTTCGGGAATTAAAATAATAGTTTCAAAATAAATTCATTTTTGTGATCTGAGTCTCTTTGCTATTGTTTCTTCTTCCTCCTTCCCGCCAATGGGTTGGGCCATGGCCCCTCCCATTCCCTCTTCTTCGTCTCCCAGGATTAAGGAATGTTTTTTAAGAAAGGCCTCTGCCTCTCCTACTGTTTTAACTCTAACTCTACCTCCATCCCAGAACACCAACATTCCTTCGGACATTAACCATTTGAACCATACTCCTTTTTTGTATAATTTTTTGGACAAGAAGGAATACTTCTTGGAATTTGCTTCAATATGGTAATTTCTTTTTGTTGATATTTCAAAGGCCCCCCTCATTGTGCCCTCAGAATCTCATCCCTTGTGGACCTTCTTACAAATTTAATGTGAATCTCTCTAGGTACATCATTTATTCTAGCATATGGTTTATAAATCAGGTTTATATCAGGTCAAATGGATTCGCAACTGGCTGACCAACCGCACTCAACGTGTAGTCCTCAATGGAACTGCATCTACATGGAAGGAAGTATGCAGTGGAGTCCCCCAAGGCTCTGTTTTAGGCCCAGTACTCTTCAACATCTTCATCAATGATTTGGATGAGGGGATAAATGGGGAACTCATCAAATTTGCAGACGACACCAAGCTGGCAGGAATAGCCAACACTCCAGAAGATAGGCTTAAGATACAGAAGGATCTTGACAAACTTGAACATTGGGCACTATCTAATAAAATGAAATTCAATTGTGAAAAAAGTAAGGTTCTACATTTAGGGAAGAAAAACAAAATGCACAGGTACAGTATAGGTGGTACCTTGCTCAATAGTAGAGGGATCTTGGAATCCTAGTGGACAACCATTTAAATATGAGCCAGCAGTGTGCAGCAGCTGCCAAAAAAGCCAACACAGTTCTAGGCTGCATAAACAGGGATAGAATCTAGATCACATGAAGTGTTAATGCCACTGTATAGTGCTTTGGTAAGGCCACACTTGGAATACTGCATACAGTTTTGGTCGCCACGATGTAGAAAAGACGTGGAGACTCTGGAAAGAGTGCAGAGAAGAGCAACCAAGATGATTAGGGGACTGGAGACTAAAACATATGAAGAACGGTTGCAGGAGCTGGGTATGTCTAGTTTGATGAAGAGAAGGACCAGGGGAGACATGATAGCAGTGTTCCGATATCTCAGAGGGTGCCACAAAGAAGAGGGAGTCAAACTATTCTCCAAGGCACCTGGGGGCAGGACAAGAAGCAATGGGTGGGAACTAATCAAGGAGAGAAGCAACTTAGAACTAAGGAGAAATTTCCTGACAGTTAGAACAATTAACCTCTGGAACAGCTTGCCTCCAGAAGTTGTGAATGCCCCAACCCTGGAAGTCTTTAAAAAGATGTTAGATAGCCATTTGTCTGAAATGGTATAAGGTTCCTGCCCACGCAGGGGGTTGGACTAGAAGACCTACAAGGTCCCTTCCAACTTTGCTATTGTATTGTATTATTGTATATCCCCCCAGATATATTCTTTTGATATACTAATGGCTATGGAGGTGGGAACGAGAGGCGGCCGCCCCTATCCACAAACGAGGAGCTTGAGCCCTGAGTCGCCGCCTCTCCTTCGCCCGAGGCAAAGCTCGAAACAGCAAGGGCTGGAGGTGACAACCAGGAAGAGGAGAAGATCTCTCGTTGATCTGGCATTTCAACCCTCCCTGAAGCAATCTAAGATCGAGGACTTTGTTTTGGCTCGGTCTCCTGGCTTGGGAGCTCCTGTTCCCTCTTGCACGACTGCTGCCAACTGTCGTGGCTCTTCGATAAGGGTTGAGGGCATCGTCTCCCAAGCTGAGAATGAAGGCCTACCTGAAACTGCACCCCCTAACCAACTATTGCATGAGCCTACCCTTGTAGAACTTTTGGCTCAGCAATGTTTTCTGGTTGCAGAAACTACAGCAAGCATTCAGCTCCAGCTGGATAGAATACTAAGTACTTTAAATTACCTAGTCTCCCGGACTACCAGTGGGAACTCTGGGATGACTGCTCAGCAATTGGTGGCGATGACAGGATGTTCTCTGCTAAATCCCAAGAAAACCTTCAGTAAAAGTATTGGCCAACGTAATCCTGGTCAACGAAACTCTCCCAACAGACCAAATTCTGCACCTCACGATGCGAATTACCACTTGGTTTTACAGCCAAAACAGGTGGCCCTCACCATTAACCCCATCAATGGCAATCTCCCCTATTGGGGCTCAATGCAGCTGGCGAAAGGTCATCTATCAAAGTTACTGGGGAGGAAAGCTGATGATTTGAAGAAGGCTGAACTTTCACCCTCTTCTGAATATTGCACCAGAGTGCTACTCAGCTTTGAAAATTTGAATATCCCCAAACTTCTGTTTAGAAGAGGACCCTGGTTAAGATCTTTTGGCATTCTCCCAAGAAGAGTCTTCAAAGATATGTTGCTTAAGCCGCTCCTGAGCAACCGGCAACCTGTGAGTTGTAGGAGATTTATTATCCCCAAAAGATCCTCTGTGGCGCATATTAACGAGCCAACTCTGAACGCTATCCCGGATAAACCATCATGCACTAGCTATACGCCTACTTCTGTAAAACCTCCAGCTGGCGTTGTCTTAGAAGGTAGTCTGATTGCTCCCCCTATAATTGGCCAAATTAGCCCTTCGCAGCATGTAACAACTTACCAGGAAGCTTCCCTTGATCTGACCAGCTGGGAAGAGACGGCCCCAAGGGCAGCGACACCAGCTCAGGGCACCCGTGGCCTCTTAGGGAATAAGCGCCAGGTTGATATCTCTGGGATTCCACCTATTCACGAGACTGACCTATTTCAGGACGGTCTTTGGGACCAGGAGGAGACTCATCTCTTTGACTCCTTTTGCGCGCTCCCCCAATCAGAAAGAGCCCAAATCGTAAAACGCCTGGATGCAGTTAAGCTCAAGCTTCGGAGTTTTTCACTCCCTGGTTTGAATTCCCCTGGATCTCAGGGAGTTTATACTGATCTGCCAGTGGAGACTTCATTGGTGCTCTCTCCAAAATGTTTAATTTGCAAGCCTGGAGACTCAGGGCTAACTCAAATTCTGTCTGACACTATTGCTGAATACCTTCCAGCTAAGCAACCAGACAAAGCCATAAGCATGAACTGGAGTGCATTTAGAGCCTTACAGCCCCACGAACAAGGCTCGCCTCCCCCCTTTTCGCCCTTGCCTTTGCTCCCTAAGAGGGTGACTCTGCCATCTAATAATGGATGTATTTTCTTGGACCCTAAGGGGGCTCTGGGAGAAATTAACCACACAGAATGACTAGTAAATCTGGCTGCCCCCCCTTACACACTTAAATGCCTCTCGTGGAACATTGCAGGCTGGGGGAGAAGGTGTGGCACTACAGAATTTACTAACTATATCCACTCCTTTGATGTGGTCCTGCTCCAGGAGACCTGGGCTTGTGAGAAAATATCCTTTCCAGGGTTTACGGCCATTTCGTTGGCCGCTATGAGACAATCCACAGCAGGGAGGCTCAGAGGTGTTTTAGCTTGTATGGTCTCAACTGCTTTGAAAGTGGAGACAGTGGAACTACACCCTTGTGGCCCTATAGCTATGGTGCTTTTAATAAAAAAAGGACATAGCAAACTGTTAGTCTTCAACGTTTATCTTCCCCCGACAATGAGGCAAGCCGATATTAAGGCTCAATGGGACACGCTGGAGAATTATATTACTTGTATGGAAACTAAATTCCCAGCACTGTATACCCTTATAGGGGCGACTTTAATGCCCGTTTGGGAGCTCAAGTTCCCCCAGCGATAGAGGCACTCTATTCCCAAGAAACCCTCCAGGCCATAAGGCAGCTGATTTCAGCCAGACATTCTAAAGATGAACTAACAAATTTTGCTGGCATTCAATTAGCCCTCTTAGCAGCCCAACACAATAAGATCATTCTTAATGGGAGCACTCCAGGTGATTTAGCTGGTGAGTTTACCTTTAGTTCCTTACGTGGGAGTAGTGTTATTGATTTTGTGCTGGTATCCCAACCCCTCAGAGAGGCAGTCCGTGCTTTCTATGTGGACTGCCTTACGGAGAGTGACCACTATCCTCTGGTTACTATCATTGAGCTCTCATCAAATATACATCTCCCTAGGGGCCCCCAGATACTAGATCCCTATGTGGCCTCGTACACAAGGAGGATCAAATGGTCCTCCATTACTGAAAGAAAGTTTCACTCCTTTCTATCATCTCCGGAGTGTCTCAACCGTTATAACCAGGTACTAGCAAGCAGTGGCTCGGAGATAATCTTGGCTTACGACTCACTAATTAACAGTGTCCAAAGGGAGCTAGGAGCTGTCTGTGGGCCGAGTGGTCTATATCAACCAAGAAGTAATTCTTGGTTCGACAGAGACTGACGGATACTTAGAAACCAGATCAAACGGGCCTACCTGCTCTATCGCAATCGAGGGGATAAACGCCCACCTGGGGACTACTACTGTCTGAAGCCGGAGTACAAAGGATTAATTGCTAAGAAAAAGAAAGCCAAAATGAGAGAAAAGTGGGATCTACTTCTCCTCTCCATCCAGCAGAAGGATACCCGACTATTTTGGCAAATCGTTGCCAACTCCCTATCGGGCCATCAAGAGCTCCCTCTCTGCTGTATCTCTAACAGAGACTGGGAAAACCACTTCTCGGCAATTTATCAGGCGTCAACAAGCTCGACTGTGCCTGACCTACTGCTGCCTCCTGTAGCCCCTGACTGGCAACCTGTGTCCTACGCTGAGATCACTGAGATTATCTCTGAACTCAAGTCCGGCAAAGCCCCTGGCCCTGATGCTATTCCCCCTGACCTGCTGAAATCTAACCCTGAATGGTGGATTCCTCTTTTAGCAAGACTCTTCACGTACATTAATTCCTCTGGCAAGCTTCCAACCTCCTGGAGATTAGCAATTATTGTGCCAGTATTTAAACGAGGAAACAGAAACAATCCAGCTGACTATCGCCACATAAGCCTGCTTTCCATTATTGGGAAATTGTATGCTAAATATCTCCACCACAGACTCCTCACTTGGGTCGAGGAATCCAACATTATTGGTGCTGAACAGATTGGGTGTAAAGCGGGCTGTGCCACACTGGATCACTGTTTTGTCTTAGCGCACCTGGTCGATAAATATACTATTATACCAGGTGGCAAACTCTTTACTGCTTTCATCGACCTAAAGTCAGCATTTGACTCAGTCCCTAGGGGACTGCTGTGGGCAAAACTGCTTAAAAGTTCTATCAACAGATGTCTGTTGTTCTTAATTAGGGCCTTGTACAATCAGACCTCTAGCCAGGTTAGGTGTGGTCTGCAGGGAGAACTCTCTAACCCTATTCTGCTTGAGAATGGAGTAAGGCAGGGATGTGTTTTGGCTCCTCTTCTGTTTAATATATTTTTATCTGACCTGGCTGGCTACATTGGCCACATTGAGTCCCATGCCCCGAAGCTGACAACTATAAAGATCCCGCTTCTTCTTTATGCCGATGATGCGGTCCTCCTCTCACTGTCCAGGCCAGGTCGGAAAAGACTATTTACTGCATTTGGGTCTTATTGTGTCGAAAACCACCTGTCCATCAACTACGATAAATCAAAAGTGTTAGTGTTCACTAGAGCCCGAAAACTGTATAACTGGGATATCAGTGGTAATGCTGTTAAACAGGTCTTCCACTTCAAGTATCTAGGCATTCAATTCCAGAACACCGGTGTCTGGACCAGACATCAAACCCAGGTGCTGAATTCGGCCTCGTGTAGTCACCAGCAGATTTTAAGATTCTTTTATACTCAGGGTGGCCAGTCCATTCCTTCTGCCCTACGTATCTATAAAGCCAAAACTCTGGCCCAAACCCTTTACGGTATTCCCATATGGATACGGGGCTTCAAGGACTGTATTGAAAGAACCCAGGCTGCCTTCCTTAGAAAACATTTGGCCCTTCCTTCTTGTGTTGGCTTTGCTTCGATGTACCTGGAACTGGGCATTCGATCGGTTGAATGTATGGCGTGGATTAATACCTTTAAATGGTGGTTTCGGGTGCTTTCTTTGGCAGCCCCTGGTAGCTACCTCTCTCGAGTGCTCGCGGACTCCCATATCTCTTGCTGGGGAAAAGAGCTGCTGAAGAAGCTACACCTGCTAGGCTTCACGGGGGATGATTTGGGAAACTATGGCTTTAAGGATGCCCAATTTAGAGTAGTCCAACGACTCGTGGACATTGATCTACAATATTTACGAGCCAGAGCCAATAAACCTTGCTCCCCCCTGACCTTCAATCAATTCAATAATTACGGACTGAGGATGGCTTCCTATTTCTATACTTTAACCATCCCTAAGTACAGAAGAGCTTTCTCCCTAGCTCGCTTTAATGTCTTGCCCTCAGCACTTTTAGATGGTCGCTTCAAGAGGCTCCCGATTAACGAGCGGCTATGCCCTTGCGACAGAGCCGAGGTTGAAACTGCGGAGCATGTCCTTCTATCTTGCCCCATGTATAACGCAGACAGATCTAAGTTACTGTCTCTCCTTGAAACAATCCCTTCTAGACTCAATGGTTGTAACTTGATGGCCCACTGCCTAGGAGATGGCTCTCCATATACAGTGATCCCTCGTTTTCCGCGGTTAATGGGGACCGCAACCTTCCGCGGAAACTGAAAACCGCGAAGTAGGATTCGCTAGGAAACTTGAATTGGTGGACATGTTTAAAGCAACCACTAGGGGGCGCTTGCCTCCTACCAATGCATTCTTTTTTTTGGTATTTTTTAAAAATCCGCGAAGCACTGAATCCGCGGAAAACGAAGCCGCGGAAAACGAGGGATTACTGTATCACTTTTCAGGTCTCAAAATTCTTCTTAAGAGCTGTAACCATTAGAGAAGAACACTGTAACCTTCCTTAGTTAAGCTATTGGCGATCCATTGCTATGATATTATGATAACTATTATTATTATTATTTTTTAACATTTCTTCCTGTAGTACTTGTGTTTTTGGTCTGTGACCGTAAATAAAAGTGTGTATATATATATATATTCTTTATTCTTTTTAGTATAATCTGCTAAAATTGTGCTCATTAAATCCTCAAGGTCCTCTGTTTCTGACTCTGGGATGTTCTGAAACCTTTAAAAAAAAGACATTCTTTCAAATTCCATCCTTGACATATGCCCAGTAATATCTATGTTTTCTTTCCGTATTTCCCTTATCTCTTCTTTCATCTCAACTGCTCCCCCCCTCCAACACCTCAATCTTTTGTTTATTATCTGCTATGGTTCTTTGTGTCTCCAACAATTCCAATCTTGAGCTTATCAAGTCTTTCCGCATTTCTTTTATTTCTTTCATTATACTTTGGAGCATTTCATCTGTCGATGATCCTTGGGTGTCCTCTCCTGCCACTTCTTTTTGTAGCATTGTGGTGATCTTCGTCTGTTGCAAAGTTGGACTGGCTTTAGTTGAGGCTGGAGCGGAAAGGGACTTTCCAGTCGGTGGCTTTCTTGCAGCCATTGCTATAGTTTTAAGTTCTTATGGCAAAAGATGGCGTCAGTGAACAAGCAGTCAGTGAAGTCCGAGATATCAGGAAAAGTCTGTGTCAGAGTTCAAACCATATATTGTATAAAATCCAGAGAGAGAATTGTATTATCAAATCCAAAAGAAAAAAAGAAGAATCCACAAATTGGGAGAAACACTAAGAGCTTCTTGAGGAGGCTTTTATAGGTTTTTTACCTTGTGATCTTATAAGGCTGAAGGAATGTTCATAAGTCAAGAGAAAGTTTTCAGCTGGGAACAAAGAAACGCCATTTTCCCGCCTCAACGCCAGAAGAGGAGAAGTAGTGAAAGTTTCATTTCAGTTGTAACGAGACTCAGCTACAAAGTTGCTACTGCAATTCCATAAGTGGAAAAAAACTTTCCTTTTTAGGTAGTAATAGATCGGATTTAAGCAATCCTCTCTCTCCCCAGTCTGGGGAGCATTTTAAAATGCCGCTTTTTGCGAGAGGGGGTTTTCACAAACAAACTCCCCCCTCTATTCTTCTTTTCCAAAAATGATTGAATGTAAATAGGAAAAAAAACTCACAGTCCACACTGTCTAAACCAGAGTCCCGGTGCATTCCTCTGACCCTGGCACTTCAGCCGGATCTTCATTTTGCATTTCTTCCGGTGTTCGTTGGCGAGAGGGCGGTTCCCTCTACAGCCCCCCCGCTGGCAGCCCTCTGGCTCCTGGGGCAAGACAGGAGAGACGCCCAACCGACCGCCATCAGGTTGGAGTTCTCCCGCAGCCGCCCGTACGATTGGGGGTCACTCCGGAGCCCCCAGTGCCCCCAAAGGCGCCCACCAGAGCAGCAAGGGGCGGGCGTGTCCGAAAACACGTCCGTCGCCTCTGGAGACCGGAAACCAAGTCGAGCGTGATCTTTCTTGATTAATGGAGGAAGCAGGCCTGACAGTACATTTTTATTAAAAGACAAAATAATCATAATACTAAAATTGAACTGACAGTTTCAAGAATCAGAGGTATTCAAACAGAAACTGAATGGCTATCCATTAAGGATGCTGTAGTACTGGATTCTTAGACTGGACAGAGGGTTGGACAGCAATCCAAATTTTATAGAAACAGTAAGTCTGTACTGATGGGTGAAGATCTACCAGTGGATCAGTTGTTTGCCTACTGCCAGTGCATCTCTAAAATTTGTTCCAGAAGATTAAGGAACTCTTGGAACAAGATTTTGAGGAAGTGTGAGGAAATGGAAAGAGTAGGAGACATAATGGAACATTGAAACTGTGTAATGTTACTCTAGTGAGCTAACATGAGCTGTGGTGATGTAGTGCTTAGAGTGCAATACTGCAGGCTACTTCTGCTGATTGCTGGCTGACTGCAATTTGGCAGTTCAAATCTCACCAGGCTCAAGATTGACTCAGCTTTTCCATCCTTCCGAGGTGGGTAAAATGACGACCCAAATTGTTGGGGGAAATATGCTGACTCTGTAAACTGCTTAGAAAGGGCTATAAAGCACCATCAAGCCGTATAAACATCTAAGTGCTATTGCTACTATATCTAGAGCTAACTAAATCCTATTAGATAACCTGTGTCTCTATGTGTAATGTTAGCTCTAGCCCAATACATTTTATTGGAGTTGGAGAGAGCTTTCTAATTTTCCTTCATTGTCAACTAAATAACAAGATTGGGTAGACATTTCTTTTTGCAAACATGTATCTTTCACAGTGTTCCAGACCAGATGTACTTTATATTTGGAATGCAGAGTTATAATTTTAAAACCTTTTCACTAAAGATGTATGGTGAGAGGAAAAATGACAAAACTGAGGAATCCTTTATTCTCTTTTAAAGGAGGAAACATTTGTGTCATTTCCAAAGCAAACAAGCAAGTGAGAAATTTTCCATATTATAGTGAATGTATTATTTTGGAATATTACATTTTTTAACATATAAAGTAGATGTAGATGTTTCATATGTTTTTTTCTTTGTATCCACTTCAGCTTATAAAGAGGTATAGGGTTAATAGATGGTTCTAGATTTGTTTTAGAATTATGGAAGTAATTATGATTTTTGATAGGGCAACTATTATATATGTCATCTTACATGTGTATATGTCCTGATTGCACTTTGGTCTAATTTCATGATAGTGAATATTTTAGCCAGAAATATGCCTTTCTAGTGTGTTAATTGCTCCTAACAAAGAAGTGCCCAGAAAAGATCTTGTTGATTGTATTAATTATTTCCATTTTTTGACCAGGTGTATAAAACTGCATTTTTGTTCACTCCAAGTGCATTCATTTCCTTTGAAAGCATCTTTATTATTGCATTGTGTTGTATTATGGTTTCTTTGAATTTACATGTTTTATATATAAAAGAAAGTATTAATTTTAATTGTGTGATTAATTCAATAAGATTTATTCATTGTATAATATCCAGGCCTACCTAACCTAAGGCTGCTCCCTTTTTGGATAAGCAGTGGTATGCAGAAGACCAAAAGGAGTAAGAAATAGTAAGCCAAAGAAACTCAAGGTACTGTATGTAATGGGCTGTGTGAACAAGCTCATTACATACTTGTAAGAACCTCAGCCAAGGCAACAGAGATAAGAGAAATTTCAGCCCATAGCAGGAATGTAATTTGGGAAAGCTCTCAGACATGACACTCCCTAGTTCTGTTTAAGATAAAGAAAGAGAGGAGAGGGGCACACTCAGACTTGCAAGATGATGTTACTGAACTCTGTCATAAAAATAGTTTTAGTATTCATGTCTGGAAACTGTTACAATTCTCACTTAGGATCACACATACTAGAGCTTTAATTCAGATAAAGTTGATTGTAACTAAATCCCTTTGAAATAGTGCAGTCACCTTAGAAGCAATCATTTTAATAGTAATTAGCCATGATTAGCTTTAGCGAGATCAAAGTAGAATTGGACTTGTCTTTGCTATGAAGTGCTGTCCAAACAGTTACATGCAAATATACACCAAAATTACATTAAAACACACACACTCCAAGTCTGCATCTCATATCACTGAATGTCACTGAACATGCATCTTAGTATAGTAAAATCTCTTTTCACTAAAGGGAGTGAATACAGTAACATTCCTACTGCAGAATACTTGTTAAGTAAACTTTGCAGAAGAACATGCTGTATGTGTTTGTGTGAGGGCATGTGTGTGTGTGTGCATATGTGCAAGTGCTTAGAGAAACTGGTTTCTTTTTAACATTTTTTTTCATAAGTTGATATGTTTGACTGAAATAAGTCCATTCATTCTTAGCTGTGCTCAGTTTTACAATTGCTGTTTAGGCAAGTGCTGATTGCAGAGAGCATGATTCCACCTTCCTTTACCTTATATGAGAACTTAAATTTTATACAAAACATCTCCTTACTGATTGTTTGCAAATTTAGTGATAATTTACATTGAGCTTGGATTACCAGCATACCTGCCTTGTTAGGCTGAAGAATAAGGAAATACAGGATTTGTTTTATGCTTCCTATTGTTTCCTATGATGGAACACTCAAATATATTTGAAGCTTGTTCCACTAAAACAAGAGAGCAAACATCTGGAATTATTTTGAGATTGGCTACTTTATTATGAGCAAAATATTGTTTGCTTGGTTTGTGGACATCCCTAATTCTAGCACAATGCTGAAGTAGTATCACAACATTTCAGTACCTTGGAGAGCACTTGACTCATGATGTAGTGGCAATCTAACATGAAAATGATGGAAATTCTGAACCTATTTTAAAATTAAAACATAAGAAATAAGTCTTGAAAATATTTTTTTATGAATGCCTTAGGAAAGTACTTATCACAAAAGTAAATAGTTTTTTTTTTGATAAAAACAATTTCAAAAGAGTTAAATACATTTCCTGATATCAAGGCAAACATTACTTGAATATGTGTATACACACACAC
The DNA here is from genome assembly GCA_039707465.1 of Rhabdophis nuchalis. Taxonomy (NCBI): domain Eukaryota; kingdom Metazoa; phylum Chordata; class Lepidosauria; order Squamata; family Natricidae; genus Rhabdophis; species Rhabdophis nuchalis. The sequence goes on from CM077643.1 coordinate 329,750,456, forward strand.
ACACACACACCCCAGTGGTAGGTTTCAAAATTCTTTAGAACCTCTTCTGTAGGTGTGGCCTGCTTTGTGGGAGTGTCTTCCTGGCCATGTGACCGGGTGGGAGTGTCTTGTCGGCCATGTGACTGGGTGGGAGTGGCTTGTCAGCCATATGACCGAGTGGGAGTGACTTGGCAGTCATGTGACTGGGTGGGTGTGGCCAACTTGTAAAACTCACTTAACAATACTCTTGGTTAGCAACCAAAATGTTGGCTCAGAAACACTGGCATTTGAAGCATGCAAGTCTTAAAGCTGTCAAGTTACAATACCCATGCAGCCCTAACCCTTTAGGAAAAAAAAAACCCAGGGGTGTTCAAACTTGACAGCTTTAAGACTTGTGGACTTCAACTCCCAGAATTCCTCCTCTCGCTCTTCATCTTGATGATGTGCGGACGGTGGCAGGAGGGAGCTGGAACTAGTTCTAAATGACACTGTAGATTTGTGGAACCTCTTTGATAGAAGAGGTTAGAATAGGCAGGAACCCACCCCAGGTACATACATACTGAAAAGTTGAAAGTTGTTATTAATTCATTTGTTGTTATTATGGTCAACTTACGACTAGTCCCTTAGCAACCATTCAAAGTTACAACAGATCTCTTAAAAATTGCTTACAACCTGATTTCAAAGTTATGATCACTACACACACACACACACACACACACCTATCTCTGATTGGATTCTGGATACTTGGAAACCATTTTATCTTTACAGCCATTTGCAGGGGCCCTTGATTACTGGAGTGTGATTTGTTTTTGCCAGTTTCCAAGCTTTATTTCTGCTTTTTGGCAGATACTGCCCATTGGGTAAAATGGATTAACTTAAAGACAATGGCATTCACTTAGCAACTGTGGCAAAAATGCCAAAAAATTGGGTTCAGGAATGTGATGTCTTGACTTATGACCGCAATGACTTCCAGGCTCAATTATAATCATAAATCAAGGATTAATTGTAATTCATTATTTCATTTGCTTATATTGGAGCCTATAAATTTAGATTTGCACCACTTCATAGGGTTGTTGTAGGAAAACGGAGGGAGGAAGGAGTATTAGGTATGTTTGCTGCTTTGAGTTATTCATTAAAACAATAAAGGTGGGATATAAATAAACAAATGTGCTCAGTATTTGTAGATAGTCATAATCCATTATTTGAATTTTTTGAACAATTGTACCCATGATAAATTGAAACGTTCTGTGGGGAATTTTATTCTCAGAGTCCTTTGTAGCCATTCTACAATAAGTTTTCTTTAATCTTTTCTTTTTTAACTAAAATAGTACAAATATTCTTCATTGAAGGATACACCTTTCCTCCCCCTTGAAATTTCAAGTTGTATTGGTTATTAGTACCTGTTCATTGACAGAGAGATAAGAAGAACCTGTATTCAGAACATTTGTTCATGCATGCGATAATTGTTTAGTGTACATTATTCAGTTCTGTGAGGAGGCCAGTGCCTTCTGCCAAAATTATCTCTGGAGGGAAAATATTCAGATTCCCACTGCAACACTTCCAAATGCATATTCTGTGCTTAATGGGTCTGCAATGGCTTTGCAAACCATCCATATGTTCTTTGGCAGTTCAGCAAAAAGTTAGTGTAGATAGACTACTGATAAACATAACATGCAAACATCAATGAAATTCTTCTGTAAGTCTTCCTAATAAATACCATGCTCATATATTGGACAACACAGTCCTGAATTCCATGCCAGCATAATCTTTGACAGATAATCTATATTTATAAAGAATATGCTATTTTGATACATGTCGCGAGCGAGCGTACGGGTGGGGGGAGCGGCCGGGGCTGCGTGCCTGGGCGCTGCCGGAGCCGTCTGGGTGCCATGCGCCCGGGCACGCAGCGCCCGGACGGTTCCGGCAGCGCCCAGGCAGCCACAGCCCCGGGCGCTCCCCCCGCCCATATGCTCGCTCGCTACAGGGGGAGGCAGCCGCAGCCCCCCCAGCCGACATGCCGGGCCCTCCACTGCCTCTGGGCAGGGGGGAGGGAGAGAGGAAGAGCCGCACCTGAGGGGCCAAAGAGGGACCTGGTGGAAACGTGGCCGGCTGTCCTGCCTGATGTGCTTGGACAGCGGGAGCTGCGTGTCGCAGGGCTCGGGGGCAGCAGCAGCAACAGCCACCTGCAGAGGCTGCCGAGCCGTGCTTTCCGGGGCTGGCTGCCACGCGGGGCTGGGAGGGAGGTGGGCGTGCGGCGCCCAGACAGCCCCGGCGGCGCTTGGGTGGCCGTGGCCTCAGGTTCCACACGCCCACCTCCCTTGCTGTGGGAGGAGGCAGCCGTGGCCTCCCCGGCTGGGGTGCCGGGCTTTCCACTGCTTCCGGGGGGGGGGGAAGGGAGGGAGAGAGGGAGGGAGAGACTGACATACAGAGAGAGACAGAGGGGGTGGGAGGAAGAGACAAACAGAGAGAGACACAGAGAGAGAGGGAGGGAAAGACACACACACACACACACACAGAATGACAGATGGGTGGGGGGAGGAGAGAGAGACAGATAAAGAGAGTGATAGACAGAGAGAGGCAAAAAGAAAAAGAGAGAAAGAGAAAGAAAAATAGAAAGAAAGAAAGAAAAGAAAGAAAGAAAGAAAGAAAAGAAAAGAAAAGAAAGAAAGAAAGAATTTTGGTTGCTAAGCAGGACCGTTGTTAAGTGAGTTTCACCACATTTTCCAAGTTGGCCATGCCCATCCGGTCACATGACCGCTGAGCCACTCCCACAAAACAGGCCACACCTTTTGGCTCTCAAAATAAATTTCAATCGTGGTACTGTTGATATTTGGCTCTCTTAACTAATAAGTTTGCCCACCACTGAGATAACCAAAGGCTGGACAGGGGAAGGAAAGAGAGGAGTTTTTTTATGTTGCCTTGAACTCCTGGATGAAAGGTGAAGTACAAATTTAAGAAACAAAATAAATTTCTGTTCCCCACATTCTCGTCATAGCTTCATTTAATTCCCACAATCTACTGCATCTGAATATTTTGGAAAGTGTATTGGCAGCCCCAATAGAGCTCTGCTATTTAGCATTGTTGCGTATGCCAGCAAATAATTTTCTCTGAAAAACACAAGTGCTCTCAAATTTAGTTCTCTAGAGTGGGAAATAGAAATTTTCATGCCTGAACTTGCCACACTAGTGAATCTCTTTTGCTAGTCTACATTTCTGTGAAGTCTCTTAGCTTAGTTAAGTAAAACTACTACTTTTCTAAAAGTACAGCTCATTGGTAAAAGTAAAAGTATTATTTTCCAACTATGGATTTTACAGAAAAGTAAAAGTATTTTCCAACTTTGGATTTTACAGAAAGGGGATTTTTCATGAATGAAGATGGTTATTCTTTTTTAATATGCCTAGAAACTATTGAACATATGTGTAGCTTCAGTTGATGTTTTTGCAAACAAAATGCAACATCTAATAATTAACCTCAGATTTATTTATTTGCTTATCTAAGAGATAATTACAACAAGCATTCATGTCTTCAGGAAAGCATACAGCATCTCACCTAATTTTTTGGATTTTTGTTTTTTACTCCAACTCTTGTTTTTTTGCACCAGATTATCTAATAAAGGATTCTGGAGAGTCATTAATAAATTAAGCTATGAGTTTTGCATTACTTCTCATAGATCAACATGGTTGGTTGTTGTTGTTTTATCTATTACTTCTAGGATTAGCTGTTATTTTACAGTATGTGTGTTTGAGTGAGTGAAAGTATCTTGTGAGTTTTTAATCCTGCACTACTTCCTGTTTTTTATCACCTCAATGTCAAATTGATGAGAAATGTGCTACTTGAGTAGGAATTAGGATATGAGAAACGATGGTGTAAGCACATCAAAAGCTATTTTCAGGTAGTCCGATTTAAAAATTAAACATAGTTCAATCTTCAGCTAAGAGCTATTTTAGTCCAGAGAGCCTATAAGTATCTAAGATTGCTAAGTCTTTACCGCTGCAAACCATTGTGTCAATTATTATTGACCATTGCTCCATAATATTGTTCAATTCTTCATTCACTTCTGACTGTGACCTCATGGTCCTCATATTGTTAGGATTTTTTATTAGCAAATCTATGTGGTCACTAGGAGTCAGCAATGACTTGGCACATAATCAATAGTGTTATTATAAATTTATCTTTGAAACATCAAAATGTTACTTGCCATGTCCTTACATACATGTCCTTAATTTCTCCAAAGTAACATGTCCTCAATTTCTCCAAACATCAGCATCTTCTCCAGTGACTCTTGCATTAATATTTTATGTCCAAAATATTCTACTTTTAGCTTCAATATTGGTGCTTTCAGTGAGGAGATTGGGGTTTTTTTCTGTAGTACTGAATGATTTATTATTCTTGAAGTTGAAAATATTCTCAATATTTTTCCCTTAGCACTATAATTCAAAAGCATCCATTTTTCTTCATTCGACATTTCATAGCCATGTGTTACAACTGGGAAAGCCAGGACCTTGACAAAATGAACTTTGTTGTCACTTGGTAGTGCATTTAATACTTTGTCTAGATCTGTTAGACTTCCTTTCAACTAACTGATTTTATTTCAGGTCTATAATCAATATCTCTGAATTTTTCAGTTTAGGTAGATAAAACCTTTACCTACTTCAGCTTCTTCTCTCTAACTTTTCCTTGGATGGTTGATATATATTTTAGTATTGACCAGCTAATTAGCTTTTATATCTCTTATTTCCCCTTCATCTTCTTTAAGTTTCTCACATCTAGACTTTAAAATGGTATCATTTGCATTTCTGACACTGTTGTTTTTCCTGTAATTTTAATTCCAATTTCTATTTCTTTTAGTCCATAATTTTTCATTATGTGTGTATGTGATTAAATTAGTGAGACAACAGTATGAAACATTGGTTCTTTCCAATTTTGAACAATTTAATCATTCCATGTTCCATTCTAACTATGGATCCTGCGCATCAGACTGTCATTGACAGATCAGATGACATACAACCATATTTTTAAGATCTATCCTCAACTTGTGAGTGTAATAATAAAGTAAAATAAATGTCTTTAGAATGCCTTTGTTTTTTCCATTATCCATCAGATGTTTGCAGTCTTGTCCTGCTTCTCAATCTAGCTTGTACAACTGGCAGCTGTTGTTTCTTGTATTGTTGAAGTCTGGATTGCAGCATCTTGAGCATTGTCATTCTAACAAAAGAGATTGTGAAATTGTTCAATAGTCTCAACACTCTTTAACATTACCCTTTTTGGTATTGGAGTTTAAATTGATCTTTTCCAGTCACTTGGCCATTGCTGTGTTTTCCATATCTGGTTAGAAATTGCAATGGCCCAATGCTGCAATATTAATTGGTATCTTATCAATTCTTGTAGCTTTGTTGTTACCAATATTTTCTAGGACCTATTTAATTTCACTTGCCAAATATCTGGCTCTAGTTCAGCAGTTAAACTTTTGTGCAGATCAATAATTTTGGGATTGTATTCATACAGTTCTGCCATACATGCATGCCATCTATGCATAGCTTATTTCTTATAGATGCATTTGCTGTCTTTTATCATAACATTTTGCATAAAATGTCCATTATAGTTCCTATATGTTTGCTTTCCTCAATTGTTTTTTGCAACATATCTCCTTGTCTTTCCTTGCTCTTCTCTGGAACTTGGTCCTTAAGTTGAGGATTTTTTCCCCTCCGGCTCTCTGCCTTTTGTTCTCAGTGTAAGGTATTAATTCCTCTTAGCCAAAAGGTTCAGAGGATCTACCACTTTCATCAAATGACAAAATAATGTAAGATCATCAACACTGATCTTTTTCTATGTATGTGCAACATCACAATGAAGTACCCTTCAGCATGATACTGATTTTATTTTTTGTTGCCATCCATCCCCAAAGTTGTTGAAGAATTAGAAAGTTCTCAATGATGAGGAGAGGGAGGTGTTACATATGGGCTATTCTCAATCCCTATTGGCCCATTGACTGAGAGAAATTTGTCGCAGCACGCCTCTGCTCCTTCTGCCCAGTTTCCTCTCAGTCCATGGTCCAATTGGTTGGGTTGTTTCATAGCTCTTGCTATTTCTCAGTTTTCTTATCAATTCTTGTATTTAGAGATAAAATTCATCTTAATTCATACTGTCTAAATTCCAAAGGTTGATATATTGAATTTCTGCTTGTGGAGACGTCGGGCGCGTCGCCTCCTACAGCAGCGCCGGATCGCATTCGGCTGGATCCGGCAGCGTTAAAAATTGCCATTCTGCTTGGAAAGAGGTAAGCAGTGACATTTAACTCTAGCTGGCTCGCACAGCAGTTTTTTTTTAGCGTAGATGAGCGTGGCTCCTTTTAAACAACTTGTGTTCTGACGAGCCTTCCTTTTCCTTACAGCGGCCAGCAGCCACCATCAGAAACCATTTATTTGGATCACTGTCATGATAGCAATCTTGCAGGGGGCTCCCTGCAGGTGGTCTAGCTGCGCTATTTCAAAAGATTTCTGATCCATATTTATCTCAGCCGCCCGCCAATTTTTGGGTCAGAGCGGCCGTTATTTACAGCGGCAGCCATCTTAGGTGTCAGGAAGTGGAAGTGGCCATTTTAGAGAGCCATTTTTGTCGCCCCAACAGTCTAATACAACCAACGATTTCTCTAAATTCATAGGAGGCAAACGTTCCTCACAAACGTTCCTCCTGAAGTACCTGAGGCCCCAGGCTCACCATCCTTAGCCAGTGAGGGATCAGTTACGGGGGAGGAACCTACGCAGGGGCTTGTAATTCCTGATGATGACAACTCGGCTAAACTGGATGCCCCTACATTTGTGGGCTTTTTCAGCCTTCTCTGTTCAAACAATTACTAACTAAAGCAAAATCTATGACTAAGTTGGGGCCTAAAATTCCCACGGTTGCTCTGGGCACCAGCAAGGACTTGACTCAAGCCATATTTGTTAAGATACCCCTAGACGAGGAGACCCCTGCCCCTCCTCTCTTTCTGGAGGTAGTCAAGGGCCAGGGGGGCCAACCAGGGGGGGCAACTCCTGAGGTTAAAGATAGAAAGCTATACAATATGGAGAAATATTTTTCACAGGCGCTTCAGGTGCCTATTGTGGATACTCCAGTGGCTGCTCTTTCTTCTTCAGCAGCGGTAGTTGCTGGGGATGTAGCAGACAAGTTGAAGCCTGAGGATAAGAAAGCAGAACTTATCCTTAGGAAAGGATTTCAGGCTTCAACTTGGGGTATCAAGGCAGTGGCTGCTGCTTCCTTTTTCAATAGAACGACTCTTTTGTGGCTAAAACAATTGCAAGAATGCACACACACCCCCGAGGATGCCCGCACTCTGACAGATCTTAATAAGATTATTGCAGCTTCCCAATACTCTGATGACGCTACCCTGGATTCGGTTAAATTTGCATCTCGGGCTTTATCGGCCTCTGTAGCATCTAGAAGGCTACTATGGTTAAAAAATTGGCAAGTTGATAATAAGTCTAAATTTCACATCTCATCAAGCCCTTATACAGGAGAGAAGCTTTTTGGTGAATCCTTAGGTCCTATTTTAGTGGAAGACAAGGAAAAAAAGAAAGTCCTTCTATCCACAGCTAAGCAACAGGAGTCTTGCCCAACTCCAATATCGTAAAAGACAATTCTACAGGTTCCCTGAACAAGAATTTCAGCAGAACAGGTATTGGGGTCCCAGGGGGGATAGATTCCAATCCAGAAATTTTTTCCAGGATAGGAATAGTGGACAGGGATCAGCCAGACGGCCCTTTCGAGGGGGCGGTAGTCGTCCCTTCTGCAGAGGGAAGTAAATCAAATTCCACACTTCCCATAGGCATCCACCTTCTTCTCTTTGTGGCTCAATGGGAAGGCATAACTTCAGATGCCTGGGTCCTATCTTCCATTAGTCAGGGTCTCAGACTCGAATTTCTCTCCACCCCTCCAACCTTTTTAGATCTTTCTCTTCGTCACAGAACCCGGCTAAGTGGGAGCTTGTTAAGCATGCAATTCAACACTTGTTGGACATTAAGGCCATAAAACCAGTTCCACTGGAAGAACAAGGATTGGGATTTTTCTCTAACCTTTTCATAGTACCAAGGTCCTCTGGGGGGGGGGGGTGGAGAGCAATCCTGGATCTAAAATGATTGAATAGATTTATAATATACCACCATTTTAAAATGGCATCCTTGGCATCCCTATTGCAGTGGGTAAGAAAAGGTGATTTTATGGCCTCAATTGATCTCACTGAGGCATACTTACATATCCTCATACTGCCTTCCCACTGTAAATATCTTTTTTTTTTTCAAGGAAGGGGCTCATTATCAGTATAGGGCATTACCCTTCAGGTTAGCTTCAGCCCCTAGAACATTCACGAAGGTTATGGCAGCCCACCTTAGGTCTATTCCGGTGCAGGTACAGCTTTACCTTGATGACGTGTTAGTGCAAGCTGAGATGTACTTTTCACCATCCAGGCATTCCAATGGGTAGGATTCTTTGTTAATTTTGATAAGAGTTCCCTTATTCCCAAGACAAGGTTGTTACACCTGGGGGCGGTGATAGCAGTGTGGGCGACTAGAACACCATTCAAGGATGTATGGAGGGCTGCCACCTGGGCGACTTCTACTTCTTTCATACAGCATTACAAATTGGACGTCTATGCGTCAGTGGAGGCTTCATTCAGTTGTAAAGTGTTACAGCAGGTAGTGGCTCCACCAGCCGCTACACATGATGATGTTTAACAAAAAAAATTCCCTCCCTAGGGATACTAGCTTTGGTACATCCCATATGTAGCATCCCCCTCTCATCATTGAGAATGATTGTTGGTACTTACCTGAATGATGTTTCTGATGATAGGAGAGGGAGCGGCTACATTCCCCTCCCCACCAAGGGTATCGGCTTGGTGGGGAGGGGTGGTTCCTTCTTTGTTGTGATTTTTAACCCTCAGGTTTGATCCGTCCATGAAACCTCGTGGAAACTGGGCAGAAGGAGCAGAGGTGTGCTGCAACAAATTTCTCTCAGTCAATGGACCAATAGGGATTGAGAATAGCCCATATGTATCCCCTCCCTCTCCCAACATTAGAAACATTGTTCAGGTAAGTACCAACAATCGATCTAACTGAATTTTGGCAGTTAGTCTTGGTCTGCAGTCCTAACTATTAATCTGCTAGTTTGTTTTGTGTGCCCTTGCTTCCAATTTGTTCTCTAATTTAGTTTTCTGCTTTGTTATGCTGACTGATTAAGAATGTAAGATGGCTTCCGGTTCCGGCTCCAGCGGCGACGGGCGAGCCTAGCGCTCGCTCGCCGCTTTGTTGCCTTTTCTGCCCCCCCACGGGGGCGAGACACTCCGGTTACCGGAGGTCTCCCGTAGGGTCGGCTCGGAGGGGACGTTCTTCCTCACGGCGGTGGGGAGAGCATTCCCCTCCGCGACCTAGGTGAGGAGGAACATGCTGCGGGGGGTTCTCCCTTCGCCAACGGCTGTCGGCGCCATTCACTTCAATGCAGAGGGCTGAGCGGAGAGATCGGAAGGCTTGCCGAGGCTTCAGCTGCGAGGGAGAGTGAGTTTAAAAAAGACTTTTTTTTCCTTGCTGCCAGCCAGGCTGAACGGACTGGGAGGGGGGTGTTTGTTTTCAAAAAAAAAAACCCTCGGACTTAAGCGGCACTCTAAAATGGCTTCTCTGGAAGAGAAAGCGGAAATCTTAAATCCGGACTGTCTCTAACAAGGGAAAGTGGTATGCGGCTACTTGCAACATTGTTTCTAGGTCTGGCTGGATAAAAAAAAATTATTTTTCTACTCTCTCCTCTGGGCTCTGAGATGGGCGGTGGAAGGTGGCTTTTCTTTGTCCCTGCCTGACTATTTCAACTATGGAAAATTCCCAGCGTCTCTTTACAATTGGGACTCTCTCTGGATATTAATGAAGAATTTTTCTCTTGCTGGATTTGTGATTTCCTTTCTGGAGTACCTTCGCTATTATAACTATTGAGTTGGAAAATTGTCTCTCTCTTGGTTCCTGAATTTTACAACGTTTCAACCTTGATCAGAACTTTTGGCTCCCGGTTAGTCTCACCAACCCCACCCTGAAAACGCCATTTTGGTGGCACTGACTTTAACAGTTAAGCATGGCTCAAGAAACAGCACTGACAAGTTTAGAACAACGGATGGCTTCTCTTGAAACTGTTATACAAACTTTGGTAAAAGAAATTCAGGCCCAGAAGGCAGAAAACATCAATTTCAAGAAGGAGCTATTGGACACACGGAAGCAAGTGCTGGAAAACACACAGAAGACTGAAGAATTGGAAGGGGGGTTGGTGGGGGTTAAGGGAGAGATTAAAAATGTTACTAAAGAGGTTGGGGAAACAAATGGGCATGTGTCTAGGATTGATATGGAAAGAATGACATATTTTTTGAGATTTCAGAACGTTCTTGAGGAATCTGGTGAATGCCTCCCTGATCTTATGAGCACAATTTTAGCAGACTATTTACAAAAACCTAAAGATGAGATCAGGGGGGACATTGACCTAGCCTACAGAATTAACTCAGCATATGCCAGGATAAATGAAGTGCCTAGAGAGATACATGTGAAATTTGTTAGAAGGTCAACCAGAGAGGAAATCCTGAAAGCGCAGAGAGGTAGTCCATTAATCTACCAACAAAAAGAGGTTGCTATCTTGAAGCAGATCCCTAGAAAGATTCGAGAAGCAAGGAGGGAATTTTCCTTCTTGTCAAAAATTTTATTTGATCATGGGATTTGGTTCAAGTGGGTGACACCCGAAGGGATGCTGGTGTTCTGGGAAGGAGGAAGAGTGAGGATTAAAACAGTTGCTGAGGCGGAAGCCTTTCTTAAAAAACATTCCTCTGCCCTGGGGGAAGATCCAGGGGGGACGGAGGGGGCCGCGGCCCCGCCCGCTGGGGGCCAGGGAGGAGAAAAAGAAGATACAATAGCCAAGAGACTTAGATCGAAAAAATAACTTTGCCTTGATTTTTCTGAACAATTTTGCATAATATTTGTATCTGGATTTTTTGTAAATGTCTGACAGCATGGAATTGAGAATTTAGGTATATGTACTTGCTTTTACCTTGTAGTGTTATGAAAAATGCTTTTTTTTTGTTATTTTTTTATTGTGTATTTTGAGGTCTCGGAAGGGCCGACGACTCTGACGTGAATGCTCTCAAAATTTCTTTGTATCCCTTACCCTACCCTATAGAAAAAATGTAAAACCAATAAAACTTTTTCAATATAAAAAAGAATGTAAGATATCAGTAAGACTGAAATAGCATGATCCATCCGGAGAGACTCAACCATGGCAGAGATGGGCAGCAGTGAATCTACAGTATTTGTAATTGTCATTATAAGAGACGTGCTGGCTCAGTGGCTAAAACGCTGGGCTTGTCAATCAGAAGGTCAGCAGTTCGGCGGTTTGAATCCCTAGCACTGTGTAACAGAGTGAGCTCCCTATCAGTTTGAAAGTATGTAAAAATGCAAGTAGAAAAATAGGGACCATCTTTGGTAGGAAGATAACAGCGCTTCATGCGCCTTCAGAGTTTAGTCATGCTGGCCACATGACCACAGAGACATCTTTGGACAGCGCTGGCTCTTCAGCTTTGAAATGGAGATGAGCAGCACCCCCTAGAGTCAGGAACAACTAGCACATATGTGTGAAGGGAATCTTTACCTTTAAATGTCACTCTGCTAAAAATGCCTCTATATTAGGAAAATTATATCCCAGGAGGAATTTACACTGTGTGTAATATACATAGACAGACAGACAGACACATAGCTCTTCTATTAAAGAAGGAATGCAGATTTTTAAGAGTTAATAATTTAAAACAGTTATAGAACCAAATACACAAAGACCTATGACTTGACACAAGCTGTATTTAGATAGACATGTGTGTCTTAATCTTCTTGTTTAGTCATGGTACAATTCCTGACTCACTCTACATTGCTGATCATGACTCAACCTTGCTAGACATATTAGGATTAATATGTCGGGGAAGCAAAAACTGAGTTCATTTTCAGCAAAGAGAAATAACTCAGTCTGCCATCTTGTCATTCAGATTTTTCCAACCTAAATGAAGTAGTCCTAACATTTATTGAACTATGGATTTCATTAAAGTCCCTGATCATTTTTTCCATGTGTTGTACTAGGGATTGATCCTTCAGATAACTTAATTCAAATACTAGTAAGATATAACAGGTGGATGTGGCATATGACAGTAGGAGGGAAAGGAGGAGAAGGCATGTGTAGCAGTAATAAGAACATAAGATTATGTAGATGTGTGGTGTGCATAATTAACAGTTATTTTTTAAATGATTGATTTATGGGCAGGTTTTTTTGTTTTTGTTTTGTTTTTGTTATACTAGAGGAATTTTTTTCATGATTAGACAGCCTACCTATTATTAGTTTTTAAAACAATTATCCAACATATTTACACAAAAACTCTCCCTTTATGTAATTTTTGGTATTTTAGGTATGCCCAAGAAAGCTCAAAAACACTTTGGGATGGAGAGTCCTAAGAAATGCATTGAAGAAATTGTGCATAAAATAAAGGTATTTTTTAATATAATATATATATTTGATATGTCTGTAGAGTTTCAGCATTCAAGAAGGTTTGACTTCTTTCTCTAGATGTGCTTTAAATGGAACAGAGGAAGCTCCCTTACATAATTCAAGCCTTTGGTCCATTTAGACCCACATTATAAACACACGCTGTCAGCAGCTCTCCAGGTTTCAAACAAGAGTCTTTTCTTGCTGTGTCAAAATGCCAGGGACTGAAACTAGCATGTTCTGCATGTAAATCGTTTGCCACAAAAGAATGAGATAGACAGCATTCCATTTCAACAATTTTCCTGGCATTGAAAACAAAAGATTTCACCCTTGTTTGGTTCCGTATCTTTCTCAACACCACTTCCTTGGGGAATGGAGTCTGTATTTGCTTTAAAATAGGGTATACCTTCAATGTCAGTTACTGATTTCCCATATTCTATCTTTTGGTTTCTTCATTAGTTCTATAAAAAAACCTGCCCTTCTTTAATGTCCCTCCTTATTTGTTTTCTTTCACTAGGATTCTTTTGTGCATAATGTATTGTTAATTCTATCAATTTCAACAGGTTAGAGGCAATTGCAGGATGCATTTAGACAAATGGTTTGTTCATTCACTATACAATATTATGCCTCTAGGTTGCCAAGCTCTTTGTAGAATCTGGATAAAATATACAAGCTTATTCTCTACAATCACTCCAATATTAAACATTGCTAAGTAAGACACAAAATTTCATTGAAAATATATAATATCCTTGATATAAACACATTTGCTGTCTTTTTATTGCTGGTGATCAATTTTTATTCTTTCCCTTTAATAATTTTGAGGGAGTACTACTCCCCTGAGAAATGTCAGCAGAATTGCCCTTTTGGGATGGTCCAACTCTAGTATTGCTTCTGGGAGCTCAGATAGTTGCTACAACCAAGAATGCCATTTTGAGATGGGTTCTCTTTTTGGACTGGTGTATCACTTAGAATTTGTCTGTGGAAAGATGCATCTTATCACAGTCATGTACATACCTTGCTTATCTTCTGGTTACTGTTATCAGATGTCTTACATGGGGCTGCTCGGGGTTGAGGGAATCAATTGTAGAAATTGCAGTTGATTCAGATTACATCTACCAAATAGATCTCTTTGTTGTGCTTTGTGCTAAATTATACTATGCTAGTTTTAGGTTAAATATAGTGGCTCTTAAATAATTCCAGGATCCAGACAAATGTGGATAAATATTAAGTATACCATAATTTGGGTGCAAAATCCTAGCCGACAGCTAGGTGGGAGAATAAACATAGCTAATATTTTCAGCAATTCTTTGCTGCCATCAAGTGGTCAAGTCATACTTTTATTATAGCTCCTGATAATAACTAATACATTCTAAAATTTTAGGTACAGAATATTCAAAATATTTCCATTCCTACTTGTAGGAATCCCTTTATACATTGAATTAATTTTCAGTTTCTGTTCCATCATCTGGGAAAATTCACTTGATGTAAATATGGGACAAAACCTTTCCTGCCAACAGTATCGTTTAAAAAATATGAGAATGAATGCCTACCAAAGATTGCAAAACATTTCAAACATTGTGTTTATTAACTAGGATAATTATTTATTTGATAAATAACTTTTGTGATATAAGCTTCTGTAGAATTTATTTAATTCTTTATTTTTTTATGGTGGAAATATATAAATATGCCTCATTAAGAAAAATAGTACAACGCCTTGAGAGGCATTCATATTTATGTATAACAAATTCTTTTTCAATTCATTAGTTTGTATTATTAGAGGTGTAAACATTATAAATATTCATATGCCTACATAGTTACAGGGGGGGGGGGGGGGAGAAGAAACATGGAGACCAGGCAAATATATTCTATAGTAATCTGAAGAACATGATACAAACTAACACGGCATGGCTTTTAAAATACTTTGTTATTCAAATAATTGTGCCAGTTTTGCACTGATTGTATTGTTCATTCAAATTCTGTAGTAATGGGCTTCTTTCTGTCCAGGATCATCTGTTTTTTTGAAGAAATATTTACCAATGCATTTTTTTGTGTTTGTTTTCAGGTTTGCATTGATAAATAGTTTAGGAATTCCTTTGATCAATGGAAAAATTAAAATCATAACAGAAAGAAATTTAAAGGATTAAGCAATATTACTTTATAGGGCATTATTCTACTAGGATCTGGGACCTATGCCAAATCCAGAAAACCTAATGTTATTGGCTTTGATGAGGCTACTCCAATGCTTGAATTACTTATTCATAGTACATAGCTTTGTTCAATTAGTATCTCAATTCTGTGATATTTGCAAGCTTTCCTCTAAGTATATATTTAACCACAGCCAGTTTATTATTGTTTAAATTTCTATACCGCCCTTCTCCCTTCCGGGACTCAGGGTGGTGAGTTTAATGAATGTATGACAACCACAGTTTATCTTCAAAGTGCTTTGAAGTATGTATTTTTTTGTGAATTCTTAATTTTCTCTGTAACAGCAAGCAAGCAGTTTTAATTAACCTGATATAATTATCTACCACCTTCTGTTTCTATAATCACTATTTCCAGCATGGGTTAAAATCTCCACTGCATTCATATGCAAGTATTGAAAGATGAAATTTTTCCATTCTTTAATTCCTCTGTATCCTGAATCTAATTTCATTATTTTATGGCTGCAATTCTATGCTTACTTACCTGGAAGTAAGCCTCACTCAATATAATAGGATATTTTTCTGAATAAATATGCATAGTTTTGAGGTTCAGTGGGATTTACCAGTAGAGTTTTCCAGTACCTTCATTCGTCTACAATTCCCATTATTCAGAGATATAGAAAGAGATGGTTTGGAACCAGTTATACTTACAGACCTAGTGTAGGCATAGCTTTAGCAATAAATGCAATTCGCTATAGCTAAGTGTGATTGACTAGGCAGGGGGTATTTAAGAACTATATGTGATCTAATGGGAAGACAGATGGCAGCTAACTTGGTTAAAAGTAGTTTACCCTGGGGAAAATGCCACAAAAAATAGTAATGGAAAAAGTGTGAGGCAGAACTCCATAAGAAGTTATATGCAGTTGCTAAGGGAGATCTTGTCTCTTATCTCCCAGCACAACAATTTGAAAGAACAAAGATCCTGAGTTTCATTTAGCCATTTTGGTTGATAGCGACATCTCTAGAATTTCAACCCATAGTGAAAGGGGGGAGGGGGGCATTGAGTACATTAGGGATGATTACAAACGTATTATTTAAAACTGAATTTTTTTTAGACAGAGATAGTTCTGATGAATTTTCAGGTGGGGTGCCCTAAAAGAAATATAGGAAGTGTTCTACGCTAAATCAGACTATTAATCCATGTGACACATATTGTTTATAGTGGATGTAATAGCTCTTAAATTAAATCAGATTATGGTATTTTCTATCTCCATCTTCTATATGCAAATCAGATATCTTAACCCTGGAAAATGACTCTTCTTTAAATCACTTTTATGAAATCTTAGCATTCAAAAGGACTTTCAAGTCCAACCTTCTCCTTAGCACAGGAACCCAAATTAAAGCATCCTTGACAAATCGTAGTCTAACCACCTCCATATAGGAGATTATTACTTCTCTAATAAATGATTACCATACTGAACTGCACTAAAATTTAGGGAATTTTCTGAACATTCAGTTGGAATCCATTTTCATAATTTTATTGATGTTATATTGTGTGACATATTTGGGAGTATTTAAAAAGTACTATCAGATCATCTTCTCAAAGCTAACTGTTCCCAGTATTTTCTCTATCTCATCATATGATTTAGTTCTAGTTCCCAATTAATCCTTGTTTGCATCATTCTCAAAGGGTTTCAGGAAGAATAAACTAAAAATAAACATAATAGTGTCCTGAAGATGAAATATGATTGGCATAGAGCCGTGATGGCAAACCTATGGCACACGTGCCGGAAGTGACAGGCAGAGCCATTGCCCGTTGCTCTTCCAGGTTCCGGTGTGCCAGCCAGCTGGTCTTCACATCCTCAGGAGTGCTGTAAACCAGAAGAGCAGGCCAGTGCGCAAGCACACGCCAGGAAGGTGATATCCTGTTTTCTGGCATGCGCATGCACATCGGCCAGCTGGTCGTCATGTGTGTATGTCCCCCAGTCATGCCGGAAAGCAGAAAATCCTCTTCCCGGCGCATGCATGCACAACAGGCAGCTGCTCTTCTGGTTTCTGGTGTGTACGTGCACTCCCGTTTCAGCACTCGGTGCCAAAAAGGTTCGCCAACATTGGCATAGAGCAAAGAGGAACTTGGCTCTATGATTTGATAGTTATATCTAAAAATGAGATAAGATTTAAAAGAATCCATGCTGACTCCTAGCAGTTTTCAAGATGCTTTCCAATCAATCTCTTTATGAGCCGGTCTGGAAACTTTCCAGGAAGGAACATTAGACTGACTCGTCTGTATTGCTTCAAGATTCTCCTTTCCCCTGTTCGGGGAGATAGGAGCAATAGTTTTTCTTTTACATCTATCTGACATATTATCTGTTTTCCAGGTCATCAGCAAATCCCTTCAAAATCTTAGGATGCATTTTATCTGGGCCCAGAAATTTACATATACTAGAAGTAAATTGGTATTCTTTGACAATTGTTCTTTGAACCTAAAATTTCTATTCCATGTTCTTCATCCTACTCTTCACAATTGCCTAGTGGAACACAAGCTTTTTACGCAAACAAGATTAAGCCATAATAGGACAGGTTAGCTTAATTTAACAATTAGTTAACAACTCGGGTCCCACAAATATTAGTTTTGCATTTCTTTCTTCATCAAGCAATATATTTTTCTCTCATCCTTTTGTTTTTAATATATTAAAACAAGGGGATGTCTTTGTTTTTGTTCTTCACTAGTCAGCTTGTTCTGAGGATTCTCTAACTACATAATTCAAGACTACCTATATATATTGTTTCTTGATGATCTATTCTTTTCACCTACCATGTCTCCTTTATTGTCTTCAAATCATTAATTTGACATGTATTCATACTGCTGGTTCTGTGTTTCTTTTTTCATCAGAACTGTTTGCAGTTGTATAAACAATTGTGTCACCTTTTCAAGGAGCCCTCACCCATCTTGAAAAATTTTCTTATAAATAATTCCTGCCATAATGCTTGAATTACAAGTTGAACAATATATTGTTCAACCTATGCTTAAACTCATCTAGTGAGAAAGCATTTATTACTTATCTAGATATATTTCTCGGCTCTCCTGCTGAATTGCTCTTACTGTTAGGGAGGTATTTATATATTTATTTATTTATTAAATTTACATGCCACTGATCTCATTGTTGAAGTGACTGTGGGCGGCTTATGTTTCTAACTTTCAAACAGAATTTGCTCTTTTAACTTAACTCTTTGTGTGTCTTGCATTTTACAATGAAGTGCACATCTTAAACTTCTTATGTATATTACTGCACACCTTCAACTATTTTAGGAATAATATCTTATACTGAAACTCTTCCGTTCTTTTCAAGGCTGTATATACGGTACCTTTTCTCAATGTAGGAGTTGGTTTTCTATCTGCCTGTCATTCTTGCTGTTATTTGAGCCAGGTTCTGTTTAGATCACTTTGAAATGTGCTCAGAACAGATAGACAACTTTAGATGCAGTGCTGAAGAGATGAAAACTCTCAATTCTTTTATGAATTGAAAATTATATATCTAATGAGGCAGCTTAAAATGCCTTATGATTTCAACACTTAAGCACTACAACTTTTAAGTGAAGACCTTCCTGGTTTAAATTTGTCTATTTTGTTAGAATAATTTCACAATTACAGAAATATCAGTATTGGTGAAAAATCTTCATAATCATTAAAGCAATTTGAAGCCTTATGATGTGTTGTAACTTTATTTCCACCCATCACCCACAATGATCTTTATAATCTTTAGGAAGGGGGGGAAAATCACTGAGACAGAACTAGAATATGGTTTAATATGATCATAATAATCTTGACTGAGCACATAATGACAAAAGTTGTGTTTCCAGATAGAAGATGGTTAAATAGATGTTAAGCAATTGTAGTTGTGATTTAGTAATGATTCCATCTTTTTAAAAAATGTGAGATAGAATCTACCGGCTAAAACTAATGAGCACAAAACTACATTGATTTGGCCCAGGGTGGACAAATAGAACATCTGGCATATTTGGCACCAATGACACAGCTGGCATTGTTGGAACCATTTCTGCAGAAGGTACAGATGCAGAAATGGGAGAATTGGTACAAACAGTGCAGATGGAACAGTTGGAACAGATGACAGTGGGCAGAGCTGGCGATGCTGGCACAGGTGTCATAACCTCAACAGCTGGCACAAGTTGTGACAATCCTGGGATTTCTTAGTGCAAGGCACATGTTCATTTTGGCTTTGGTTGCAGAGAGATAAGAGCATTTTATAATTAGTAAATGTGCCATTTGAAAAGGAACTCCCCCCACCCCTATCCTTAAGGACATCTACCTCCAACTGTTAAAGCTTGGAATGCAGAATATTTTTGCACATTATAATTTCCCAGAGAAAGCCGCAATTGATAAATACAGATTTAATAGAAGGCAATTAGACTTTTTAAATTCTCATACAGCTAATAATCATGGACAGGATTTCTTTATAAGAGTTCTATTGAAAAACATGTTCAGTTCTATATCCTGATTGTGGAGATTAAAGCAAGCTTTGTCTTAATGCCAGAGCATGTTTACAATCAAATTGGTGGGTTATAGTTTCCTATACTCTCCTAAAGCACAGTGTTTAGTAATTAAATGGAGGCTGACAATCACCAATGTGAACACAACAGCATTTGATTACTTCTGCCAAAAATATGTTACCTGTTTGCTTAAAAATGGAACTAGATGCTTTGTTTCAATATGAAGAGAAGGTTTATTCTTTACTGTAGAAAAGGTATAATTTTTATATTAAGAAAAAAGATTGTTCCTTTACAAGTTTACAAGTAACTCCTATGGTAGTAGGCTGAAGAAATAAAGTACCGTAGATGATAATATATGAAAGTTCTCAAAGTTTCATTCAAGTCTAATATATGGCTCCCTAGGGGCTAGATCCAGACTTGGTTGGTGGTTGTCTATTTCTATTGATTTCAATGAGATTTACATGATTTAGGGAGAAAAACTCATGGTTAGCTTAGGCTGGATCCAGCCAGGCAAATATAACACTTTTAAAAGATTGGACCCAACACATTTAGTAGGTGGATTCATTTAAAATGTATCTAAGCTTCATGGGATATTCTAACTAAAAAATCTCGAGGGCTTGAAAAAATTGGTTATTAATGCTTAGATTAAGGGTTTTCAACTTTTTTTCAAGCTGTGGAATACATTACTTAAAAGAAAATTGGCTGTGCATGAATGGACTTTTTTGCTCTTTGCCTTTTGACCTTGATCTCTCAGAGAATCTTAAGTGTCCACAATATAAAACAACAACTCTGGCCTAGACAACTACCAATTTTAAATGCATCCTATTTACACAAATATGTTTAATTATTACCTTTATTAAATTTGTTTGCTTCCCATCTCACCATGTACTGACTGCTAATATAGTAGTAAGAGACAAAACAAGGACCTGATTTCAAAATAACAGAATAACAGAGTTGAAAGGGACCTTCCCAGCAGGAAATCCTATCTTTCAGACAAATGGTTATCCAATCTCTTCTTAAAACCTCTAGTGTTGGAGCACCTACAACTTCTGGAAGCAACTGTAGATTATTTTATATATTATTTTTTGACATCCATATCTAAAAGAGCTACAATAATTTAGATGATCATGGGTTTCAAAAATATAGGTGATCATGAGAATTTTTGTATCTGCTGACTACTGCTCGTCTGCATCTTGCAGTTAACAACAACTAATCAGAGCACCATGTTCCCCTCTCTATAATTATTGAAGAAATACATAGGTCAGGAATATTACCCTAATCACATTCCCCAGCTAATTAGGGTGCTGCCTCTTCTTCACCAAGCTGTGTAATGTACAGACGCAATAGTCTTTGTTACTAGTTGTGAAACAAAGTGAATAACAAAGTTCTCAAAGTCAGATTTAGTTCAATAACTCTCACAATGACATTTGCATTTCAGCAAGTCAGTCAACTTCTGGAATGTGCTAGGTTTGGCATTATTATCCCTTTTAGCAACTGCAGATATAAACTCATCCCCCTCCCTTTCCATACATATATCCAGAAAGACAAACGCCAGTGGGTGAGTTCTATGTAGCAGCTGCTACTGAATGTCTCAGGTTGGAAAAAACTATGTCTTTAGTTTGAAATAAACTAGCACATGCCAGTAAATGTTTGCTACTGCTTATTTATCCTATTGGCAATTTTGTTTTTAACAACTTGCTCTATATTCATACTTGGATTTTTATAGCATGTACTTCCTATTTTGGTCCTGTTGGTGGTAAAAAGTACCAGTTGGGTTCAATAAACCTGGTCACAAATGCCCTAATTTTCCATCAAATATGTGAGCAGAAAAATTGGGTGTGCTGGAGAAGAAGATATACTTTAACCATTTTTTAAATGTTTTAATGGGAAATTACATTAGGACTTTACTCCTTTGGGATTTAATAGAAGTATTGGAAGCCATTGGATAGAATTAAAGCATTGTAGTCCACTGGAGAGATAATTGTCAAAACAGATAAGCTATTCACTCACTTCAGAACTAAGTGAGAATAAGAAAATCAGAGTCTACCCATGAGACTTTTTCAAAATTCTCTACTTTTATATAGAACAAAATCATTTATTTGAAATGAAATGAGAACTAATGGAAAGCAATGTAGGAAAAAATTTCTGTCCCGTGGTAAGTTTCAAAGGAGGTAGATAATTTTAGTAATGAAAGAAAACATTAGCTTTTTAGCCTGGCCTTTCTAACTGTGTATTCTTATGGCAGCAATATATAATAAATGTTGACTACGGCGTGATCTTTCAAAGTTCTTGAGTCCCCAAGAGCCTTGCTTGCTAATATTCAGAAACAAACCCAGTCCTTCTAATACTGTCCTAACAATAACAAGTAATTCTAACAATAACAACTAGACATCCAGGATTATTAAAATATCCAACCATATTTCAATGTGATAATATATAGATATTAAATATACAAAAATGCTAAAACATAATTATTTTAAGGAAAGAAAACTGACAAGTGATCAAAAATGGTGTAGGGTGCTTGGGCATGTGTGTGTGTGTGGACTAGATGACCTACAAGGCCCCAACTCCCTTCCAACTGTTAATCTGTATCTGTATCATCCATGATTGTAGTGATAGCAAAGTAGAGTTTTTGCTTGAAGTCATTTTCTGCCAAGGGAAAATGGACAGACCAGACCAAATTGGAGCTTCCTCATAAGTAAACACAGTCCTTTTTAGGAACTAGGAAGTGTGCCTTCCTTGTAATGGCTCCTGCTCTCAGAATGAGGTCTCCCCTAAGATCCAGTCATCTCCCATCTTGATGATATTCTGAAAGGCCATAAAGACTTGGTTAGTCTCCCAGGCCTTGAAAGAGAGCAAGTGGAACCCCATGTTGTGTTTCATATAGGTTTCATAAATGCATATGCTTTTGTATTATTTATTTTATTTATTTATTTTATTTAAATTTATATCCCGCCCTTCTCCAAGAAGGACCCAGGGCGGCGCACAGGAAAATTTAAAAACATACAAAATACAATAAATATAATTTAAAAAACTATTAAATAACCTATCCTGCGCTAAAACCAAATTTTAAAAACCCAATTTAAAACTACCTAAAAGTCCCCATGGGAGGTTAGGCTAGGCCGGCTTGTTGAAACAAATATGTCTTAAGACATTGGCGGAAGAGGCGGAGGTCGGTGATGGTACGTAATTCAGGGGGTAGGTCATTCCAAAGGGCTGGGCCCGCCACAGAGAAGGCTCTTCCCCTGGGTGTCGCCAGTCAGCATTGTCCGGCCGACGGCACCCTGAGAAGGCCCTCTCTGTGGGAGCGTATCGGTCTAAGGGATGTATGGGGCAGGAGGCGGTCTCGCATATAACTAGGCCCCGAGCCATGGAGCGCTTTAAAGATAGTTGTCAAAACCTTGAAGCGCACTCGAAAAACCACAGGAAGCCAATGCAGCTCGCGCAGGATCGGTGTTATGTGGGAGCATCTAGTGGCTCCCATAATCACCCGCGCGGCTGCGTTTTGGACTAGCTGTAGCTTTCGAGTGCACCTCAAGGGAAGCCCCATGTAGAGAGCATTACAGTAGTCGAGCCGGGACGTCACGAGAGCTTGAGTGACTGTGCGAAGGGCAGCCCGGTCCAGTAAGGGGCGCAATTGGCGCATCAGGCGTACCTGATGAAACGCCCCCCTGGCCACGGCCGCCACATGGTCCTCCATGGACAGCCGGGAATCCAGGAGGACACCCAAATTGCGCGCCCTCTCCACGGGGGCCAGTGTTTCGCCCCCAATGGCCAGAGTTGGTGTAATCTGGCTGAACCGGGGTGCCGGAAACCACAGCCACTCAGTCTTGGCAGGGTTGAGCTTGAGTTTGTTACCACCCATCCAGATCCGTACGGCCTCCAAACACCGGGACAGCACTTCGGCGGCATCGTTGGGGTGGTTTGGGGTGGATATGTACAGCTGGGTGTCATCAGCGTACAGATGGTACTCCACCCCAAAACCACGGATGATCTCACCCAGCGGCTTCATATATGTGTTGAAAAGGAGGGGCGAGAGGACCGACCCCTGAGGAACCCCACATAAGAGAGGCCTCGAGGTCGACCTCTGCCCTCCCGTCAACACATATTGCGACCGACCAGAGAGGTAGGATGAGAACCACCGCAAAACGGTGCCTCCCAACCCCAACCCCCCCAGTCGGTGCAATAGGATACCATGGTCGATGGTATCAAAAGCCGCCGAGAGGTCTAATAGGACTAGGATAGAGGAATAACCTCTATCCCGCGCCCTCCAGAGATCATCAACCAACGCGACCAATGCCGTCTCGGTGCTGTGACCGGGTCGGAAGCCGGACTGGCGCGGGTCTAGATAATCAACTTCCTCCAGGTGTCGCGGAAACTGTTGGGCTACCACACTCTCAACAACCTTCACCAAAAAGTGAAGGTTGGAGACCGGACGATAGTTCTCTAATAAAGCTGGGTCCAGGGACGGCTTCTTGAGGAGGGGCCTCACTACCGCCTCTTTCAAGACGGCAGGCAAGGACCCCTCACTCAAAGATGCGTTGACAATGCCCTGGAGCCAGCCTCGTGTCGTCTCCCAGGATGCCAGTACAAGCCAGGAGGGACACGGGTCCAATAAACATGTGGTCGCCCTAAGTTTCCTTGACAACCTGTCCATATCCTCGGTGGTAACAAAGTCAAACTCCTCCCAAGAAGGAACCTCAAGACTAGTCTCGGACAGTCCCACAGGACCACTGTCGATGGAGGGTAGCTCATTCCGAATCCGAGTGATTTTCTCCTGCAGATAAATCCCAAATTCCTCTGCTCGCCCTTGCAGAGGGGCTTCCCGCGGCCTCTGATGAAGGAGGGAGCGGGTCACCCCAAACAGGGCGGCAGGGCGGTTATCTGCGGATGCAATAAGGGTGGCACAATACTCACGTTTGGCCACCCTTATCGCCACTAAGTAAGCCCTAATATGGGTTCTCACTAGTGTTCGGTCGGCTTCGGAGCGAGAGGATCTCCATCTGCTCTCTAGGCATCTCTTGTGGCGTTTCATCCCCCGAAGCTCCTCGGTAAACCAAGGAGCCTGGGTGATTCGCCGCCGCAAGAGAGGCCGCAAGGGCGCGACTCGGTCCAAGGCCCCCGCGGCCGCACTTAACCATGCGGCCACTAGGTCCTCAGTCGAGTCGCGGGGGCAGGGTCACAGGAATTGGCCCAAGCTCCCTCTGGAACCTATCCGGGTCCATTAGAAGCCTGGGGCGGAACCATATAGGAATATCCGGTTCCGCCTCCCCGCGGTGAGGTGTAGCGATTGGAAAGTCCAGCCGAAGGAGAGCGTGATCTGTCCATGACAAGGGAGTGATGGCTAGGTCCCCTATTCCCAGATCACAACTCCACTGTCCCGAGACAAAGATGAAATCCAGTGTGTTTCCTCCCTCGTGAGTGGGGCCTAAAACTACCTGGGTCAGGTCCATGGCCGTCATGGAGGCCATGAACTCCCGAGCTGCTCCAGAGGCTTCGCCTGCCGACGGCAAGTTAAAGTCCCCCATGACTACCAGTCTGGGGGTCTCAACTGCCGCCTCGGCTATCACCTCTAGGAGCTCGGGCAGGGCTGTTGTTGCATAGCGAGGAGCCAGGTATACAACTAACACGCCCAACTGCCTCCCTCAGTTGGCCCCATCTCACGCAGAGAGATTCACACCCGGTTGTCTGAGGGACTGTGGTCTCCTTCGGTTCAAGACCTTCCTTTACGATAATCGCCACCCCCCCACCCCTCCCTAGGGCCCTTGGCTGATGGAAGGCACGGTAACCTGGTGGGCACATGTCCACGAGGGGCATACCCCCTTCGTGGCCCAACCAGGTTTCCGTTATACCCACCAGGTCCGGGTCCCCCTCTGACACAAGGTCACGAATGAGGGGGGCTTTTTGAACCACGGACCTGGCGTTGCATAACATCAGCCTCGGGCCCCGGGTCTGTGATTCCTGCCCACCTAGTCTGCGATGGGAGAGCGGAGAGTTGGAGCACGTGACCGCCTGAATCCAGCGGCCACGGTCTTCCAACCGATGATGGCCATTTCGTCTCCCTCCGCCCCTGCCCCTCCCCAAGACCGAATCGATGGAAAAAGCCACCGAGGAAATGACCCCCCCCTCCCCTTCCTCCGTTTCCCTATTTCCGCCCGCCGGCCTCAATTGCTGTCCCCTCCCTGGACTATTTTTCCCCTCCTCCCTGGAACCCCCTAAAATCCGAATTAAAAACCTCCCTAAAAACCCCCTCAACCTGCGCTTCGCCCACCTCTCAGGAATAATCAATCCGTCATCGAGGTGGGCCCGTGTTAGACAGGAGGGCCAGGCCTGCGAGAGGGGAGACTCCCGCAGGCCAAGGAGGTCGCGCCTGGAGTACATGATAAAAGCCCCCGAGGCAGTCCAAGTCCAGGAAGGCAAAAAACACAAGTCCGAAAAGCAGATAAAGTGGCTAAGTGCAAGGATATATTTCAGGATGGGGGGTAAAGTCAGAATCCAGAGTCTTATGGATGGGGAGATCGAATCCAGTCCCATTACAGGCCCCATCCATCTGTCCTTCCGACCAAAAGGGGCTTAGTTCGTATTTAGTGCCGCATGGCTAATTAGTCCATCATGCGGCCTGATGTAAGATATTGCCCTCTAATGGCCCAGATATTATCAGCCAACCTCCTCCAGTCCCGTGCACTCACTCCAAGATGTTACAGATGTTAAAAGCTCTTCCCGGGTCGTCCTCGGCCAGGTCCACCATTCCACAAAGCGGCTGCAGATGTTCCACGCCAGACTGCTCAACCAGCATACATGTTCAAATTTTCTCCTTCTCCTTCTTCCATTTCCACCATCTCCAACTCCTTCCCATCTCCATCTCATCACCATCTCCGTCCATCTCTCTCGATCTCCGTCCATCGCTCCTTCCATCTCTCTCATTCTCTCTCCTTCTTTCTCTCTCCTCCTCTCTCCTCCTCTTCTTCTCTCTCCTTCTCCATTTCTTTCTTTCTTTCTCCTTCGCCTTCTCCTTCCTTCTCCATCTCCTTCCTCCAACTCCTCCAACAACACCTTCCTTCCAAACTTCCACACCTTCTCTCACCAGCCTTCTCTTCCAGCCTCCCTTATGAGCCTCCCTTATTAGTTATACAATTGTATTTATTTCTTTTATTGTACTTAGTTTTCATTGTGTTTAGATTTTGTTTTTATATTGTAAGCAATTCAAAGTCAGTTAAAGTTGGGCGTTGCTAAAACTGAATCAAATACATAGGATTGACTTACTGACTGACTGATTGATTTGATTTGTTTGCTGCCTATCTCCCCTAGTATTCCATTTCGCAATGAATATGGGCATGATTGAACTGAGAATTGTTAAAGAAACAGTGTTCTTGTCATGCCCCAGAATATAATTTGTGTATATACTATTATTGTTCTCTAGTGCCTGGGGGGCAAATACCAATCTGTATTGTTTGGAAGCTGACCTGACCCCTTTATCCATCAACCCTCATTCCCAGAACAAGGGCATCCTGGGAAGCCAGACTCCATTTCCTTTAGCATTTAGAAGGAAGAATCCAGTCTAATCCATGACATATGTTCACCTGAGGACAATAATCCACATCCCATACACACAACATCACTGATGAGATTTAGATTTATCTGTATTTAATTGTTATGCTCACCAGCAATTCAACACTGCTTATTTTGTATTTGGGTTTTTAATTGTATGTATTTCTATTTTTCCCAGTTTCTTTATTCTGTTCCTTTAATAAAGCATGCACATCTATGCACAGGGTCTGTTTTATTGGAGGATAGGTGGGTTTAGCTGCACACAGAGCAACATGTAGTGAAGACAGAATTGTTCTGCATAGATTTTAAATGTTATCCATACTTTAGTCCAGTAGATCAATACTGCAATATTTCCCCTTAACGTACTCTTAATTGGGAATATATTTCAAAATTATGAGAAGAGGGAAATATAAATAAATTGTTCTGTTGAGGAATTCACCTTACCCATTTTTCAGAATAATTGAGGCCCTTTGCATATATGGACCTAAAGTCCTGCCCCTTAACCCAATGGCATCGTGTGGCCTGCAGGGGAGTTGTGAAGCTTAGCTGACAAGAGGCTAAATTCCTGGTTCTAGAGGAAACATTGCAAAGGTATTTTTGCAATGTTTTCTTTGTTGCTGTGGGACATTGGCAGAAACTCTTGCCCTATCTCTGGGATTTCTGCCCCATGTTTGTCAGTTCTACACAAGCAATCCAAAGGGTGGTTTGTTCTACTTCCCCCCAATATTGTCTCCCACTGTGAAATAAAACAGTAACTCTAACTCTAACCTATTTCCTCAATGGTCTTCCACTCTCCTGTTTCCTCATCTATCCAAGCAATGGGATAGCAACAAAAACACCAACATGATATGAAACAGCAACACAAGATCGGTGAGATAGAGTAAGTGATTTTGTGCAAGTGCTTTATGAATTGTTTAGCAACCAGAACTTAATTCATATAAGTAAAATATAAATAAAAGCAAGAAGAATTTCTCCAAGAGGAGGGATTACTATTAAACCAATATGAATCTATATACTA
The DNA here is from genome assembly GCA_039707465.1 of Rhabdophis nuchalis. Classification (NCBI taxonomy): domain Eukaryota; kingdom Metazoa; phylum Chordata; class Lepidosauria; order Squamata; family Natricidae; genus Rhabdophis; species Rhabdophis nuchalis. Next base: position 329,778,188 of record CM077643.1, read on the forward strand.
GTGAGCGAATTTATATAGAGGCTGCAAAATTGGACCAGGAAAGTCCCAAATAAGCATTTTCTTCCTTTGTTTGTTGCTACAAGGTCTGATCCAAGGAACACCATTCTTAGGCTTATAATAGAGAAAAAGGATAACATTCATTTAGTGTTAAAAGTGCTACATTCTCAAATTTATCAGCAGCAAAAGCAAAATGGATCAGGCTAATACCAAGAATAACTTACAGGGCAGATTCAAAGGAGGAAACAGTATAGTGTTCACTTACAATTTTCAAACAAATCAAACATTCTCAAACATACCATCCACTGTGGTGAATGAATGACCTTTCTGTGTTAATCTAAAACTTTCCTCTCCTTAAAACCTTCCAAAAAACAGCAGCCTGTCCATTTTGAATAAGGAAATAAGAATCAGACAAAGAAAGCAAAATAGCTGCAATAAATACGTGAAACAAGATTTCAGCTTTTGATTTGTACCGGTTAAGAAGTTTCCAGCCACTCCAGAGTTTATGTTGTGAAACAAAGATTTCTTTGTGGGGTTAGCGAGCATAGATTTCCCTAGCAGCTGGCACTGGAGGTAAAATAACTCTTCTGCCAGTTGTGGCCTACTTCACAGATGTCCTTTTGTTTCCCCTTTCACAGTAGCCACAATTTTTGCTTGAAGTTTCCACTCCTTTTCTCTTCCCTAATGTAGGCAAACATATGCTAAAACTCAAACCTATATACAAGCTTGAACTGTTTCGCTAGAACTGGATGTCAAAAAAATAGTGGTAGAAAACTTAACCTCCCCCATAAATTAACAGTTTGGTTGCAGTCTGTAAAAAACAACAACAAGGGGAACTGATTAACCAAACAGCTTTTATTTTCTGCTGGACCGAAAAGAAGCAAAAAGCAAAAAGAAATGGGTGGGGTGGGAGATCAATCAGGCCAAGCACACATTTTAAAGTTGCTGGCATATGCAAGCCCTACATAGAGAAAGAGTTTAGTTATACATTTGGGTCTTAAGTCTAATAGGAGTCCTCATTTAATATATTATGATGGAAACATCTGCAGCTCTGTTACCAGCTTTTAATATGTAATGCCATGTGGATTTCTTAAGTGTGATGAGTCTATCATTGATGCATATCTATGGTAATGTGCAGGTAGTTCCAATGGACCTAGAAACTCACCATATTCAAGCACCTATCGGTAGGAAGCCAGACCCCGGGAGGGGGGGAGTTGAGGTAATAACTGTCAACTGATTGCTATAAAGCACTTTTAAGGCCTCCATAGTTATTTGGCTGACAAGTGTTTCCATTTAGAAGGTGGTAGGGAAGAGAGAGAGAGAGAGAGAGAGTTTGGTTTTTGTTTTGCTGATAAATCTCTTTTTTTCAGTGTTATTTTTGGTAGGAAGAGAAATAATCTTTTAGAACTGCCAAATATCCCAAACAACATGTACAGATGGGTGGTTCTGCAGCTGGAAGCTTTAACTTTGTAGTATTTATTTAAAATATGAAAGCCAGCCCACCAAGGCTAAAACAGAGTGGGCAAAATTCACAATGTTTTGGCTCTTAAGCAAATAGCATTTGAACTTGAGGCTTTTTTTCCCTCTGCTGAAATGTAATTTTATGCAGATGAGATTTGCACAAAATTCATTAAATATCCTGGTGCAATTTTCATATTTTTGTAAGGGATCTGCATAAGCACCAATTAGATCTAAAAGAATGCTATTGTGGAAATTGCAGTGCTTATTGTTCAAGCAATCTTATATTTCCGCATCTGCTTCTCTGTAATGATTATATAGGTGCATGCCGTTCAAATGCCAGCTTGCTGGCATTAGTTTGTTTAAAACAGCACTGAACTTGATGAGGCAGACGTTTAAATATTGCAGGATTTCCTGCAGGAAAACTGTAAAGTAAAAACAAGTTGCAAGGAAAAAAATTGTCATTCTGATAATTATTCCCAAACTCAAAATGCTCATTTGGATCAAAATTCCAACTGTTTATCATAAAATGAAGGAAAGTATGGCATGAATATCTCTTTGCATAACCTTTCTTCACACAAGATAACATATTAGCATTGTTTGCAGTGCTGTGTATTTTCATGCAACTAAAGGAATGTTAAAGTCTGACGTTTGGATATATTATCTACTCTAATTCTGAAAACTGTGTTAAATACAGCATGAAGGTCTTAATCCATAACAGTCCAGGCCAAATTGTATTTCTGGATACAGGATTTCAGACCAACGAATTTCAAAAAGGATAACGAGAGGATGGAATTAGAGTGGTATTTCTACAAGAAAGGTTTCAATCCCAAAGCATACTTGGACGCAAGTCCACTAATCTCTATGGAAGTTATTTCTCTGTGTAATTGTTTCTTCATAGTTATGCAAACTCAATCTTTTGGTATATGAAACCTCCAAAGCTTATCCATTAACTTGGATGCATGCTCTAATTCTAAGGGTGAAGGAACCAAGATTTATGCCCCCAGCCAGGAGGATGAATTCTACATTCCTGTAATTGAATCCACTGTTGCTGTCTAATCAGAAAGTGACAAGATTAACAACTGTCCCCTCTCCACCCTCTTCACTAAATACGTTCAGTTTCTTTAGTTTCTTCATCTGAATTTCTTCTTATTTAATCCATAAATCCCTCTATTTTTCTTCTGAATTTATTAAGGAGACAACTGCTTGAGCTATCCATTCCCAGAACTCAGTATAGTTTCATTATTGACACCAGTTAGCAATACAATTTACTTTTCAAAAATTACTCTTCTTGTGGTGCTTTCAAGACTAATAAACTTATTGTGGCATAACTGTTGTGAATATCTGTTAAACTTTAAGGTGCATACCATTCTTGTTTGTTTATTACTATAGCCAACTAACATATCTATACCTCTGGTCACTTTGGATCGTACTGTTCTTGACATAACATGATAGCTGATATTTAAAACATTTTTCTGGCAAAGATATTTATTTTTTCCTCTTCAGTAAGAATTGAATCAATCAGCAATTATGCCTCACAGTGGCTCTCTGCTATCTAGAGATGGAGAAATGCTTTAACAAAGGAATAGGATTTTTATGTATTGCAATGAAATAAAAGAAGAAAGATCGATTTTCTATTTTTCATTGATCTGAAAAATTCAAAGTCTGGAATCTTTAATTAAGGAATGCCTTTATTAAAACTAACCCAGAATTCTTTAATAGATGAGATGGTTTGAAAAGCAGGCTATAAAGGAAGAAAGGCAGGTTATGATATTTACATTTTAGATCCAATCTAAAAGTGGAGATTGTAAAATAAGCTTGTTATATAATATTTCATTACCGTATAATATAGTGCCATCAGCTTCTAACACAATTTTTATTAAACCAAATTAAAAGGTAGGAAAGCTAGTAAATCTGTAACCCTGAGCACACTAAGGAGCATATGCACTATTAATTCCAAGTACATATTTTTGCAATTGAGGATTAACAATTACAATAATTGTTCTCAAATTTGTCCAAGTTGAAGCAAAGTTTCCCTCTCTCCTTATCTTTCTGGCCATCATTAAAATTGGCCAATGAAAGCCTATAAACTTACCAAGTTAGGCTAAATATCCATGAAGCTGCCAGCTTTAGTTCTCTAGACATTCAGTTCAGCTGCCATATGAAAGGCAGACTGGCTGGCCCCAAGCATAAGTCAGTTTTGCATGTACCAGCCCATCTGCACTAGAAAGCTTTGCAAATCATAGTCTATCACAAGAATACTGAGGAAAAACTAATGGAAGTTGAGTTAATGGACTTGGAAACAGGAAATCTAAGTTTAAATACACTTTCTGCCATGGCAGCTTATTGGGTAATTTTGGGTGAATATTTCTCAGTCCAGCCTTTCTCACAGAGATATACTAATGAAAAAAAATTGGGAGAGGGAATAGCATGCATACTTTACTGCTGAACCAAAGGTAGAACTCAATCCAAACTTTTATTATAGCCAGATACAAGTGGAATAGGTGAAAAAATATAAAGCTAAAAAGGAAAGAAATTAGTAGATGTTTTTAGCGTCAAGAAGAGGTAGATAGCACATACAGTAGTGCACAACTCGGCTATCTGGAAAGAGATCTCTAAACAATGATGATAAGTAGAAGAAATTTATAAATAAAATACTGTATATAAGTCATCTGGAATGCTGGGTAGAGAGGGTAATGAAAAAGCATATAGCTCAAGGCCTTGACTCAGTTCTATCCACAAGGACAGATTTGTGCAAGGGAATCCTTTTGTAGTGCGCCCAAAATGCATCCTGCCTGGCCAAAGCACCCAGTAACATTTTATAATTTTGCAAAATGAAAGGTAAGAAGCTGGCACATACCCATTTGATATGACCCCATGTACTGGGTAGTTGGGAACCAGACTCAGATACTTCGGATTTTCAAAGCCTGATGGGCAACAGTTCTCCAACAAGGGTCCTAGAAAGTAAAGCTTGCAAATAACAAGAATAAAGATGAGATATGTATGTGATGAACTCATCAATGCATAGAAACTAGTCTGCCAGCTTATATTTATATATATGCAACCAGCAGGCAAAAATATAGTATTGTTATACCTACTCACTACCCAGACTGGTGCCGCATGTAACATTCAAGTAATGTTCAAGTAATGCTCTTCAGGTAATGCTAACCTTCCTCTTGTACTAAGTGGATTTTAAGAAGGAATCACCCTGAGCAAAACTGTAATGGTAGCTCTGTTTAACTGAATTGGCCCAGAAAAAATTATACTATCAACACTGATGTACAAGAAGTATCTGTCATGCTGGGAAGCCAGACTCCATTTCCTTTAGCATTTGGAAGGAAACAGAAGCACCAGAAAGAATCAGCCTAATCCATGGCACATGTTCATCTGACGACAAAAATCTACATCCTATACACATAGCATTGCTAGTGAGATTTAGACTTATCTGTATTTGTTAATTGTTATGCTCAGCAATTGCTTATTTTGTATTTGACTTCTTACTGTACCGTATGTATTTCTATTTCTCCCAGTTTCATCCATCCTGTTCCATATCCCAAAAGAATTATGCTAGCAGATGTGTGAAATGCAGTAACTGAAACAAAATATTTATGGAAAAAGGGAGAAAATACAACACGCAAATAAAATGTAATTGTGGACCCCAAAAATGATTAGAATATAAAAGAATGCCAGGTGAGCGAGGGGTGGATCTGCCATGTTGTTGTGGTCCACCAATGGCCAGCAGAGCTGGCAGCAGATTCAGACAGTGAGGAGGTTGGGAAGGAACATGGGTCAGTCCTGGAGTCTGGGGAAGGCTCTGATGAAGGCTCTGCATTGGAGGCAGAGATTGGGTCAGGGCCATTTGACAGTTATCAGCTGCTTTCTGAGTCAAACATCAGTGAGGCAGATAAACAGCTGGAGCCTGTTCCCAGTGTACGCATGCGCAGAGTTGCCAGACGAAGGGAACAGCTAACAAACAAGGGTCAACTTGGAAGTAAGGCCACAGGTGGATGGTGAATTGTCCCTCCCATAGGGAGTAAAAGGGGAGAGGTGTTTGCAGGAGACAATAAGTTCAATCCTGCATTCTTGCCAAGTATTGTGACATCTGAAAGATATTGGCCTGGCCACTCTCCAAGTCTGATAAAGGTTGGTAATTGTGAACTATCCTGAAAGACTATGGGAGAGGGCAGACTTTGCTGGAGAGGCATTCACTGTAAATTAAATAAAATGGGTTTATCGGGACGAGGACTCGGCTTCATGCTGCTGGGGAAGCCTAGGTCAGAACCCATGGTTTCCCATTCGGGCTGCTTTTTGAGCTGCATCTGGAGGCTTTGGGGTGAGTCAAGAACCAATGAAGGAATACAGCAAAACTTGAAAATAGTAGTTATGAGTAAAATAAAATAAGAGGGTTTAGAATGGTGAAATCCAAATGAAATATAACAGAAGGGGAAACAATATAAGATGAGAGGTTTCGCTTGACAATTGCTATTAGAAAGAACAGGAAGTTCCTGTTCGTATTGTACGGTGTAAATGTAGTGTATGTCTTAAGTTTTGTGTGAGTGTATTTTACACGTTTGTAAAAAAAAAAAAAGTTTTTTTTTAAATCACTGTCTGATGGAGAAAGACCACGCTCTAAAGAAGAATGAAGCAGCCAGTTACATTGCGGGGTTACTGGTGAAAATCAATTTGATATTCGCAGTAAACCTGGAGGGTCCTGTTTTCAGAAAACTACGCTACTAAGTATGCCCTCCAGCTAGCTCAGCTGTTAAAAGAAGCATAGAGAACTCAACCAAGCCCTCACTGTCAAGGAGGCCCCAGCTCAGAACCTGGCTCAGATTGACCATCAGTCACAAGAGGAAGACATTTTGGAAGACCTAGCATTTGTCCAAATCAACCCATTCAGGCTGTATAAAAGCACCCAGGAGGAAGTCATGAGCCTGGAATGGATGCAGTATCTTCAAGAGAATAGGCTCAGGCTGAGGAAACTCACCCATTTAGATTTCTCAAGTGAAATTACACAATCAGGCTGGATAAAAGCACCCAGGGGATGCAAAGAGACACTTTCTTTGAGTCTTCCTCCCAAAAAGAAAGGAAGACATTTTGAAAGACATGGCATTTCTCCAAACCAGCCCATTCAGGTCTCTGAAGAATGGAGCCAGACACTGTGGAAGCCTCCCAGAACAGTTCATCTCATTCCCGCCACTTGCGCCTACCATGCTGCTGCCCAGAATGAATAATATCAAATAAATATCTTATACTAATTCTTCTTATACTTATGCTTTATAATAAAGTGTTGCATTTCAGAATATAAAAATCCAGTTTAGTTCCAATCCTTTCCCCTTGTTTGTGGCTTAACATGTGTCAGTTGGCACATTAACAGTAGCATATGGGTTGATCTGATGTGAGTTATGCATACAGTATGTTATGTTCAGGCCTAAAGTGTGTAATTCTTTTGGATTACTGTTGGCAGATCCCTATGTTTCAGGGAGCTCAAATGTTCATAAATGTTATATATCCATACGATTTTGTGTTGTGAATGTTACTGTAATATCTGAGCATTTCACAAACATTAATACATCCTTGAAACATCAAAATATGGCTATCACAATATTAAGTATTTTAATAGCAGTTAGCTTCCAAGAAAGGGTCGTTTGTATAAGATCTCAAGAATTGAGAGGTTCTTAATCACAGAACAGAACAAACCTTGATTAACTCTGCACAATAGCAATAGCAGACTTATATACCACTTCATAATGCTTTACAGCACTCTAAGAAGTTTATAGAATCAGCATATTGCCCCCAACAGTTTACCAATCTCAGAAGGATCGAAGGCTGCTGCAGATAATTTAATCAATTGTATGGATTATTAATCATAGCTTTGTTTAGGATTTCTAGACCACATCAGTCTGTTTAATCTTCTATAACATTAAAAACCTGATAGATAATATGGGAAGACCCAGAACATATTACAATCCCCAAAATTACCCTAACATAGAGGATCACGGTAATGGACATGCAGGGAAGTAAGTAGCTGTCTGTCTGATAAATATATATTTGAATTATAAAAATCACTTCATGGTTAGTCTAACATTATTTTAATTAGTTATTGTATGTACATTTGTTTCCTAATTTTTATCTAGAAACACAAAGCAACACTTGTGGAGGTCTTCCTTTATCTATAAAGTTGATTGAAGATATTGATTCTGCGTTTGTGTGAAAAAGTGAACCACCAATCAGGACCACATTTTAGCTTAAAATATGAACTAATGCTATATAGTTGACAATTCACCATGATATATAAATGTAAGCAATCAAAGTAAACTATGTATGTTTACATGGGTAAGCTTGCTGTGCAAATAGAGCTCATAACAATCAGAAACAACTAACTGAATCAATTATTGCATGAGAAATTGAACTTGCTCTTCTTAATGCCGTTCTCTTAATAGTCTTTCATATATATTGTATTTAATTTTCTTCATTGTTAATATATTTTGTTTATTGTTGAACAAGCTACAAGTGAATGGATATACACGTAAATTTCAAAAGAAAAACTTACAATTCTAAATTGGGTTGGTGAAAATAATGTATTAAAATAGGATTTATTCCCAAATTCTGATTTTATTATCAGCTTATTAATATAATAGAGTTATAGAGAACCTCAGCAATTTCCTGAGACAGAACACTCCAAGGGAAGGATTTTCTTTGTATCTGTGCAACATAAAGATACACATTTGCTTCTATTTAAGAAACTCCCATCAAAGCAGAAATGAACAATGTATACATACATTTATAGCCCATTCCTCCATGGTCCTTTTGTGTGAAAATATAAATGAAAGCTGTTAACAGTGTGATCTTTATGTCATTCATTGGAGCTCTTTCAATTTATGAATGGCAGATCCTACATATTCTTAGTAGAAACAGCCGAAGGAAGACTAGACTTTTCCTCCCTCTGCTTGTATTTAGAAAAGTCTTCACAAAGCTAATTGCTAATACTATTTTCAGCAGACAGTTAAAATAATATATCAGTCTCTCCCGAAGAGTCAGAATAACCATATGGCAAAGAGGTGGAGAAAGTAGGCAGAGAATAAATGTATGTGGACTGTAAACTAATGAAATATGTATGAATGAACAAAAATCATCATTAAGGAGTATGCATACATTTCCTGTACAGCATTTCAATACTGAAAATATCAAAATATGTGTGCAATTAAATAGAAAGAATGGGGAGGGAAGGTATGTCAACTCCAGGGAGGTTTGACTAATTCCATCCTTTCGGGCCAAAACTTAAAACCAAATAAATGTTGCTACTGTCACATCTGAACCTATGCTGGATTTTGGCTGAGTCAATCTACTTTAATCAATGAAGAGAAGGATTGGTATTCTCTTGCTTTGGCCTGTGATAGCAGCTTTTGCCCATACATATTGCAAGCATAAAAGCTGTTTGCAGTGAGACAGATCTGCAAATCATAGTGGGTTTGACCTATCACTACCATGTACCTCGTGTAATAAGCAAAGCATCTTGTTAAGGTGAATTAATCTGCACATTTCTAATGGCTGTTGTCCTCAAATTCTGTTTGTGAACTTTCCACTTGTATTTGGGCTGGCCACTTTGAGAAATGGGATGCTACTCTACAGGGCCCTGCATGATTCTTCTGACATTTTAACTAAAGTTACATTTCAGCACCAGATAAATTTTGGTCTTCTTAGATAAATTCAGCTGCTTAAACTTGCCTGTCACCAGGAGACTTTTGCTATCAGACAATTGTTGACCCATGAACAACTACACTTCCTCCATGAATTCCTTTGAAAACAAGCATTACCAAAAAGTGTATGCTACAGACCACTGATCAACCAAAGCAGATAAAAGATGCTTCAATTCATGATCATCAATGCTCATAATCAACTGGAGAAATACCAATGCATCATAAATGAACAGAAAGCTGAGTGCCTCAACAGTATTGGACAAAACCTGAAGGACTCTTTGGAATATGTGATCAACAGAAAATCTGACAAGTTTCGGACTGAAAAATGTAATGCCCTACAGAAGAAACTTATAGTGTTCACCCAAAAGATGACAACTCTAACCTGTGGATCAAAAATGTACAGTATCTAACAGACTTCTGTCAGATGACGAAAAGACCGTCCTCACACATGCCTGTAATTTCAATCACAAGTACATAGACCTGGTCAGTTCTCCATAGTGAGGGGAAGAGTATCCAGGATGGGTTAACTTCGTCCTCTCGTTGATTGGGCTGAGTCCAATAAAGCTCTTTAGGCCATACCCTATTCACCAGGTAATTCCCAGTTATCGACTCAGTCCCTCAACTGGATGGCTGTGGCATTCTGGGCTCCTGTGGACTTTGAAATATTCGATTGAATTGCAAGTTTATTCTACCACTCTACCATTCTACCATTCTACCTGTGTGAGTACTTTGGAATTGGCAAGAATCCCTGGTGGAAGTGGACACCGCCATTAGCCCTCAGGGGCAGCACGCAGCCTAGGTCACAAGTGAGGGACCTAGGTCACTCAGTTAGGACTTTTTTCGCTGGGCAAAGGAAATACTGTACCTCCACGAGCTCCATAAAGGGGACAGCTGAATCCTTCAATTCGAGGTGGTGCAACCAGCGCAGGAGCACTCCGCCGGTCCCCTTAGAGGTCGAGCAACAAACCGTGGCATTTTTAAATGATGCAGAGTGCCCACACCTCTCCCTCATTGCCTGGAAGGGAAGAAAGTGGCTGGATGAGCTCATTAACAAGCCGCCGCTAGCAGAGGAGAATTGGAGCAGGATTTATTGGCAGCAAAGGTGTGCAACAGCTCTCAGTAGCACAAGCCACTTTGCAAGCCATTTAAGGGAGCACTCGTCTGTTTTTTGGTGCGAAGTGCCATTTTGAGATCAGGGGAACATGTGTTCCAAAATGGCAGTCGCCTGCACTTCCAAGGACACTGGCAGGAGTCAGGTCCTCGCAGCTCCATTCAGCAGCCCTACCGGAGCCACCAATCAGGTCTGAAATCACTCTTGATGCTCCCTCCAAGTGTGGGGGTGGCAAGGCAAAAAAAATGAAGCACACCCTCTCCAAGGCAGCTAAAGAGACAAACATTGGCTCCAAGCCTTCCAAGCCTGTTTCTAAATATGAACGACAGAGGCATAAGGCTTTAGAGCGCATTTGTAAAAAGGCCAGCAGCAAGAAGGCTCATCCGGGTTCTCCATGGGGCCTTCTCCACAAACCTGCCCTTCTACATTGGCAGGTATTGGTACCAGTCAATTATCTACCATAGGGGTGCCTAAGTTCCAAGACATGGAAGGGCAGCTGGATAGCTATTCTTGATCTGAAATGGTTAAACCGGTTCATATGCTGTCGGAGGTTTAAGATGCATTCGATACATTCTGTTTTGGAAGGGGTTAGGCATGGAGATTTTTCTCACCTCCATAAACCTCATGGAGGCCTACCTACATATACCCATAGCCCCTGAACACCATCAGTATCTCAGGTTCTGTTACCTAGGGCACCATTTCCAGTACTGGGCCTTGCCTTTCGGGTTGTCTTCTGCACCCTGAGTTTTCATGAAGGTAATGGCAGCATTGGAAGCGTACCTGAGGCAAGTACCTGTACAAATCCAATGCTATTTAGATGACCTGCTTTTGCAATTATCTTCTGTTAATGGTGCCTTAAGGGACTTACACATTACCATGTCAACCTTGAGAGATCACAGATTCTCGGTTAATCTGGCCAAAAGCCCTCTACAGTCCTCCACTAGGCTGATTAATTTAGGAGCCTTGATAGACACTGGGTCAGGCAGTCTCCCTGTCATCTGAAAGGCAGTACAATCTTAGGGAGCTGGTCTCCCAGGTATCCAGAGAGTGTAGGGTGTCCTTAGCTGCATTGTCCAGGTTGCTAGGCACTATGGTGTTCGTCATTGGTATTGTCCCTTGGGCGCACCTCCACATCAGAGACCTTCAATGGTTCCTTTTACCATTCCAGCAATGGCGCATGAACTGCTTCCAGATCAAGGTCCTCATACTAGCAAAAGTATCCCGCTTCCTGATGGTGGACATCCCCTGCAATAACCAAGGGGGGATTCTTCAAAACTCCAGACCAGGTGACAGTTACAACAGACGCAGTGGTGGGTTTCTGCAGGCTCGCACCTACTCGCAAGAGCCGGATGGTGAAATTTAGAGAACCGGTGAGAGGGGGTTCCACCGGCAGACCCAGAAGTAAGTCTGGCCTGCTGCTGCCAGTAACCCAATGGGAAGGAAAGGAAAGGAAGGCAGAAAGGAAGGCAGAAAGAAAGAAAGAAAGAAAGAAAGAAAGAAAGAAAGAAAGAAAGAAAGAAAGAAAGAAAGAAAGAAAGAAAGAAAGAAAGAAAGAATTTACCATCACAATTGAGCCCAAAATTTTGGTTGCTAAGCAAGAGTGTTGTTAAATGAGTTTCACCACATTTTACAAGTTGGCCATTCCCACCCTGTCACATGACTGCCAAGCCACACCCACAAAATAGGCCACACCTAGAGAGTAGGTTCTAAAAAATTTGAAACCGACTACTGAACGGACGTCAGTCTGTTTGGATAGGGGGCCCATCTGCAGGGACAGATAGTGCAGGGACAATGGAGCCAGGTGGAATTGGCTCACAACATAAACTGGTTGGAACTCAGGGTGGTCCGCCTGGCCTCTAACAATTCCACTACTCTGTCAAGGGCAGTCATATCCTAGTCCTCATAGACAACATAACCAAGGCGCATATAAGTAACCAGATCAAAGGCCCTCATGCTGTGGGCCAAAAGACTGGTGCTTTGGGCTGAAAGGAACCTACTCTCGATAACTGTGGAGCATATAGTGGGGGTGGACAATGTCAGGGCCAACTGGCTCAGCTGGACCGAGGTGGACAATTTGGAGTGGAAACTGCAGCCAGCAATCTTCGAAGCAATTGTAGACTGTTTCAGCCGCCCGGAAGTCGATTTATTTGCCACCCCTCTCAACACTCAGCTCCCAAGGTTTTATTCCCGGTACCCATCGCAGAAAGTGGAGGGGGTGGATGCTCTCTGCAGCCCATGGCCTTGGGGGCTCCTTTATGCCTTTCCACCCTTGCCATTGATTCCCAGGATCATCCAGAAGATCTTGCGGGAAGGGGTGGAGGTGGTGATGATTGCCCCACATTGGCCCAGGCAGCCTTGGTTTGCTGACCTCCAATCCCTCTCCATGGACAGACCCTGGAGGATCAGGAAAGGATCTCCCTCAACCAGGGGTTGCTGGAGCATCCTGATCCAGTTGACCACTTGGCACTTGAGCAGAGCATCCTGAAGGAGGACAACTTTTCCTCCGGGGTCATACAGACTATCCAGGCAGCTTGCAGACCTTCCACGGATCGCATCTACAGCGCCATGTGGCATTCTTTTTGCACATGGTGCGCCACCAGGAACCATGACTCAGTTCAAGCTACAGTGTCACAGATCCTTGACTTCCTTCAGGTGGGCCTGGATAGAGGGTTGGCTCCTAATACTATTAGGAGACAGGTTTCTGCAATTTCTTCAGTACTTCTGTGTGGTAGGTCTCAGACACTGACTCACCATCCCATGGTCAGACAGTTTGTCAAGGGGGCTTCTAATCTTAAACTGCCCATGGTACACAGGTACCCTTCCTGGAATTTACACAAAGTGTTAGACGCTCTAACAGGTGCCCCCTTTGAACCGTTACAAACAGTTTATCTCAAGTTCTTGACACTCCAGGTGGCCTTTTTGGTGGCCATCACCTCTGCTAGGTGGATATCTGAGCTACAGGCATTGCCTACCAGGGAAGATCTATGTGTGTTCCACCAGGACAGAGTGGTCCTACGGCTGGACTCCTCCTTCATACCCAAGGTGTGCTCTTGTTTCCATCAGTCACAAGAACTGATATTGCCCAATTTCTGTCCGGATCCCTCTCATCCTTTGGAGAGAAAGTGGCACACCTTGGACGTAAGGACGACTCTGAGGATATATATATATGCACAACCTTATGCCTGGTGAGATATTTCCCCACTCTGTGAACAGCCTGCAACACCCTACGTCCGAATGATGCTTCCACAGAAGCAAATGAGTCCAATTTATAGTTCCTCATGAATGGTGAGGGGGAAGTCAATGTAGCTATATATATATATATATAATGTCTTTGGTTGTTCGGGTTTTCTCCCGCGTAGAATTGGAAGTATCTTCACGACGTTTCCATGAAGTCTCATTCATCATCTTCAGGTTGGTGCTTCCGGCTTGGTGCTTCCAGGAGCTTCCAGGAGCACCAAGCCGGAAGCACCAACCTGAAGATGATGAATGAGACTTCATCAAAACGTCGTGAAGATACTTCCAATTCTACGCAGGAGAAAACCCGAACAACCAAAGACCTACATACAAACACCCGCGAAAACCTCAGAAAATATATATATATAACATGTGTGGACCCTCCCAAGGGACGTTTGAGCTTTCGTATGTCCCATCCTGGATATTCGTCCCCTCACTATGGAGAAAGGGCATTGGTACTTACCTGATATGCCTATTCTCATAGTGGGGGAGAAGTATCCAGCCCCTCCCTGAGATTGTAATGTGATAGGAATCGTTCTTTTTGGTTGTAAACCTGTTCTGTTAAAGAAAGAAAGAAAGGTTTTGGAACTACGACAAGATCTAGAGTGGATGATGCATCGAGTCTGATAGAGTTCTTCATCGAAACTGGGGATTGCCTCATGAATAGGGCGTGGCCTAAAGAGTTTATCAGACTCAGTCCAATCAACACGAGGATGAAGTTAACCCATCCTGGATACTCCTCCTCCACTATGAGAATAGGCGTATCAGGTAAGTACCAACGCCCTTTTTCTAGTCAATACCCCGAAGAAAATGGAAAATGGAAGAAAATGATTGTGACAGAAAGGAGGTACTTATAGCCACAAGACTCCAACTATACATAGATTCTGCAGACTTTCAAAAGTACATGAAGATGGAGTCCTTTTTTATCCAATAGTATCGCTATCCAGAGCACTGGCCTACAGGTTAATGAAAGCCCTACAAAAAAGCTCCACCACCTTGTCAAGGACTCAGACACAATAAACTCATTTGAACAGTTTCTTCAGCTAATCAAGAACATCAAAATCAGCAATAAACAAATCATGGTTTCTTTTGAAATCACTGCACTATTCACTTAGATCCGCGTTTCTCAAATAGTGGGGCGCGCCCCCCCAGGGGGGCGCGAGGCTCCGTAAAGGGGGGCGCGTTGGATAGTCAGGAGCCGCACACCCGGAAAGACCGATACTGCCGCCGCCGCCGTCTTGGCATCCCAGGCCCACTCTGCGGCGGCGGCGGCAGCGGCTGTAGGTAAAGCCCGAAGGCGACTGAGAAAGGCGTCAGAGAAGGAGCAGCCGGAAGCCGTGCCTCTTGAGCACCACTAGGCTGGACGAGGCAGAAAGCGGACGCGGGGATAAGGAAGGGGATGCGCTTCGGGCCAATCAGCGTGGAAAGGTGAGGTCGAAGGAGGAGGGGGCAGCCCCCTGGCAGAGCACGCAGCCAGGCGGCCGGGGCAGGCGGCGGGCGGGGATGGGGGGCGGGGACGGGGACGCCGGTGAACGAGCGAACAAGCAAGCGCGGGCGGGCAAGGAAACTTGCTGCAGCAGCGCCCAACAACCTGCCTGCCCACCGCCTGCGGTTACTCGCTCGCTCACCTACCCACCGGACGAAGGAAGCTGGCGTCCGGTGGGTGAGCGAGCGAGTGAGTAACTGTGGCCGACTGGCCGGCGGGCGGGTAAGGAAAGTTGCGGCAGCGCCCAACAATCCGCTGGCCCGCTGGCCGCTCGCTTGCTCACCCATCGGACGCCAGCTTCCTTCGTCCGGTGGATGGGTGAGAGAGCGAGCGAGTAAATACAGCCAGCGGGCTGGCGGGCCGGTCAGGCTACTTCCAGGAGCTGAGGAGGTTTGTGGGGGGGAGAGACAGACAGACAGACAGAGAGAGGCACAGACACACAGAGAGACAGGGAGGGAGGGGGGAACCAGAGAGTGACAGACACACACACAGAGACAGAGAGTGGGAGGGAGGGAGAGAAAGATAGACAGAGACACAGAATGAGTGATTTAAGTGCCTGAATGCGAGACAGACACACACACACACACACACACACACACACACAGAGTAACAGATGGGCAAACAAAGGAGAGACAGACAGAGAGAGAGAAAGAAAAAAAGAAGGTGGGAGAGAGAGAAAGAAAGAGAGAAAGAAAGACAGACAGAGAGAAAGAGAGAAAAAAGAAAGAGAGACAGAAAGGAAAGAAAGAGAAAAAAGAGAGAGAGAAAGAGAGAAAGAAAAGAGACAGAAAGAGAAAGAGAGAGAGAAAGAAAGAAAGAGAAGGAGAGAGAAAGAGGGAAAGAAAGAAAGAGAGAGAGAGAGAGAAAGAGAAATAGGGAAAGAGAGGGGGGGAAAGAGGGAAAGAAAGAGAAAGAAAAAGAAAAAGAAAGAAAGAGAAAGAGAGAGAGAGAGAGAGAGAAAGAAAAAGAAAGTGGGAGAGAGAGAGAGAAAGACAGACAGAGAAAAAGAGAAAGAAAGAGACAAAGGAAAGAAAGAGAGAGAGGGAAAGAAAGAGACAGAAAGAGAGAGAGAAAGAGAGGGAGAGAGAAAGAGGGAAAGAAAGAAAAAGAGAAAGAAATAAAGAGAGAGAGAAAGAGGGAAAGAAAGAAAAAATGAGAGTGAAAGAAAGAGAGAAAGAGAAAGAAAGAAAGAGAAAGAAATAAAGAGAGAGAGAAAGAAAGAGGGAAGGAAAGAAAGAGACAGAGAGAGAAAGAAAGACAGAAGGAAAGAAAGAAAAAGAGAGAGAGAGAGAGAGAGAACTTATGACCACAATTAAGCCCAAAAGTTTGGTTGCTAACCAAGACCATTGTTAAGTGAGTTTCACATTTCCCAAATTGGCCACTCCCACCCGGTCACATGGTTTGACATGTCCAATCAAAAAATGTTTATAGTTTAATTAAGGATTTAATGCACTTTAAATCTTTTCTGCTACAGTTAATAAAGCTATTCTTTGTTGTAAATTGATCCACATTTCTTTCTTTCTTTTATTCTCTTATACGTTAATAAGGATACAGTGTTATGTAGAGGTGTACTAACAATTTTATAGACAAATGATACTATTTACAGTCGCGCGGGGGGCGCGAAATGTTTTCTTCTTCCTAGGGGGGGCCTGACAGAAAATAATTGAGAACCACTGACTTAGATCAACATTGATTTAGCCAAACAAACCACCTGTGACCTGTTCACAAAACACCAAGACAACGAAGAGAGCACACCTACAGAACACAACATATCTTCTGATGCAATCATGAAACTTCTGGAGCTATATCTCCCAATACACTTCAAATTTAACAGCAAAATCTACAAATACAAGGCACACCAATAGGATTGCCCATATCCAGCTTGATAGAAGAGGTGGTCATGCAATGACTTGAAATAGCTCTACCTATTATTCAACCAAAATTTGGGGTATGTTACATCAATGACACTTTTGTCATCATCAAACCCCCCAAGCTAGAAGAAGCATACCACCTACTCAACGACATGTTCACAGGAATCCAATTCACATGTGAAGAAGAGAAAGAAATTCAATATAGCCAAAGGTGTAAGACCGGGTTGTCTCCCTTACTATTCATTTTACCAATAGAAGTTCTATTAATACATATTAGGCAACAACAAGAAATAAAAGCCTTAAAAATAAAAAAGGAAGAATACAAAATACAGGCAATTGGGCAATCAGCCAGCAACATCAATGACCCTGCACTAAGTGACCTTCACAAGTGACCAGTTGATCTCATGACTAACTGACCACACAACCACTCAAGACCAAATAAAAGAGGATGAGAACCGAAACAAGAAGTTTAATGGAAGTCCCATTGATGATGTTATCTTAGTCTGGTGATGAAACATTTGGAAGCTGATCAGCAAATTCGGAGAACAAACCACTGTCAACATTTCTTCTTTATTGCTACAAATTATTTTATTATTACAACTCTGTGTCTTGGTTTTATTTACTTTTTGGTGCTCTTTATCTAAATGCAACCAGATGAAATGTTCCAGAGCTATAAGAGGTGTCTTTTTTTTAATACAGATTCTTATATCACATTGCATATTTCTGTCTCTCTCCATAGCTGCATTACCTCAGAAAGAAGGTACATGATTGCAAGGTTCATGGGGGTATGTACTCTATGAGGAGTGAGCAAGTAGTGCCGGGGGGGGGGGGGGGGAAGCTGTCAGAGCCATAACTGTGTGGCCCTATTCATTTCCTCTGTCTCTTCTTGACATTGTACCAGAAAATGGAAAAAGATAGATAGATTTTATCAGTTGTCTGACTTACTTGCTTATAAAGTGTTTTTGAACTAAAAGTACTGATGGTTCACTTTCATTCTTTTCTATGTTCATCCTATTTCTCTTTTCAGTATGAATTCAAAGCCACACAAAGGGTTAATCTTGTGGACTTTCGGTGGGGGACTTTTTAGAAAAAGACTAACAGGCCAATTCAACATTTAATTGTTTACAATCTCACATAACACTCACTAATATCCTAATTCGACATTACTCTGCACATCATTTAACAGGACTCCTCCCATCTGAAATGATTCTTTGCCTAGTAATATTCACACATGAAGTTATCCATCTTTGCTTCCAGTAGTTATCCAATTAACTTTTTAGTAAGCAACAAACTGATAAAATATTTAATCACCATTTGTCATCACTGCTTTTCTCAAAATGGCATATTCTCCATATTTTTCTCCCACACTGAGTCCTAAATTTCACTCCCCAAGTTTTACTTTTTCTTGGATTGTCTCTTTGTACCAGATGACAATGAATTGCTGAACTGTTTTATTCTTTGAAAAGAACATGACTCCTACTATACGTATGTGTGCATGTAAAAGTTGGCCACAGATCACCACTATTACCTTTCACATAGTCTATTCATTTAAATAATTCCCATTTGCATATTCATGGATTGAAACAACTTGTATACATTCTGATTTGTGTAATTGTTCTGGTTTCAGACAGACATTACAGGAAAAGAATATTGTTATACTGGGAAAGGAAAATCAAGCATCTATGTCAATTTTATCTAAGTATGTGTTGCAACGTGGCATGCTACAAAACAAACTGATAAAAATCAGTGGGACTTCTATTTTTAATAGTATTCACATTAGTCAGTTTATTCATTGGAAGTGAACTCTATTGTTCTGTACCATGAACAGTTTGCATTGCTTCAGATAAAATACTCAGACCTGTTGCATTTGATTAGAAGAATGACACAGAAGATGGAAAGGTCAACTGATTTTACAATATGTTTTGCTCAGAGAATAAATTATTTTATATATACTTCACTCACTTATAATAGCAAAAATGAAAATGATGCTGCAGAAGAAACCATCATGTTACACCCCCTCCATCTGTCCCCTGCTGTGCACCCACATATCCCGTCATTCTACAAATTAATCTTTCACACATTTTTTAACAGAAAAATGTGTTAATGTTATAGAAGAGAAAATAAGGAAAACAGAGATCTGTGTAATAATACATTAAAATTAAAAACTATTGGCAGCCACCATTATGACTGAAGAAACTGAATATGAGAGTAAACAGTCCAATCCATGCAGTGCTAACGGCACATGGATTAGAGCGAAGCTACAGTTATCATGAGAACATTTTCTTTCTGGTGTAAAATATCATTTTGTCCTTCACCATGGTGACATCTCAAAATGTCCTGGCCCATGTTCAGGCCTGAACTTTATTTTGCATTTGTGCACTTCTGAGTTTGTTTGTTTGTTTGTTTGTTTTTTGTTTGTTTGTTTTTGTGGAACTGCAACATATATTTTGCCTTACTAGTTTCTATACTATATTCTTCTGCTATGAAAGTTACAATACTTCAGTACTCAGATTCTAACTTGTCACACTTGTCTCTTTTCTCTCCTTGATCTGTTTCATAATATAATGATAATCAAGAGCTGTTTCTTTCCGCCCCCCCCCTTGCTTGTTTCTTGCATAGATTGTGATATATATTTTTACCCTTTAAAAAACAGTTTTGTATTCCAAACCGATTCTCCCACAAATGTATTTGACTAAAATATGGGGATAACCGACAATAAGACACCTGAAAGAACATTGTTGTGAAAGGCTGGATCAGAAGAGAAGCCAAAATACATGCTATCATCATTTAGCAGCTTCATTTTGTGCCCTAATTTTAGTGTATTTTACTGTTTAATGTAACCATAGCAGTGATTGACATAATAACTAACTAAAGAAGGAATGTCAGTTCATGTTTATTCCCAGGATTTTAATGTAATTATGGCTGGGCCAATAGGCAGGTCAGTCTATTACATAATCCTAAAGTCTGAAGGGCCTTTTATGTCATTGTGCCTAAACCCATGCTCAATGCAAGAATCCAAATTAAAGTATCTTTGACAGGTGGTTGTCCAGGCTCTGCTTGCATACATCTAGCAAACACAGAACGCAACACCTTACTCAGTAATTGACTCCCCTGTCAATCTCCTCTTACCTTTTGAGAGTATTCAAAAGGATAATGCAGACAGAAAAGTTGCAATTCATAATCTTCAGACCTCGCTAGTCTGCCTTTCCTTGAAATGGATGTTTTGTGACTAGGCATGTCTTCTATGGCAGCCATTTGCCCCTGGGCCAAAAAGGTTAACTACCCTGCCTAAGTCATGAATGATCAGTGTATATTATATTTTACACCCTTCATTAATAATCTTCATAATAATCTTCATTAAACTTAAACTTTTCAATCATGCTACAAAAAAGAACCGAGTCAAATATGTCAGAACAAAGAAGCAGCCTCCTTATTGACCTCACAATTTTATTTTCAGTGAAGCAATAATAAATTACCGCATTCACATTTAATTTGAATTATGAAAGGCCATCAGCCATAACAAATGCATTCTGTCATATAAAAAGAGAGAGAAACTGCTGAGTTTACTACATTTTATGTGTTTAGTACATTTGTTTTTTACTGAGTGTACTGCAAAACTGTGTGATCCCATACAAATGAAAATATTTCTCAATTTTTTTTCAAGCAATCCCTTATTTTTTCCATATATATAATTCTACGTATATGAGATCCAGTTATCTATGTCAAGTAATTCAAATAGAGTCTAAATTCCATTTACAGTGCAAGAAAAAGAAAACACATTTTTACTAAGACAATCTTGGGGCACTAGTTTGTTTGCTAATTATGAAGGGGGGAATAATAGCTTAATTACTTTCTTAATTTCTCAGATATTTAGATTATCCCAACAGCATGTACCTGTGTTCAACAGTGAAAAGACACACAGCAGAAAACATCCTGCAGAAAACACAGCTCCAACTTATCAACAAAAGAATAAGACAGATTAATTTTACAATTGAGGTTTTGAAAGAGAGAATGACAGAAGTATTGGCAGAGGTCACATAATTTAGAAAGAAAGGACAACTAGCACCACACAACCGCAAAGAACAAGAGAAAGGCAATTTTCTACCCTACAGTTTAGACAAGAAAACACATACAAAACAGAAGAATCAGCCCATGATGAGAAAGGACAGTGACAAAACTGACCAATGGGTGACAAATCTGTCTGACAGAGAGCTTACCCAAACAGAAAAAAATATTTTATCCAAAGGACTGTATTTTGCAGTAAACACCAGAACAGCTACCAATTGTAGATCTCCTTACAGCCACAGAGTCAGCCATCAGGACCAATAAGAGGCAGAGGCAGAACAATTAAAGATAAAGGTATCTGCAAGCCTTGCCAGTGCCAAAACACCAGTCTCCAAACTCACAATTCAAAAAGGGAGAGCTGTGTCATCCCTAAGAAGAGACCCAAACATCACCATCTTGGTGGCTGATAAAGGAAGATGCACAATTATCCTGAACATGGATGACTACAATGCCAAGGTGGATTTTTCTGAAGAAGACTGCTACATCAAAGACTCTGAAGAGAGATCCTGCCAGCAGTTATAAGAACAAGGCCGAGAGAGCGTTTCCGGTTTCAGACGCGGACGGATGCCTTTTATAGTGCGTCCGCCGCTGTGCTCCTTTGACGGGCACCTTCGGGAGCAGGGGGGGCACGGCTGCCCCCCCTCCGTAAGGGCAGCTGCGGAGAGGCCCCCACCTCGACAGTGGTCGGGGGCGGCTCGTTTCGCCCTAGGAGTTGAAGGACGGAGTGCGGGGGGTGTATTCCCCTTCGCTGAAGGAGCCGGAACAATGGAGGATTTCCTGTGTGAGCTGAATTACTGGAGCTGAAAGGCTGAGCCGAGGCTTTGGACTAAAAGCAAATGGAATGTGAGTTAATTGTTTTAAAGCTTCTACATTCAACTTCTTGAATAGAGAATTTAGAGGGGGAATTCCCCCCTCTGAAATAAAAGCGGCATTGTAAAATCACCCCCGGGACCGGGAGAGAGTGAAATGACATCCGTTTGATCTGCTTTAAAGGAAATGTTTTACTAAACAAGGAATTGCTGTATAAATGCAACACCTGAGGCTTGTTACATTTAAAATGGATCTGCAACAAAATTTCCTTTTTTCACCATTGCCAGCAGGGCGGAGGATGGCCCTTCTTTGTTTCCAGAAGTGAAAGTTTCCTGTTTGCAAGCATTCCTCTGGCTTAATAAGCTAAACAAGACTAATTTAAAATATACATAAAAGAGCCTACTCTAGTGACTTTCAGTGTTCCCACCTATTGTGAGACCTTCTACTTTGGTCCTGCTTTGGGAAAATACAATTGGTTTCTCTCCTTGATCTTTACAAACGCTAATTGAACTTTGATAAGACTTTCTCTTTGTTCCTTTGTCTTTGACTTCACGGACTGTCAGCCCACCAGTGCCATCTTTCTTTCTTTGTTCTCAAAAAGACGTAACATTTTTAACCATGGCAGCAAGAAAGCCTCCATCAGGCAAATCACAATCTGCTCCTACGTCTTCAAGACCAAGCCCAACCTCACAGCCAAAAATTACTGAACTTCTCCAGAAGGAAACAGAAGCAACAGAGGTGAAATCACCATCGATAGAGGAGATGTTCCAGAGAATAATGAATGAAATGCAACAAATTTGGAAAGACAATTTAAGCACAAAACTGGAACTTTTGGAGGCACAGAGAGAAATAACAAATAATAAACAAAAAATCGAGGGGTTGGAGGGTGAGGCTGTTGAGATGAGGGAAGAGATAAAGGATTTTAAGAATGAAATTTCCTGTTCCGGCTTCTGGTGGCGACAGATGAGTCCTGGGACTCGTCCGCCGTTTTGTTCTTTTTTCTGCCCCTAACGGGGCGGGGTGCCCCTTTTTTTGGGGGGACCCTCCGTAGGATAGGCTTGCCTGGACTGGTTCAGCCTGGCGGCAGCTGGGGAACAGTCCTTGTCTTCGGTCTAGGTGGAAGAAGACATGCTGCGGGGGGCTTGGTTCCCTTCGCCAACGGAGGACGGTAACGATTAATTGATTTGGAGAGACCGGAGCACTCGGGTCGGATGGCTTTGCCGGGGCTTGAGCTGCGAGGTGGAGAGTAAGTGACTTTCAATCTTTTTTATGCTGGCGGCTTGGATTGAGAGAAACGTGGAGGGGGGTGTTTGTCAAACCCCCCCTCGGATTTACAACAGCGCCGTTTAGAAATGGCTCCTCGTTGCGAGGATGCGGATATTTCTCATCCGGACTTTTGAGGAACAAGTGAAAGTGCTTCGCGGCTTGTTTCCATACAATGTATCTAAGTCCGGCTTTATTGAAATAATTTCTTTTTTCACTTTCTCCTGCTG
Source organism: Rhabdophis nuchalis (assembly GCA_039707465.1). Taxonomy (NCBI): domain Eukaryota; kingdom Metazoa; phylum Chordata; class Lepidosauria; order Squamata; family Natricidae; genus Rhabdophis; species Rhabdophis nuchalis. The sequence continues at coordinate 329,801,413 of CM077643.1, forward strand.
GCTGCCTGACTGGGCGGTGGAAGATGGCTGTCCTTTGTTCCTGAATAACTATTTCTTTATGGAAAATTACCAACATCTCTTTGTGATTTGGACTGTCTCTCTCTTTTAATGGAATTTTTTTTGGAATAATTGGTCCTTCCCTGGAATGCCTTTTTTGTTTTAACAACTGATTGTGGAAACTGCTTCTCTTCTGGGCTCTACAACTTGTTACAACTTTGATTTGAACTTTCTTCTCCTGACTTGCTCCAGCGGCCGCACCCAAAAAACGCCATCTTAGTGGCACTGACTTTAATAGCTCACCATGGCTTCAGAAAAACAACCAGAAAATCCAGGATTGGAACAAAGAATGACAGCTATGGAAGAAGTGTTACACTCCTTGGTGCTGGAAATTAAAGCTTTGAGGAAAGACCATTGCAGCTCTAAGCTTGAACTTTTGGAAACACAGAAAAAATTGATGGAGAATACACAGAAGACCGAGGAGTTGGAAGTGGGGTTGGCTGGGGCAAAGGGAGAACTTAAAAATGTTAACACCGAAATTGGAGATTTGTCTGGTCATATGTCTAGGATGGATTTTGAAAGGATGTCATATTTTTTAAGATTTCAGAATATTTCGGAGGAAGCTGGTGAATGCCTCCCTGATCTCATGAGTACAATTTTAGCAGACTATTTACACAAACCTAATGAGGAGATCAGGAGGGACATTGACCTAGTTTATAGAATAAATTCAACATATGCCAGGATAAATGAAGTACCCAGAGAGATACATATTAAATTTGTTAGAAGGTCAACCAGGGAGGGAATTCTGAAGGCGCAGAGAGAGGGGCCGTTAATTTACCAACAAAAGGAAGTCGCCATCTTGAAGCAGATCCCAAAAAAGATTAGAGAGATGAGAAGGAAGTATTCCTTCTTATCTAAAAAATTGTTTAACCACGGGATTTGGTTTAAGTGGGCGATGCCAGAAGGGATGTTGGTGTTCTGGGAAGGAGGAAGAGTAAGGATTAAAACAGTTGCTGAGGCGGATGCCTTTCTTAAAAAATATTCCTCTATCCTGGGGGAAGATCCAGGGGGGGCAGAGGGGGCCACGGCCCCGCCCGCAGGAGGCCAGGAAGGAGAACAAGAAGATACAATTGCCAAGAGACTTAGATCTAAAAAATGACTTTGCTTTTTATTAACATAGTATAACTTTTTGTCTGGATGTTTGTGCATGATTGCCAGCATAGAATTTACAATGTATGATATTTGCATTTATTTTCACCTTGTTGTTTTACTGAAAAATGTATTATCAATGTCTTATTATGCAGCCCGGAGGGGCCAACGATTTCGACGTGAAAGTTCTCAAAAAAATTTTGTATCACCTTACCCTATCCTATTCAAAAAATTTGTAAAAACCAATAAAACTTTTGTAATATTAAAAAAAAAAAGAATGAAATTACAGATATTACAGGTCATATGTCTAGAATGGATTTAGAACGCATGTCTTTCTTTTTAAGATTCCAGAATGTTCCTGAGTCAGATACAGAAAATTTAAGAGAATTAATGGCTACGATCCTAGCGGATTATACCAAAAAATAAATAAAGAATGTATCTGGGGGGACATTGACTTAATTTACAGAATCAATTCAGCATATGCCAGAATAAACAATGTACCAAGGGAGATACATATCAAATTTACAAGAAGGTCAACAAGGGATGAGATCCTGAGAGAGCAAAGAGGAAGGCCATTGATATATCAACAGAACGAGATAGCCATATTAAAGCAAATCCCGAAAAAAATTCGAGATATAAGAAGGAAATATTCCTTCTTATCCAAAAAAATTACACAAAAAGGTGGTTTGGTTTAAATGGTTGATGCCAGAAGGAATGTTGGTATTCTGGGAGGGAGGAAGAATTAGAATGAAAACAGTAGATGAGGCCCAGGCCTTTCTTAAAAAACACTCCTCAATTCTAGATGACGATGATATGGGAACGGGAGGGGCCACGGCTATGCCCACTGGTGGGGTGGAAGAAGAAGAAACAATAGCAAAGAGGCTCAGGTCACAAAAGTGATTTTTCTCCTTTTATATATATATATATATATATATATATAGTAATTCCTGTTAAGGATGTTTATAGAAACAAAATAATTGAATGTATGAAATTTTATTTTATGAAATTTGAGATATGAAATGTATGTACCCTTTCCTACCTTTTTTTTACTTTTTGCTGAAAATGATATTGTAAGAAGACTCAGAGGCGGTCACCAGCATCGATATGGAAGCTCTAAAATATTGTTTAAAATATCCTATTTACCCCTTTCCTTTTATAAAATTGTAAAACTAATAAAATTCTTATTAAAAAAAAAAAGAACAAGGCCATTGATTTCTTGCAACAACTACTGAAAGATAATGTCATTGACATGCCACAATACTATATCCTTTACCCTAGGGAAGCCACTCCATTTTTATATGGACTCACAAAATCTACAAAGAAGGAATTCCATTCAAACCAATTGTCAGCAGCATCAACTCCATCACCTACAACATTGCAGCAAAAAGAAAAAGAAGAAAAATCTCCATAGATATTTAGATTAAGTGGAAATTACAAAATATTCTGTTAGCTTTGGCATAACAATTATTTCACCTAGACTGCAAGTTTTAAGAAGATCAGTTTAGGTAAAAAGCAATACTTGGATTATTTAAGAGTAATTTATAAACAAAAATTACACCATCATGATTCACATACATTCAAACATCACTCATTCAAATAAGAGTATTTAGGAAACAATTCAATAATTTTGAGAATGACAAATGCCGCAGATTAATGAACAGTTAAACAACTTTTATGCTTTTTATGAAAAAAAGAGCATTCCTTATTGATCTTTTAAATTAACCTGCAATCTAAGGGAGGGAAGCATAAACATTAATAAATTCTTTTTCCACTGAGTGTCAACAGTCGCCAGGGTTGCCATCAAAAGGGGTCCATTGATGGGTTGGAGGGTGGGACTGTTGAGATGAGGGAAGAGATAAGGGAACCTCAAAAAGAATTTACAGATAGGGCTGGTCATATGTCTAGAATTGATTTTGAAAAAATGTCTTATTTTTTAAGGTTTCATAATGCTTCTGAATCAGATTTAGAAAATTTAAAAGATTTAATGAATACAATTTTAGCAGAATGTACCAAAAAAAGTAAAGAATATATAATTTCAGCATATGCCAGAATAAATGATACACCCAGAGAGATAGATATTAAATTTGCAAAAAGGTCAACAAGGGGTGAGATTCTGGAAGCACAGCGAGAAGGGCCTTTGATGCATCAGCAAAGAGAAATTGCCACTCTGAAGCAGACCTCTAAAAAAATTCGAGAAGTATTTCTTCTTTTTTAAAAATTGTACAAAAAAGGGGTGTGCTTCAAATGGTTAATGCCCGAAGGAATGTTGGTGTTCCGGGAGGGGGGTAGAATAAGATTTAAAACAATAGGAGAGGCGGAAGCTTTTCTTAAAAATCACTCCTCAATCCTGGAGGACAAAGATATGGGAGCGGGAGGGGCCGTGGCTCCGCCCACCAGCGGGAATGAAGAAGAACTATAGCAAAGAGACTCAGATCACTAAAATGATTTTCTCTTTCACATATTGTAATTCCTTAATAGATGTTAACAAAAACAAACGATTGAATGCATGAATTTATGATATAATATGTATGTATCTCTTTCCACTCTTTATTGAAATTGTTTTTACATGAAGTCTCGGAAACGATCACCATCTCCGACATGAAAGCTCTAAAATATTTCTATTATACCCTATATACCCTTATCCCTATAAAATTGTAAAACCAATACAATTGCTTTTAAAAAAAAAGGGTCCATTGCAGCAGGGATCATTGCCAACTGCTTGTTGAATGGGGCACCTCCAGACTTCTCCAGTCTAAGTTGTCTAGTGCATCATTGCCAGTGCTCTGCCCCAGGAGTCACCAGCTAGCTGGCGCATTGCTCCAGAAGCCTCCAGCTAGCCAACACATTATTGCTAGCACTCCACCCTGGGAGTCTCCAGCTGGCCAGCACATTTTCACTATAGCGCCACCCCAGAGACTTCCAGCTGGCCAGCGCATTTTCACCTACAGCATGGGGGGTACACAGACCCGGGACAGTCTACCAGGATGTTCCCCTTCATGGCCATAGACTGCGCGGAGGCTGTCATGACCACTTGGGCAGCTGGGTGTTGGAAGTGCTTTACAATGACATCATCACTGGAGGGCATCACATGAGGGGTGGGATGTGGAGGGGCAGGGCCCATAGGTGGACCATGTGGGTGGGGCAGACACTATGTAAAGTGTGGAAAGATTAACCACATTAGGACTAACTTTGCCTATTTACTGTTTGTTACTGTGCTGGTTATCCCAGCTTCTTGGATAAGATAAAGTATATCACTTAACCAATTTGGCTCTGTCTGAATTCCTTGATGAACATCAGAACATGACAGTACGTCAGTCCTCTCCTTACTTTCTACACTGGCCCAGCCAGCTGCTAAGAGAAGCAAGATCTGGGAGCAGGATGCCTGAGGGAACAGAGGCCAAAGCAAATATTGCTACAGGGGGGGTGGGGAGACTGGTTCCCTGGAAACCTTGGCAACCACCAAAGATGGCTAACATGGACTCTTTAGAGCACGACTCATCAGGATTGGTGACATGTTAGCCCATCTGAACTATATGAAAGGTGTCTTTTAAGAGCTACATGAAAAAGAGTTAATTTTTTCAGAGCAGCACCAAGTCTACATTATTCTTTTGTCGCTGGATGAAAGCTACGATGACTGTGTAACTTCTCTTGAGGTTCTGGTTCAACAGGAACCAACATTGACCAACATTACTTCAAGACTACTGGAAGAATCAAGAAGGAGGGCAGAAAGACAACAATTAAGACAGAAAACACCAGATAACATTGATTTAACTTATTCTGTATATACTGTTAAACGTTGTTTTAATTGTGGGAAGAGGGGTCACATTGCCAGGTTTTGTAAGAATCCAAAGCCACAGAAAACTTTAAAATCTAGAAAAAATATTCTTAATGTGTCTATGGCTAATAATGCACCAGTAAAACACAATTTGTGGATAATTGATAGTGGAGCATCAATGTGCATTACTAGAAATAGACAAAACTTTGTAAAAATGACCACAAGCAAGCAACATATTTCTTTAGCAAATGGGTGGAGGCTAAAGGCATCTGGTGAAGGTATTGCTAAATGTTCATGTATTAATGAAAAGTTAAATATGTTATATGTTCCAAAACTTAGGTTTAATTTAATTTCTGTTAAGAGTTTTGGTTAATCTTGGCTACATTGTAACCTTTAAGAGGGATAATTGTTTTATTGAAAAAGGGAGTATTAAGGTTACTGCTTATCTACAAGATGGTTGATATGTAATGTCTGATTCCCATATTGCTAATTCTGTTGAACATTCTATTTGAATACTAAACCACATGATGTCTGTATACACTTACTGCATAGACAAATGGGACATATCAGTTTTAAAATGTTACAACAAACAGTTAAGTTAGCAGATGGAGTGAAGCTAAAGCCATGTAGTCAGTATTTAAATGTAATGTTTGCAATGAACAGAAAAGTAGAGTTAATCCTGCAAACAGGCTAAATGGTTTTAAAACCAGAAAACCACTATAAGTGGTATTTTCAGATTTAATAGGGCCAATGAAACCCAGTTGGGGGGGGGGGTACCTGTTATGTCCTAAGCATTATGGACCACTACTCTAGATATGGTTTCTGCTATCTGTTAAAGAACAAAACAGAAACATTCCAGCAATTTACTAACTGGATTAAGTTTGCTGAAAGGAAAACAAAACAAAAGATAGTTACCGTTGTAACAGATAATGGTACGGAATTCACAAATACTAAGTTTCAAACTACGTTGCAAAAGGCTGGGATACAACACAAACGTTCTGCTTCTTATCAGCCACAGCATAATGCATTTGTGGAACGGAGAGGGCAGACATTACAAGCCATGGTTAGAACAATGTTGGCTGATGCAGGATTCCCTGAATCATTGTGGGAAGAGGCAATGATGTGTGGGAACCATATTTTGAATGTTATTAACACCACAACTGGTGAATTGCCATTCACTAGGTGGCATGGCAAGAAACCAGACCTCAGCTACATACACATATTTGGAGCTCCCGCATGGGTACATATTCTCTCACAATTGAGACATAAAGGGCAAAAGATAGCTCAACAGCTAGTTTTTGTGGGTTATAACTCTAACCACAGATCATTTAGATTCTGGCAAAAAGGCACAACAAGGGTTGTTAGCAGTGCAAATGCCAAATTTATAGAGAATATTGGGTGGAATAGGTTAGATATAAGCAATGAAGTGATCATTGAAACCCAGCCAAGCACTAAGCTAGATGCAGAGAAACCAGAATTGCATGATAAAGATGAGGTGTCTACTGAGCAGGAGGTAGTAGAGCAGGAACAGGTTAAAATAGAAAGCCCAGCAATAAGTCCAGCAATTACCAAGATGGTCAACATGAGTAACTAGGCCACCTGATAGGTATCAGGCTACTGTGGCTTATCAGGTTAACAAAGTTCCTGCAAGGTACCATGAATTGACCACATATCCATCAGAAGACCAAAACGCATGGAAAGCTGCAATGACTAAGGAACGTAAGTCTTTGCAGAATTTGGGAGTATATGAAAATACTACTTTACCTCCAGGTAAGAAAGCAATTGGTAGTAGGTGGATATATAAGATAAAAACTGGGGTAGATGGAGCCATAACATATAAGGCTAGGCTAGAGGCTCAAGGATATGACCAATCAGCCACCGATTATGACAAGATATTTGCACCTAGTTTAAAATCTACTACGCTTCGAGACACTCTAGTTTGGGCTGCGAAATATAATTATTTGGTTAATCACTTAGACATAGAAACTGCTTATCTACATGCACCATTACAACACACAATCTACTGTATATGAAAAAGCCAGCGGGATTTGAAGATAATGGAAAGTCTGAGTATTGGATTCTGAGGAAGAGTCTTTATGGCTTAAAACAGTCTGGTTATGAGTGGAATCAATGTTGATCAAAGCACCAACCAGGATTGGAGTTAAAGCTGGCATGGCTGATGCATGTCTGTTTAGAATGGAAAAGGATGGTTTAGTTTCATTACTTCTATTTACTGCTGACACAGCCTTGATTACTGAGCAGGAGGCTATTAGTATAATTGAACAGTTAAGGAAACATTTCACTATAAAACATCTAGGTGAAATCCGTCAGTATCTAGGCTTAAGGATTGATAAAACCAGAGGAGGTTTAAACTATCACAGACAGAGAAGATAAACAATTTACTTAAACAATACAAAATGGAACTATGTAAACCTTCAAAGACTCCTATGAGTCAGGATTTCAGCAATAGCACTGTGCAGAGTCCTACGTTTGATAAGGGATTATATCAATTGCTGATTGGAAGTTTGTCATATCTCAGCAATTGGTCGAGGCCTGATATTGCATACAGTGTGAATCAACTAGCGAGATACAATTCGGACCCTACTGAGAGGCATTGGCAGGCTGTGAAAAAGATTTTAAGGTATTTAAAACAAACAATGCACTATGCATTGTACCTTGAACCTACTGATGAATTAAAGCTGAAATAAAGGAGAATGTTAGGAGTATACTCCTAGTGTTGGGTAGGCAATATATATAAGCCATGATAACAAATGGTCTTTGTTACTTTAAATGTTAGAATGTAATTAGCAGCTGTAATTAACTCAGCAATAAGAGGAAGCCAGGAGAGCTCATTCTCTCTCTCTGCTCGTTGTGACTGACTGATTAACTGACTGGCTGACAAGGAAGAATCGTGGATTGCAACTGTAAGCAATTGTTTGTGAGTTAAGGACTGTATTTGATTCAATATCTACTATCACTGCTTGTGAAGCAGTAGTTTAGTTTTACATCACAAGTAAAGCTACTTGTTTTTACTATCAGTGTCTGAGACTCTATCCATGTGTCTACTAGTAATGTTTCTCTAACTGCACATTCTGCTGCACAACTTTCTGTCTCCTAAAGGAGATATCACCAAGTCCAACCCATGAAGCCGTAGAAGGACTCATAAACAGACAAGTGAGTACTAAAGATTCTTTTTAATAACCAGGATGATGGAGAAGACAGTGAGGGGGATGACACTGTATCTGACTTGCCTTGTAACTTCATCTAATGGATTTATTGAAGCAAAATTGTTTCCTGATAAGAGAAATATTTGAGAATATCTAGCTATTGATAAAAATTAAACCATTGATTTTTGTCTGAAGGGAGGAATGTCAATTAAGAACACCCTGTCAACCTGCCACATTGGGGTGGCTGCACACCTGTAGACTATCCTGAACTCCACCAAGCTCAGGAACTACTTTTTAGCAGCCTCATACCCCACCATTTTGGATTGGGAGCCCATCACTGATTTTAAAGATAAAACTACTGTATGTTTGTGTTACATATGGCTACTGGAACCAGTACCAGCATGTGCTTCAGGATGAAGAGCTGTATGGCTTATGGAACACTTGATTACCAAGACCAGAACAATTCAGCTCTACCCTGAAAGCATAGGGGAACCCTGAACCCTGAGGCAGTTAATGGTTTTTATGCCCTTTCTACAGAGACAACAGAAGAAGGACCTCCAATCCCTGGCATTCCTACTCACAAAAACAGAATACGTGACATTATCAGTGTCATTAATTGGGGCTCCAGCACTTGCTGGAGAAATTTTATGAACGTCAACAGTCTGGCATGTTCTCTTGTCAAAATTCCATCTCCCAAGCCCTAGACACGCTGAACAGAGAGCTGAGACAGATCAGGAAGCCACACTTGAAAACACGGCAGCCATTAATTACCTATTGCTAAATCCCCTTTTTATCTGTCAGGACTTTTTCCTTGTCTACAAGACCTCTGCTGGTTGAAAGCCCTCCTGCTGGGAGCTGCTACTATAACCATCATAGGGATCCTTCTCTGTTGTCTTGTCAGTGCAAACCGCCAGGCCGAAATAGTCAAAGAAACTATTTACCCAACACATACACCCCAGCCTCCCAAAAAGGGATGCCAAACAAATTTCATGGATAATGTGTCAGATAGATGAGAAATATCTACCCCAACAAAATTTAAATTGTGCAAAATATATTAGCACATAATGGGGAATTGTAGGGAGCAACCCTCCAAAAGCGAAGGTCAGCTGGGGAGCGGTCTTCCCAAAATAGGAAAAAGGCTCCCCTGAAATAAAAGCCAATTCACATCCTCTTGCTAACAGGGAAATCGCCTGGAACAGCTTTCACAACAGAGATGAGCGCCTGTGATTGAAATACTATGTATCCATTCCTAAAGGCAAAGCGCTCCTTGTGACTAGATACTCAGTATCCAGACAGCTCCATTCATAAACAAAGCACTGCCGGCTATAGCTCATTCATAAGCAAAGCATTACCGGCTGCAGCTTTCACAAGAAGCTGAAATTGAGCAAATTAAAGATACAAAAAGAATGATACTTAAGTTTACACTTCCAACCTACTCAACCTCATGGATAGGGCATGATTCCTCAGTCACAATAGAAGTCAGGCAACAACAATTAGAATATTTTAAAAACACACTCTTCTACATAAAATATAAATGCACTTCACAGTGAACCTGGATATTTGAATCACAAAGCCCCCAAATCATATAAAAACCTTTCTACTTTCCAGAGCACTTTGTCAGTCACCCCAGAAACTTGCTGGCACTGTTGTTTCTGGCTGCCAAATAAGTGGAGAGCTCCTTCCCAACTGTAGCTTGTCTCCAAATTCATTTTTCCTGCATCTTTCTCATAGCTTGGAACTAGATCAGATTTTACTTTCAACACTTATAACCTGCATGCAATATGATAACTGTATAAGTTACATACGTGTATACAATGCATGGATTTGCATGTCCCCGCTGTGAGTGGTTAATGTTTGAAGCGCTGTCAGTGGCTAGCTAGGCTGCTGGAGCTCAATAAATAGAGAGCTCTGGAAGCCTGTCGGCAGATTGTATTGCAGCGCCCAGGGAAATAAAAGATGCTGAAAGTAACAGGAGCCTAGAGTCCATTCTTTATGTGCTGTTCTAACACTGGTAATGAAGAACAAAGGAACTAACCATCCACCATATGACATCTGCAGCCATCTTACAGCAAGGATGACCCTGCTCTGGCCAACATCAGGATGGCATCACACACATCCCCCCGCACCCGCAATCTTTGATCCACAATCCAAGGACTAGCACACCTACATGGATGGCTCAGGATGTTCCTGGAGGCAAACAACTACCAAGATCTACCAAACAACCAAAAGTGTGCCCTTTTCCTCACATACTGCAGCACAAAAATATATAAAATGGCACAGACATTGATCGCCCCTGCCAACATGGAAGCCACATCATGGACAACATAGCAGCATGCCCTAGAAGACTTCACCCCATCAGCAACCCTCATGGTAAGCTGCAACGAATTTTACCATTGGTGCCAATGTGAGTGGGAAACAGTAAATGACTTTGTAGCCAGCCATAAGGAGATCGCCACCAAGTGCAAGTTCATCAATCCAGAGGAAATGATGAAGGCTAGGATCATCCTGGGCATGAGAGATCTAGCTCTCCAAAAGCAGCTACTAGTCAGGAGTCACATTTAAAGATGCAGTAGAAGAAGTGAGAGCCTCAGAATCCTGCAACAACTCCATGGCAGACATCAGGAAGACCAGTGGAGTCAATCACACCTATGGAGAACCCAACTGGGCCATAGAAGTGCTGGAGTATGATGACGAGTGGGAAGACAACGACGCCATCCACCATATCTATCTGGACAGATAGGTAAGCCCCAGGGACAATGTTTTCAAGCAGCCCTGTTGTTCAGGCTACATGGGGCTCCACGTGAGAGCAGCTTGCCACTTCGAAGAGGCCATCTGCCACCAATGCCAATGTAAGGGCCACATCTCTGAGGCTTCCAGAGCCACACAGTCCAAGCTCACAGTGGGACAAGGAAGACCAACACATGACCTGGGCTGCACCAAAGCATGCACCAAGAGGAGCAGTACCCAGCCCCCAGAGACATCAATCAAACCACGGTGAGACATTCCAACATGTACAAAAGGGAGAAATACCATGTCACTCTCCACATGGAGGGGCAATCATGCCAAATAGAACTGGATACTAGATCTTTCTTCATGATTGTGTCCTGGCAAACACTCATGGCTCAACCCCATAATAACCAAGAAACAGCTCAAGCCACAAAACATCCGCTTGAATGATTTCCAAGGGAACAACAGCCACGTGCTGGGCAGCGTGGAAATCTGAGTGAGCTTCAAAGACTTCAGTGGCCAACTACCCCTAACTATTGTCGTGAGCAACCGACCAAACCTGCTAGGCATGGTTCAAGGCTTTGCGACTCAGGATCACAGGGCTCAACCAAATCACACAGAGCAAGCTGGACCAACTGCTGGCTGAATTTGGGGATGTGTTCGATGGGGGCCTAGGTAAATATACATAGAAACCCATATCGTTTAACCTAGACCCAAGTGTAACCCCCATCAGGCTCAAACCCTGAAGGGTCCCATTTGCTGTATGGCCCAAGATAGATGAACAATTGGTTAAGCTCATTACCCAAGGGATCCTGGTGCCGGTAGATCAAGCCACATGGGAGACCCCAATAGTCACCACCGTAAAGCCAGATGGCTCAGCTGGATGGCTCAGTCCACTTCTGTGTGGATTATAAATGTACTCTGAACAAAGGCCTTCACCAGAGCACATATCCAGTACTATTGGTGCAACATCTGCTGCATTCATTGGGAAATCAGTGGCCTATCAGCAGATACCAGTGGACAACGCCACTGCAGATGCCCAAATAATAGTTACCTACAGAGGGGTGTTCAAATTCACAGGGCTGCAGTTTGGGGTCAGTGTAGCTCCAGGACTTTTCCAAAGTATGATGGAGCGCCTCCTGCACAGAATTCTGGGGGTGCTACCCTACTTTGATGATGTCCTTATCTCGGGGGAGTCCACAGAATAACTTATGGCCCGATTACACAAGACCTTGGGGAGGTTCCCCCCCCCCAAAAAGGAGTCAAAGTAAAAAGGGAAAAGTGCAAGATCGGCATAAAATGAGTAGTTTTCTAGGCTATTTGATAGATGAGCCAGGCATCCACCCCATGGACAGCAAGGTAAAAGCTATAAATAAGCCACAACCCCAACCAACAAAATGGAACTGCACGTATTCCTGGGGCTATTGAACTTCTATAGCATTTTTTAAAAAAACAGAAGGCAACTATTGCTGAACCTCACCTGGGGAAGACATCTGGGGACCAAAAAAGGAATGAGCCTTTGCCATGGTTAAAAAATTACTCTCATCTGACAGCATCCTCATTCAGTACAATTAGACTCTTCCCTTACTGCAATGCATCCCCTTTTGAAATCAGAGCCACTGATTGCCAGACAGTTTGGAAGCCCCCATCACTCATTACTCCAAAACACTTTTGCAAGGAGAGAGAAACTACAGTCAAATAGACAAAGAGGCCTTGGCTGCGATGGCAGGCATCAAACACTTCCATGAAAGTGACAACCAAAATCAGATGGGCAAAACAAAGACATTTTGAACATGCAAACAAAGCGGGAAGGTGGCTCACCTACAGTTGAAGAAGCAACAGGAGAGAAATAGGATAGTTAGTCTGAGAAACCAAGCCGGACGATGTATCTCCGATAAGGAAGGGAAAGGGAAAATAATACAAGAATTTTTTGCCAACCTATACAGCAGGGGAGGAACAGGATCAGGATATCAGAGATTACTTAGACAGAGCTGACCTCCAGAAAGTGCCCTCCCTATTAAAGAAATATTGAATGCAGAGATTACCCTGAAGGAGGTAGAGTTGGTTTTAGGGGAACAAAAAGGGAGGGAAGACCCCAGGCACGGATGGTTTGCCGGTAGAATTGTATAAAGCCCTTTTCAAGACCCTAGGTAAATTTCTGACTGAAGTTTGTAATGAAGTGGTGTCTCTCGGTCAAATACCAGCCTCATGATCTGAAGCTTATATTACATTAATATTAAAGGAAGGCATGGATCCATCTCTGATTAGCAATTTTTAGGCCGATTTCCTTGCTTAACGCAGACTATAAATTATTTTCTGTAATTTTAGCAAAGAGACTAGATATTTCTCAATGAGTACATCTACAGAGACCAGAATGGCTTCCTACCCCATAGGCAACTTAAAGATAATGTGAGAACTATATTAAATATCTTGGAATATTATGAGTGTAATTCCAATAGGGAAGCAGCCCTGGTCTTCGTGGATGCACAAAAAGCTTTTGACAGAGTGAGTTGGAGATTTTTGTTTGTACAATTAAGTAAGATGGAATTTGGCAAGAAGTTTATTAAGGTGATTCAAACTATATACTCAAAACAGGTAGCGAAAATACTTGTTAATGGTGAGGAGTCCGAAAAGATATATATAGGTAAAGGCACTAGACAAGGATGTCCTTTATCTCTGCTACTATTCATTTTAACACTCAAACCATTACTGAATGTGGTTAGACGAAATCAAGGAATTAAAGGACCAACGATTAGAACAGAGGAGTATAAGCTACAAGCCTTCTCTGATGACCTGATATTTGTGTTAGAAGATCCTTTGGAATCGGGGCCCATTTTATCTGAAGAGTTGGAGACATATGGAAAGGTAGCGAGGCTCAAAATAAAGACAAAACTAAGATCTTAACCAAAAATCTGATGATGACCAAAAAGATGCAGCTGGAGGAAATATTAGGAATCCAGATAACCAAAAAAAGTGAAATATTTAGACACTCGTGTCTCTCCTAAATGTTATATTAAAGAAAATAATTACCTAAAACTTCTTACCCAAACCAGAGAGAGGCTGGAAGACTGAAGGGACTACAACTATCATTACTAGGTAGGATAGCAGCAGTCAAGGCATATATTTTGCTGAAATGGGTCTTTGTGCTCCAGACTGCTCCGGCCTTATTAGATGCTAAGTTTTTTAAGTCTCTGGATCACTGCATACACAGGTTTGGCAGAATAAGAAACCCAGGATAAAATTGAAGGTGCTCCAGGAATCTTCATCTAGGGGAGGTTTAGGTTTACCGAAATGGGAACTTTATTACCAAGCAGCTATTCTATCCTGGGTCAGAGACTGGACTTTATTAAGAAGGAGGAGAATCCTCTACTCGAGGGCCATAATTTGCAACACAGGCGACTTTTTTTTTGAGCCAGGAGAATCCCAAAAAATATAAATACTTCATGGACCATTACCTCCACAGAATTTTGATGATTTATCTGGGAACGAATAAAAAATGAATTTTATTTGATGGCCCTGAGTTGGCTATCTCCTCTAGAGGCAATGATGTATCTGGCTCTCTATAATAGAACCAAACCCCTAACCTGTCAGGAACTGTTGGATCCCTCAGGAAGACTGAAATCCCGAAACGAGTTGACAGATTTAGGTTACAATTTAGATTGGTGGACTTGCAATCTGGTTCAATCTAGAACGGATAAGGATAGAAATAAGGGGGGAATTTATAATTCTCTGCAAGAATTAGATAAAAATTTTATAGGGAACAATGAGAAGCTTCTATCCAAATTTTATCAATATCTATTAGAGCGTTGGATTTGAGAGGAAGTGATCAAGGACTCAATGATTGCCTGGGGGAGAAATTTGGGACACTCGATTGAGTTCGAGAAATGGGAAGAAATTTGTAAAAAAAACTTTAAAATTAACAATGTCAGTCCCATACAAGGAAAATGCATACAAAATGCTATATAGGTGGCACCTCCCACCGGCTAGACTATCGAAGATGTTCTCAGAGACCTCTCCAATTTGCTGGAAATGTAAGGTAGCTCTGGGAAGTTATTTCCATACTTGGTGGACTTGCCCTCGAGCAGGAATATATTGGAGTAGAATTCAAAGCTGGGTTTTTGAAATTACAGGATGTAGGATTAAGCTGATCCCGTAAACGTTGTTAGGCATGAAGCTAAATAAAACTAATTGGTACTTAATTCTCCACATCATCATTGCAGCTAGAATCTCGTTTGCCCAAAAATGGAAAAATAACAATATACCATCAGAGACAATGCTAATTGCTAAGATTATAGACTGCGTGGAAGCAGACAAACTTACCAGTCTGTTGCAGGATAAACAAGAATCGGTATTTTATACGTGCTGGGAACGTTGGTATGCTTGGCTACAAAGAAGGACCTCAAAGAAGCTGAATTAGCAATGCTAACTTAGAATAACTTACAACTGCGCATGCGCGAAGAGATGGCGGTCTGCCTCTGAGCTCCGCGCAGGCCGCGGGGCTCTTTGGAAAATAGGGATGCCGCCTGACCCTCTTTACCAGAGGGTCGGGCCCAGTAAACGACCACCCTGGCTTACCATTGAGGCCATGGATGGCCTCCCAGGGTGAGTTGACGGCCGAGAACAGGGTTTTTTGCTGACCAGAAGGTGCCGGTCACCTGGAGACGCCGGGCGTTTGGCCGATGTCGGGCCGATGTCAGGCTTGTAGAGCCCGCCGGGGGAGTATGCCGAGATCGTCGGGGGAGAAAGCGGAGCGTCGGAGGCCTGGCAGGAGGTCTGCTGGACGCTGGAGAGGTGGAGACCGGGCAGGAAGCTGGGCAGGAGGCTTGCCAGAAGGTCTGCCGAGGCGTGCCGAGTGTCGAAGGCCGAAGGACGTGAGAGGCCGGGATGCCAGAGGCCGGGACGCCAGGCTGGACAGAAGGCAAGCTGGGACTGCCGAGTGCGGAGGGCCATGGGAGGCCAGGACGCAGAAGGCCGGGATGCCAGCCTGGGAGGGACAACTGGCGAGGACGACCTAGGCCCGATAACAGCAGGGCCGTAGCCGAGATGACCCAGTCTGGACTCCTTATTCGGCCGACTCCATTATTGCACCGGTGAGTGGGAAAATCGGAGGTCTAGCAGCCGGGAGCCGGGAGGCCGCATAACAGCTGGGCCAAGGCCTAAGAAGATCCAGGCTGAGGCCCTGTTCCCTACTGACTTACTGCCCTGTTTAAATCAACTTAAGCCAGGACCCATAAGGGAGCCGGGAGATCCTGCAAGGGGCCCGACCATGTACCATCTTTGGCCGAGGCCTGAGGCTCTGGAAGAGTGGGACTGGACTGGATTTGCTAAGGCCACGTCTGTGATAGTGCACTTTATGTGATCATGTGCACTTTATGTGATTATTTATTGACCATCTTACCCAAGATTTCAACTTTTCTGTACCGGATTATTGACTTACTGGAATTAATTAATTTTAACACCTATTTAATATTTATTGAATATATATTTTAACATCTGTAATATTTATTTAATATTTATTCTAATCATCTAAGCATCCCTGTAACCAATTGATACCCTGCTGTTAATGTGACCCGTCATATACTCAAGGGCAGACCTAATCCTACTGCGGGAGTCCCCCCTCTTGCAGGTTTGGCCCTCCGCTCTTACAAGGGCCCACCTCGATGAGGGATATATTAATCTAGAGAGGTGGGCGAGGCGTAGTTTTAGGGGTTTTTTATCTAAATTCTTGATTCGTATTTTAGGGGGTTCTAGGGTGGGGGGAGGGGCTAGTCAGGCTGAGGGAGGGACCAGTGCCAAGCCGGCGGGTGGAGTTAGCAAGGAAGTGAGCGGAGCCATTAAGGGGGGGGGAGTAGCGATACTCCAGAAGAGGGTCTTTCCATCCCAACGGTCGTGGGGAGGGGTAGGTGCAAGGGTAGACTGAGATCTCATCACCGGTTGGGAGACCGTGGCCGTTGGGTACGGCCGGTCATATGTCCCAACCCCCGCAATCTAGGTGGTCAGGACCTACAGAGCCAGGGCCTGAGATTGATGTTATGCAATGCCAGGTCCGTTGTCAACAAAGCCCCCCTCATTAACGACTTGGTGTCGGAGGGGGAGCCGGACCTGGCAGGAATCACGGAGACCTGGCTGGGCCACGAGGGAGGTCTTCCTCTCGTGGAAATGTGCCCGCCAGGTTACGGCGCATTTCATCAGTCAAGGGCCCTAGGCAGGGGTGGTGGGGTAGCGGTCATCGTGAGGGAAGGTCTTGAGCCGAGAGAGACCACTGTGCCACAGATAACCGGTTGTGAGTCCCTGTGCGTGAAGTGGGGCCCAGGGAGGCAGTTGGGCTTGCTGATTGTATACCTGGCTCCTTGCTATGCATCAGCAGCCCTGCCCGAGCTCCTCGAGGTGATCGCCGAGATGGCAGTTGAGACCCCCAGACTGTTGGTCATGGGGGACTTTAACTTGCCATCGGTAGGGGAGACATCCGAGGTAGCTCGGGAGTTCATGGCCTCCATGATGGCCATTGACCTGACCCAAGTAATTCAGGGCCCCACACACGAGGGAGGACACACACTGGATCACATCTTTGTCTCTGGCCAGTGGAGGAGTGATCTGGGAGTAGGGAATTCAGTCATCACACCCCTGTCATGGTCAGATCACTCACTTCTCCGGCTCGACTTTCCAGCCGCTACTCCCCACCGCGGGGAGGTGGAACTGGAAGGTCCAAGATGGTTCCGCCCCAAGCGCCTGATGGAACCCGATAGGTTCCAGATGGAGCTTGGGCCATTTCCTGTAGCCCTGACCCGCACCCGGATGGAGGACCTAGTGGCTGCATGGAATAGTGCGGCCACTGGGGCCTTGGACTGGGTTGCGCCTTTGCGGTCTCTCGTGCGGCAGCGAACCACCCAGGCTCCTTGGTTTACCGAGGAGCTGAGGGTGATGAAGCGCCACAAGAGACGCCTAGAGAGCAGGTGGAGATCGTCACGCTCTGAATATGACCGAACACAGGTGGGAGCCCATTTACGGACTTACCTTGTGGCGTTAAGAGTGGCCAAGCGTCAGTATTATGCCACTCTTATTGCGTCCGCAGATAACCGCCTTGCCGCCCTGTTTGGGGTAACCCGCTTCCTCCTTCAACAGAGACCACGGGAAGCCCCTTTGCAGGGAAGATCAGAGGAATTTGGGGAGTATCTGCAGGACAAAATCGCTCAGATTCGAAGCGAGTTGGTCCCCACTAGTGGTCTGGAGGGGACGTCGGAGGCAGGTCTTGAGGTTCCACTCTGGGAGGAGTTTGACTTTGTTACTTCTGACGATATGGACAGGTTGCGTAGGCGACTGCGAGCCACCATGTTTACTGGACCCGTGTCCCTCCTGGCTTGTACTGGCATCCTGGGAGGTCACACGAGGCAATGCAGCAATGCAGATGCTCTCAGTTGTTGTCCAGTGCCAGACCTAGTAGAAGACCCAGACCCCCCAGATATATTGAAAGAAAGCATCAAGCAATACCTAAAAGAGAGGGACTTGCCTAAAATACTGGATATAACAAGGGAAATGCTGAATGATAAAATCAGCATGATGGAGATGAAGGAGGCAATTAAAAAAAAATAACGAAACACTGGGACTGGATGGAATCCCTGTGGAACTGTATTAAAAAAAAATACAAGAGTCACTTGAGATACCAATGTTGGACCATATAATGAAGCACTAGAAAAGCCAGATTACCGAACTCATGGATGGAGGCATATATCACATTAATATTAAAAAAGGATACAGATAACCTGCAGATTAAAATTACAGGCCTATCTTGCTATTAAATGCTACAAAATATTTGCCACAATAATTGTGGAAAGGGCTAAAAAAAATACTAAATGAAATTATCCACCCCGATCAAAATGGATTTTTACCAAAAAGGCAATTGAGAAATAATACAAGAATGATAATGAATGTGTTGGAATATTATGAAGCCCATCCAGAGAAACAAGTCACACTGATATTTGTGGACATGCAAAAAGCATTCAATAACTTAAATTGGCAGTTCCTTATTAACCAATTAAATATCATGAATTTTGGAGAAAAATTTGTAGGGATGATTAGGGTGATACACTCCACCCAAACAGCAAAAATATTACTAAACTAGCTGTACCCGGCCATGCATTGCTGTGGCCCAGTCTGGTTAAATGGCCAACCAATCTGTGTGTAGAGATACACCTGCACACACAAACACATACACACAACCACCGTATAACCCCCAACCTACCTACCTACTATATTTCTTCCTCTCTCCCTCTACCTACCTACCTACCTACCTACCTACCTACCTACCTACCTACCTACCTACTGTATTTCTCCCTCTCTCTTTATCCCTCTACCTACCTACCTACTGTATTTCTCTCTCTCTTTTTATGCCTTTACCTACCTATCTACCTACCTACTGTATTTTTCCTATCTCTCTCTATCTCTCTACCTACCTACCTACCTACCATGCAGCCTCCTTGGACCAAAAATGGGTCACAATGGAGTGTGCCACCCCCTGTGCCTTGTTTTGGGCCCAGTAGGCCTCCATACAGCCTTTTGGGACCAAAAATGTGCCACCTGGGAATGTGCCACCCCCCCATGCCTAGTTTTGGGCTTAGTAGGCATCCATACAGCCTCCTAGGACCAAAAATTGGCCACATGGGATTATGCCACCCTCTGCACCTTGTTTTGGAGGTAGTACGCCTCCATGCAGTGTGGGAATGTTGGAGGCTTATTCAGTTGCTGAGGAAATGACTGTTGGAAATGTGAGGGGCATGTGCGTGACGCATCATAAGAAGCAGCCGGATGGGAGGAGCTACAGGGAGGTGAAAACCTGAGAAGTGCGTATCTTTTATGTTTGTGCTGCTTGCACAAACAGAACTGGAGGAAGAACTGCGCTTGCACGAAGATGGCGGTCTAGCTTGCGAACTCCGCATGGGCCATGGAGCTCGTTGGCGGATTTTTTGTGCCCCAGCCCACTACTCACCATTCTGAGGGCTGGGATCGGTGAGTGATCCACCCTGGGTTTCCAGGGGGAGGTTTGCAGCTGAGGCGGTGGCGGAGACGGCGGCGGTGGCGGTGGGAGCGTCAGACTGGAGGTCGGCGTCCTCGGCGTCCTGTGATGGCAGCGGATGCCGGCCGCGCCGTGGATGCCTGGAGGGCCTGGCGGGCCTGTAGGACAGCTGTAGGTGCAGAGGCGGCGGTGAGAGCGCCAGAATGGAGACCAGCGGCGCAACGGCGGCGGAGGCGGCGGTGAGTGAGAGCGCCGGAGTGGAGGTCATTGCCCTCGGCGTCTTTGGGGGCGGCGGCGGACACCGGCCGGGCCGCTGATGCTTGCTGGTCTGAGGAGGCTGGAGAGGGTTGCTGGACGGCGGTGAGAGCGCCAGAATGAGGATGGTGGCAGGGACGGCGGCGGTGATGGCGGTGGGAGCGCCAGAACGGAGGTCGGCGTCCTCGGGGTCCTCGGAGTCCTGCGGTAGCAGGAGGTGACCGGGCCGTCGGATGCCTGGCGAGCCTGGCGAGCCTGTGGAGGCCTGTGGAGGCCAGAAGGCACTGAGAAGCTCCGGCCAGGAGAGGAAGGAGTTTTCCCCATGGCTTTGTGATCGGTCGATGGGAGAGGCCTATGAGAACAGGCCGAGGCCGGAGAGAAGGGTGATGGTATTTCCGGCTGTCGGACCGGGCTGGCCATGAGGAGGAAGTGTGGCTGGCTCCAGGCCTACCGGCCTCTCCTGGGCACGAGAGGACTTTTCAACTGGGAGGACAGACTCTCTGCCAGTGCTGATGGCGCCAAATATGTGACCCTGCTTTTAAAGACCTTTTAAGAACTTGAATGCCAGTTGCGCCCCTTATTGGATCGGGATGCCCTTTGCACAGTCACTCATGCCCTCGTGACATCCCGACTGGACTATTGTAACTCTCTCTACATGGGGCTCCCCTTGAGGTGCACCCGGAGACTTCAGCTGGTCCAGAATGCAGCCGCGCGAGCAATAATGGGAACCTCAAGGTTTACCCATGTAACACCGCTCTTGCGCGAACTGCACTGGCTGCCTGTCGTCTTTCGGGTGCGCTTCAAGGTGCTAGTTGTCATCTTCAAAGCGCTCCATGGCTCGGGACCTAGCTATCTGCGGGATCGGATCCTGCCTCACACATCCTCACGGCCGATTCACTCCCACAGAGAGGGACTTCTCCGGGTGCCGTCCACTAGACTTTGTCAGTGGGCGACGCCCAGGGGAAGGGCCTTCTCTGTGGTGGGCCCAACCCTCTGGAACGACCTTCCCCCCGACATCAGAACAACTACGGACCTCCGCTCCTTCTGCCAAAAGCTCAAAACATACTTTTTCTGCTTGTCCGGCCTAAGTTAGTCTCTACCTTTAGGGTGTAGGGAATTTTAGTGTGGCTATTTGGGGATTTTAGCGCAGGGACAATGTTAATTTAATTCGTTTTTATTCATCGTATTTATTTATCTTATGTATGTATGTTTATAGTATTTTAAATTCTTGCCCTGTGCACCGCTCCGAGTTCCCTTGGGGAGAGGATGCGGTATACAAAATAAATTTATTATTATTATTTTATTATGTGTGCCAGCCACACAAAATGTACATATGATTGCATCAGAAGTCCTTGGGAACATTGTGTGAAAATTTGGTGCCGATCAGTGCAGTACTTTCTGAGATTAGCGGCTTTGCACAAACTATTTTACATTTTTATTTATATAGATGGGGAAATAACAGAAAAATGTAATATTGCCAAAGGGGTAAGACAGGCCCACTATCTCCCCTTTTATTTATCTTATCGTTAGAAGTACTACTGACACATATTAGACAACAACAAGAAATAAAAGGATTAAGAATAAAAAAGGAAGAATACAAAATACAAGCTTTTGCAGATGATTTGGTCTTTATTATAGAAGTCCTACTAGATACAGAAACTAAGCTAATAAAAGAAATAGAAGAATTCGGCAAGGTAGCAGGGCTTAAAATAAATAAAGATAAAATAAAGGTAATAATTAAGAACTTTACCCATAGTCAGAAAGAGGAATTGGAGGAGAAATTGGGAATACAGACAGCTAAGAAAAAGAGGAAGAAACAGTGAAAGACACTATGATAATTTGGGCAAAAACTTTTGTCTACAACATTGAGTTAGAATATTGGGGGGAAATTATGGGGGGGGGGGGGACTACAAATTAACAATGTCAGCAGCCTATAAAGAAAACATATACAAAATGTTTTATCATTACTATTTACCTCCAGCAAGATTGGCGAAAATGTTTCCAAATAGATTGTCGGAATGCAGTTACTAAGTGAACCATGTGGCTGTTAAATGAAACTGGTTTCCTCCATTGTCTTTGCTTCTCAGAAGCTGGCTTGGAAGATTACAAATAGTGATCACATGACCTCAGAATAGTATACCTGTCAGAAATATATGCCAGTTGCCAAGCATCCTATTTTTTATCAGATGACTATGGGGATGGTACAATGGTCGTAAGTGTGAAAACTGGTCACAATTCACTTATTTCAATGCTGCTTTAAGTTCTAAATGAATGGTTGCAAGGACTGTCTATAATATTGTCAACTGTGATAGTCACTAATCTAGCAGCAGAACAGAGATATGGATTAGGTATGCAGATAGAAAAAAAACAGAAAAAGAATGCTGCTATCAACATCCTTTCATAATTTTTCATAATTTATTTACTTATGCAGTTTATTATCAGCTGTTATAGTTTTCTAGGCAGCAAGCACCAGAATTACAAAGTTAATTTCAGTAAAAATACCAAATTTCACAAATAGCAACACAAAATAAGAATACACAAAAAGAACTACAATAACTTTGTGAGGGGGAAAAAAGTACTCTTGTTTCAGTAAAAACTAAAAAAGTTAAAAATTATATCAAACTTTAATACATAACACCAAAATATATAAGTGGCTTGGGTAAATTAACAAATCTGCTGGGGACTGAAAAAAACTGTGAATCTATCCCCCAAAAGACCTTGATGTTATTGTCACCCATATACTTCAGATCAAAGTACCCTGATAGATACACTGAGTTCTTTATGTACTATATTCTTCTTCTTTTTTTAGCTTAGGGATAAAATAAGTTTTCTCTACCACTCAACTTCCACCACCCCCATCACCCCGCCCCCAATGGCCAAGATGATTTTGGAACATTTCTTAAAACCACCTAACACAAAATGAAAACAACTATTAAGCATGGTTTTCTTTGCAATGTTTGCACACTCTGCTATAGAACTGATGCTAAAAGAAAAGAAACAGCAATGGATTTACTTCAAGAGAACCCATGAACAGAATAAACTACACTCCTCTGATGATTGATTACTTTATTTTTATTTTTTTTAATTTATATGCTGCCCAGCTCCCTGATAAGGTGACTCTGGACAGCTTGATTGATGCTTGATTAATGCTTCTTAATATATTTGCTTGCACATTGTATAATGTTTGCATTTAGTTCAGCCTAAAAAGCTCAGTAAAGCCATATCTTTCTTTGCATTTGGCAAGCTAAAACCTCAACAGAAGAGCAACCTCACTATAAAGGACCTTCACTTTGCATTTGATGATCTACTTGGGAAAAAACAAGTCCAATATACAGCTTACGCAAAGACTGTACTATTACATTACAAACCATGACTTACATATAGCAAAGAATTTTTAAATGGCAGCAACTGATCTACTAGGCGAGCAGTGATTATTTTATCATATCCAAATTATCTCTCAGGTGTTAGATGCTTAATTGGCATTTTCCTTGTCTCATTTATTTATTAAAAGGTGATTGCAGGTTATCAGAGTACTAAAAACAACATGGAACTGGAATGTTCTGGAATGCCTATGAAAATACTTTGGAATATCAGCTGCCATATTTCAAGCACTGAATATTCACAATAGTCATTTTACATTCAGAACATTTTCTGCTCAAATCATGATGTGTTCCCCTAAAGGTTACTGCCAGCAGTTATATATTATTTATTGAACATTGTTCCAATACCTTTCCTGACAGCAGAATTGTCAATCCTTTGGCAAATTTGAACAGTCTTTCAGTTATTGATTATTCTTGTTTGAATTTTATGCAAGTTAGTTTGCAGAAACATGTGGGATTTGGCTTGAATAATCACTCTTGCAGTATGACAGACTACACTGATGGTCTTAATTTAAAAGATCCTTCAGGAAATGAAAAAGAGCATTGTCCATTTAATCCCTTGTTTATGCAGCATGCAATCATAGAGTAAAATAACTAGTTAGAAACAACAAAAATGTCTAAATATATCTACTGTATCTTTTTCTGTCTTTGGGAAGAACCAGCTTTAATCTATCATGGCATACAAATATTGATATACTGACACATTGTAAGCTCCCCCAAAAATTACTATTTAGCTTTTCACAAAAATCAGTCATTCATTATTCTACATACACTTTTGCAGCCCAGCTACTTACTACACCCTATGTGCCTTTCATTCTGTAAAATTGAAAGCTTATAGATAAGACACTGCCATCATTGCCTCTACTGTTGTTAAAAATGTTTAAAAGAGGCAACCATTAAGACCATATCAGGATTCAAATACGTTGCAGTTGAAAGCATAAATGTTCCATCATCCCAATGTTTGAAGAGAGTGCCCCACATTATGCTCCCACCCCAATTTTTTTTTAAAGTAGCATTGAAAACTCAGACAGTTTAAATTCAATGATATTATCAAAAGACAGGATTTAAACAGCAGTTCAACTTATAATCAATGTAGCAGTTCCATTATTATCCTTTTAATTCAGATACTGTAGTAGATTTAAGTACAGTTTTATCCACTGTACTTAAAAAAAAATCTAATTTATTGGATTATTTATTGGAAAATAGTATTTCTGCAGATATGATACCACCCAATTTTAAAATATTAATTAAATAAAAAACAATAGTAGTATCTGTCTTGGCCAAGGAGGCTGCAGGGAGGAAACTCAAATTCATAATAGTAATGACTTTATTGTGCCAAAGGAATGTTTACAAAACACTTGGAAGTTTTTAATTTCCAAGAATTCTTCTTGAGGCAAGGTAGTTAAATATCCAGAGAGAAAGTGTGAAAAGAACATTTTGCTGATATTTGAGCCATGTCTTAAATAAAACAAAGGATTGCCAAACATACCCTTTGGGTCTTATCAGTACAGAGGTTGTTTTCAGTTGCATTAGAGCATCAGTTTCCCAAGCTTGGTGGAAAGAAAAAACAAGCAAGTAATTGTTGGACCCAAGATTCTGGAAATATGAAATCTAGTTCAATGAGCATAAGATGCACTAATTCTTTTTTTTTTCCAAAAGAATTTTATTGGTTTTACAAATTATAATGAGGGAAAAGGGTATATAGGGTTTACAATATATATTTTAGAGCTTCCATGTCAGAAATGGTGGTTGCATCCGGGTCTTCATACAATATATTGTTATATAAATGGTGGTAAGAGATACATATATATCACATTTTAAAATTTGTACATTCAATCTTTGTTTTACATTAACATCCGTTTCAGGAATTACAGTAATTCAAAATTAACTCATTTTTGAGATCTGAGTCTCTTTGCTATAATGTCTTCCTCCTCCCTCCACCCTGTGGGCAGGGCCATGGCTCCTCCCTTCGTCTCCCAGGATTGAGGAGTGTTTTTTGAGAAAGGCCTCCACCTCCCCTGTTGTTTTAATTCTAATCCTGCCTCCATCCCAGAATACCAACATTCCTTCAGGCATTAACCATTTGAACCAAATTCCGTTTTTATATAATTTTTTTGACAAGAAGGAATACTTCCTTCTCGCTTCTCTAATTTTTTTGGGAATCTGCTTCAATATGGAAATGTCTTTTTGCTCATACTTCAAAGGCCTCTCTTGTTGTGCCCTCAATATCTCATCCCGTGTGGACCTTCTTAAAAATTTAATATGAATCTCTCTAGGTACTTCATTTATTCTAACATATGCTGAGTTAATTCTGTAAATTAAATCTATTTCCCCCCAGAGGTATTCTTTATTTTTTTTTAATGTAACCTGCTAAAATCTCACTCATCACATCTCTGAGATCTTCCCCCCCTCTCTCAGGGATGTTCTGAAACCTAAGGAAGAAAGACATTCTTTCAAATTCAAACAGACATATGTCCAGAAAATTCTGCAGTTTCTTTTTGCAGTTCCCTTATCTCTTTCATCTCGGCTGCTCCCTCCTTCAACACTCCAATCTTTTGTTCGTTGGTTGTTGTAGTTCTTTGTGTCGCCAGCAATTCTATTCATAAGGTCTTTCCACATTTCTTGTATTTCTTTCATTATATCATGGAGCGTTGGTTCTTGAATATCTTTTCCTGCCGCCTCTTTCTGTAGCATTGTAGTAATTTTCCCTTGCTGTAAAACTGGGCTGGCTCTGGCTGAAGATGGTGCAGAAAAGGACTTTGGAGCTGGAGGCTTTTTTGGAGGCATTTGTAATTTTAAGTTTTTGCAATGAAAATGGCATCGAGGAGCAAGCAATCGGTGAAATCCGAGATGTCGGGAATAAACTGAATCAATGTTTTAATCTTGTATTTTATAATGTCCAGAGAGATAATTGTCCTGTAAATCCATAATAAAAAGAAAGAAAGAAAGATCCACGTATTGGGAAGGACACCAAGGGCTTCTTGAGAAGGCTTTAAAAATAAAATTTTCCTTGATTTTTAACAAGTTGGAGGAATGTAATCATGAGTCAGTGAAAGTTTTCCGCTAGGAACAAAGAGAACGCCATTTTCCCGCCTCAGCACAGGAAAGGAGAAAGAAGTAAAAGTTTCCATTTTTTAATGAGGTTCAGATACAATGTTGCTAGCTGCAATTCCATAGCTGAAACACAGTTTCTTTTAAATAGTATAGAAACAGATAGCATTGATCCTCACTCTCCTACGTCTGGAGAGCATTTTAAGCAGCCACTTTTTACAAGGGGGGGTTTCTACAGTTAAACTCCCCCCTCTATTTTTCTTTCTGCAGAAGATTGAATGAATAATAAATCCAAAACTCACAATCCACACTTTTTTAAAAGGAAGTCCCCAGTGCCCTCCAAGTCCGGCATTTCAGCCCGTCTTCTTTATTTCTGCATTTTCCAGCTAGCGTTGGCGAGGAGGATCCCCCCCCCCCTGCTTTCAGCCGTTCGGCTCCTAGAGCAAAGTGGGAAAAAGCACCCCGCCGATTGCCATCAATACGGGGGCCCCCACAGCCGCTCGTGCAACAGAGAGTTAACCCAAACTCTCTGAGCCCCCCCGGGGGGGCTAGCCAAAGAAGCAAGCGGCAGACGCGCCCGAAAACACGTCTGTCGCCGTCGGAAGCCGGAAGTCAAGTCAAGATGCACTAATTCTTTAGAAGACTGAAAATAATTAAATATTTCTAGGCTACTGCAAAAAGAGACACAATATAATTCAGCATACAGCCAGTGTTCAAACAGGATTCAGAAAACCAAAATGTACTTTTACAGTAGGGATATCAAAACAGAGGTTCCTGAATCTCTCAATCTCAATCTCTCAATCGAGTCCTTTCTAGAAACTGAAATTAAGTTCTCATTTATAACAGGAGAGGAGAAAATTATTAATTACAACAAGAAGAATTTAAATATATTTAATGTTATTTAAATGAAAAATATATTAAATATTGAGGGAGGAGCCTGCACCGCATTGATACAACATGGGGTCTCAGTGCTCTGAGACCTCCGTTGACACTTTTGCCGCCCCTTGGTCCATTCGGACCTAAACCATCCTGGAGGGACGGCGACGCCTTGCTGGTCACAGGGGTACTGCAAAACTCTTGTTTGACCCAAGGGAAGAGCTTCTGCAAGGTGGCAAACAGGCAGCCTCTATGGGCTGACAAAGATGGGGCAGCTCCGGAAGGAAGGAAGCTGAAAGGGAAAGTGCGAGACTGGGAAGATATTTTTTTTTCTTTTGAAACATTTTGCCTAAAGAAACTTTTTTCTTTAGTAAAACTAAAGCTTTTAATCAAGAAATAAGTGGAGGAATTAATCTAATATGTTTTGAACTGGGAGGTTTTCTTTTTTTCTTATTTTTCTGTAATTGTGGATTGAAGCATCAGTAATAATGTGTTTTTTTTCCTTTGAAAGTGATTGGACTATTTCTTCTCCTTTTATTTTTTGTTACTTAAATTCTTGAATTTGGGACTATTTTTATAATTCTTCCTATGACTTACCACTTATTTTTAAAATCCAACAAGAATTATAGTTTTTACTCTTTTTAACAATAAAGAAGAAAGATATATTAAAAAGTGAAAATCTGCAAGACTGCCACTGGGAGGTCAGAGGCTGTCTTTTTGAAACAATCTATTTTTCTTACTTTATTATTTATTATTATTAAATTTATACCCCGCCCTTCTCCTTGTTAGGACCCAGGGCGGCGCACAGGCATTATTTAAGAACACAAAATACAATAAATATCTATTAAAATGTATTAAATTAATAAACCCGTGCTAAAACCCAATATTAAAACCCTTGCCAATTATAAATTATTTTCTTAAAAAGTCAGAAATGGGGGCTATCCTAGGCCGGCTTGTTGGAATAAATACGTCTTAAGACGTTGGCGGAAGAGGCGGAGGTCCGAGATAGTACGGAGGTCGGGGGGTAGGTCGTTCCAGAGGGCCGGGGCCGCCACAGAGAAGGCCCTTCCCCTGGGTGTCGCCAACCGGCATTGCCCCGTCAACGGCACCCGAAGAAGACCCTCTCTGTGGGAGCGGATCGGACGAAGGGATGTATGGGATGTATGGGGCAGGAGGCGGTCTCGTATATAGCTAGGCCCCGAGCCATGGAGCGATTTAAAGATGGTCATCAGCACCTTGAAGCGCACTCGAGATTACTTGGAGATTGCTGATTAGCAGGATGAAGGCTGTGAAAATTGTTTACTGAAATTCACAGAGATTCAAGGCATGTATTGTTTTTAACAGGTGCTCTTTGATAACTGACAGTAATATTTTCCTTTGGCCGCCCTGGGTCCTTTTTTGGAGAAGGTGCGGGGTATAAATTTGAATAAAATAAAATAAAATAAAATAAATAAGAACACAACAGGAACTGTATTTCAAAGTAACCCAATGAAAAGATAAAATAGGCCCAAGACCAGGGTGGCAGTGAGAACCAAGTTCCATCATTTTTTGATTTGTCAACATGGTTCCATATCCAGAAGAGGATACTTTAGAAAATCAAAAGGCTCTGGCTGGAATCTTAAATCTTTTGCAACAATATGGAAGAAGAATCGATAAAAAATTTGATAAACTTTTGTCTATTACGCCAAGGTATGAGCAGTTTGAGGCTCCAAAAACTAAAGAGAAAGAAGAAAACGTTGAAGATAAAGAGACACTCATTTTAGTTGAAGATAAAGATATGATAATAGAAAATCTTACTAATGGATCAAATGTGGGTGAAGATAAAAAGAAGGAAATTCTGAAAAGATAATTTGATGAATGTGAGCCTCATCTTGGTTTTCAAGAAAAAGAGGGGGGGAAAGAATTG
The DNA here is from genome assembly GCA_039707465.1 of Rhabdophis nuchalis. Taxonomy (NCBI): domain Eukaryota; kingdom Metazoa; phylum Chordata; class Lepidosauria; order Squamata; family Natricidae; genus Rhabdophis; species Rhabdophis nuchalis. The sequence continues at coordinate 329,830,706 of CM077643.1, forward strand.
AAGATGGATGTAAGAGGAGAAATATCTCCAGAAATACGTCTGATATTTAAAGACAAACAACGTGTAATGACAGGAGCTGGGCAGCAATATTATTTGAGAGCTATACAGGACAATAAAGTGCGAAAAGAAGTTTATAAGAAATCTGGAAAGAAGAATAAAAAGAGACTGGAACCACAAATGGCAAGAGAGACAAGCTACTGGAAAGACACTGGCTGACAATGAAAGTTGATAACTAAAGATTAGCCATCCTTTGATGATTAACAAGTAGAAATTTAGTATATTATAGATTGTTTTAGATTGTCATTGAAGGATTACTAGTTAGTAAATAATTATCTAGAAAAAGAGTAATTAATGATAATGGTATAGTTTAATTATATATATATGTGTGTGTGTGTGTGTGTGTGTGTGTGTGTGTGTGTATGTATGTATTTATACGTATGTATGCAGGAGTATGAAGTTGGACATAAACAATAAGACAGCTAGATTTTTTGGAATAGACAATGAACGCCATTATGTGGTTATGTTTAAGTAAGATTTGTTTGAAGAAGAAGATAGACTAAATGTGGAATATTAGAGGAGAATTTTGGTATAACGATATTAAGATATATAATGAATGAATTTTTTGATTTACAATCTATAAATTGAGATTACTTATGAGCAATGATGGTTCTAGAAATGCACAAGAGTTATGTGTAACCAATCGACATGCTTTCCAAAAAATACAATGTATAATGATGGTTTTTCTTTTTTGTATTTTTGTTTTCTTAAAAAAATAAATTATATATATATATAAATATTATCCTAGTCGCACATACTTTATGAAAATATGTCAAAGGATACTTTCACAGATTAAATGTGGCCCTTAATATAAAATAAAATAAAATGTTCCCTTCTGTTTTAACAACTCGAGCCCAAATGTATGACTTGATATCATCACAAAGAATAATTAAGGTTGAAATTCTAGAATCTTAATTTGAAGATAATTCTGTGTTTGCACATTATCTGCGGTTTTCATAATCTAGACATAACAGCTTAGATTTTACATAATGCACTGAACCTCAAACTAGCTAGTCATATTCTAGCTAAATGTGCGTGCAAGCCTACCGTTTTTAAAAACCAGGTGTTATTTTCAGCCATACAGATAATCTTTTAACAGCACAATCCTGATACAAAGAGAGATTGTTACTACTTTGGACAATGTTACTTTTACTTTCAATAGGCTCTGGGATTCAACATTTTAACGCCTACATTATAGATTCCTAGAATTGTAAAGAAAAAAAATCATTTAGGGGAAAATCTAATTGCGATTTTAAAGATTTGTATTGTATATGCATCATTAAACAATGCTTACCATTCATTAATACCTTCACCTCGCTATAATTCCACATTGCAACACACAAATTGAGCTAGCAAGCCCCCAGGCTCTGTGTTACTTGGGTGTTATAAACTGAAGTTGGCATATTTCAAGAAGGGAGAGATTTTCTTAGATCTACTGTGTAGTCTCCCAAATGGCTCTTTTCGTGGGGGAGGGCAGGCGAAAGAGATTAACTTGTTTTACACTCAATGAAAAACATTTCTCTCCAGTTTACAAACTCCAATTCATCCCTCAAATGTGTGCTTGTTTTGTGTATTACCTAGGGATGCATGACATGAAAGATATTTTAAAAATGTATGTAGAGGCCAGATGTCTTGCCAGATGTTGTATAGAAAAAAATGTATTCCTACTAAACTGCTTCTGTTTCTTTTTTTCTTTCAGAAAGGTTTAGGGCTAAAGGTAGTTCAACAGCAGTGTCAGGCAAAATCTGATTAGCCACCAAATCCTTTGAAATGAGAGTTACATATGCAACTTGAAGTTCAAGTAAGTATGAATGGCGAAATGATAAAACTTAAGATTTGTTTCCCCCCAAATTATTTTTCATCTGAAGACAAAATAGAAACATAAATTGAAAGGATACTTTCCTGCTCCGCACCCCCGCTCCAATGCGACAATCTACGTTATACTTTAAATCAGTGGTTCCTAAAGTGGGCAGTACCGCCCCCTGGGGGGGGGGGGATGGCTTAGGGGGCGGTAACAGGTAAGAGGCAGGGGGGGCAATAAGAGGCATGGAGGGGGCGGCAGATGAGTGCTGGAAGTGCTCCTCCTCTAGCGAGCCATTTAGATTAGAACCAGTTCACTCGTTCTCCCACGCCCATCTGGAAGCTGCTTGATCGCTCATTCCCCCCGCCCGTCTTCACTATGCTAGCCCTGCCCCCTACTCACTCATTGGCTGGCTCACCAATCGCCCCGCCCACCTCTCACTGTTCCCTCTAAAGTGCACGGCTGCGCAGGGGCGCACGTGGCAAGTAAACACAGCGCAGCAGTTTCCCACTGCCGCGCAGTATCATTTGCTGGCCCCTGTCTCTGCACTCTGCAGAACAGCCAACGAACCCCCCTCCAGCTAAACAGGAGTCATCCTCCTCCTCCTCCCCCACTCCCCTCCCAAAGAAATGGGTGCCTGGGGGAATTGGAAGAGAGTAGGGAAGAAGGTGAAGGAAACAGGAGAAGAAAAAGTGGGACTCAACATCCCAGCGAGCCTCCCTCGTGAAAATCTAGCAATATTCCAAATGGGCTGAGGAGTTGCGAATGGGAGGTTTAATTGATTGTCAAAGCACAAGGCCCTAGGCAGGGGTGGGGGGGTGGCGGTCATTGTCAGGGAAGGTCTTGAGCTGAGAGAGACCACTGTGCCACAGATACCCGGTTGTGAGTCCCTCTGCGTGAAGTGGGGCCTAGGGAGGCAGCTGGGCTTGCTGATTGTGTACCTGGCTCCCCGCTACGTATCAGCTCCTCGAGGTGATCACCGAGATGGTGGTTGAGACCCCCAGACTGTTAGTCATGGGGGACTTTAACCTGCCATTGGTAGGCGAGACATCCGAGGCAGCTCGGGAGTTCATGGCCTCCATGACAGCCATGGACCTGACCCAAATAATTCAGGGCCCCACACACGAGGGAGGACACACACTGGATCTCATTTTTGTCTCTCGCCAGTGGATGAGTGCAGGGAGGCGGAACCAGAGTTTCCAAACTAGTTCTGCCCCAGGCGCCTGATGGAACCTGAAAGGCACCTGAGACCCTGACCTGCACCCGGATGGAGGACCTAGTGGCTGCATGGAATAGTGCGGCCACTGGGGTCTTGGACCGGGTTGCACCTTTGCGGCCTCTCTTGGGGCAGCGAATCACCCAGGCTCCTTGGTTCTCCGAGGAGTTGAGGGTGATGAAGCGCTGCAAGAGATGCCTAGAGAGAAGATGGAGATCCACACGCTCTGAATCGGACCGGACACAGTTAAGAGCCCATTTGAGGACCTACCTTGTGGCGATAAGAGTGGCCAAGCGTCAGTACTGTGCCACTCTTATCGCGTCCGCAGATAACCGCCCTGCCACCCTGTTTGGGATGACCCGCTCCCTCCTTGAACAGAGGCCACGGGAAGCCCCTATACAGGGCAGAGCAGAGGAATTTGGGGAATATCTGCAGGATATCAAATTTAGCTATAAAGTGGCATTTTTCCTCCTTTCCTATTGACTTTGCTTGTCAGAAGGTCACAAAAGTGACCAGCATGACTCCGGGACATTGCAACCATCATAAATATGAGTAAATTGCCAAGTGTCTGAATTTTCCTCACATGGGCATGGGAATGGTGCAATGGTTATAAGTGTGAAAAACAGTCATAACTCATTTCTTTCAGTGTCATTGTAACTTCATACTGTCACTAAACTAATAGTCGTAAGATAAGGACCACCTGTTTTTCACAAATTGCTAGGGAAGATACAAACTTGCTCTCTTCCTGCCTACATTCCAAACTCTGTTATCTCTTTGCCCTCTGAAAAGCCGTTTTCCTCCTGCTGCAGACTACAGGTAGTCCTCAGATTATGACTAGAATTGAGCCCAAAATTTCTGTTGTTAAGTGAAAAGTTGTTAAGTGAATGTTGTCATATTTTATTATCTTTCTTGCCACTTGTTAAATGAATCCCCGCACTTGTTACTAACGTTGTTAAGTGAATCTGGCTTCTCCATTGACTTTGCCTTGTCAGAAAGTTGCACAAGATGATCATATGACCTCGAGACACTGCAACCATCGTAAATACAGTATGAGTGAGTTGCCGAGAATCCAAATTTTGATCTCACGACCATGGGGATGCTACAATGGTCATAACTGTCAAAAATGGTCACTTTTTCAATACCTTTTCAATGATGAAGATTTTGATCATTTGCTGCTTCATAGAGAAGTTCATTGGCTATCAAAAGGCAACTGCGTGAGATGCTTTTACAATCTTTTTGACGCTATTGTGGAGTTTTTTGAAGACAAAAATCCTTTGCTCAGCGGTGAACTCAAAGAGATGAGGCATGACATTGCTTATTTATCAGAACTATTTGCAAAGTTTAATGAAGTGAATTTGCAGTTGCAAGGAAATGAGAACAATCTTATTAAGACCAAATCTGTCATCTCTACATTTATTTCAAAGCTAACTCTCTTCAAGCGCAATATAGGCCCTTGCAAGCTATACCAATTTCCAAGCTTGTCTGAACTAGAAGAAAAAGGTGGAATATAAGATAATGATCTTCAAATTTTTTGTGACAATTTGGACATGCTGCATAAAGATATGTCTGAACGATATCAGGACCTTCTTTTGATGGAAATTCCAGATTGGGTGATAAATCCATTTTCAGAACTGAGGAATATGGGATAGTGGAGGAACAACTCATAAAGCTGCAAAATGACATTGAGCTGAAGCCAAAGTTTAAGAAATCGGAGCAAGAGTTTTGGTTACAGAAATAAATTTCTGATCTCTATTCTGCACTATGGACAGTGGTTAAGAAGCTCCTTGTTGCATTTCCATCATCATATTTGATGGAATGTGGTCATCCAACTTCTCTCCAAGCAAAGAAACTGACTCCAGATTACTGAACATGGTGATTTAAGACTCCTGCTAAATGACTTAAAACAGACATTGGGAAACTGGTATCACTTCATCAAGCCCACCCAACACATTAAGAATTTACTGAACAGTGAAGTAGTTACTAAATTTTACTGAGTTTACTAAGTTACTAGTTACTAAGGTTCTTGATAAATGTCTATCAGACTTTGAAAACCTGGTATCATTGGATCATGTTCAACAATTTTGTTGAAATAACATTACACTATAAGGTTTAAAATTGGATTTTGAATAAATGTGCAATTAATTGTTACATTTTTGAATTTTACTGTTACTATCTTCCTTCCGTTGTGCAAACTGCCCAGTCACATGACCCCACAGCCACGCCCACCAGGCCACAGAACAGGTCATAAAATTTTTTGAATTCCACCACTGGGTGGGGGGCACTGAGGATCAGTTTGTAGCACCAAGGGGGCGGTGGACTGAAAATGTTTGGGAACCACTGCTTTAAATCATCCCTGCGATTTTTAGAAGGATCTAGTAGAGACTGAGTTCTGCTACCATTTTGCTTAACAGCGTGCAGGTTTTTTTTTAAATGTAAAAATTCCATACAATTATGTTAGCAGAATTACCTTATTATTAAAGGATGTGCATACCACATTAAAACACTCCAGCAGAATGCAGACAACATACTCCATCCAGTGTCATCCCTTAATTAGTGATACTTCTATGGTTCAATATGCCAGAGATAAAACAGGGCCAGCCTAGCCAATGTGTATATAATACAATGAAGGAATGGAAAACCTTTTTAACCCTACACAAGGTAACTTAAACTTTGACCTATCTTGAGATTTTTCCTTCCTATACAATAAAAGAATAACAACAATTGGTATCTGTCTATCTATTGCAAAGGTGGGTGGAATGCCAATTGACTTGGGAGGCAGCTGGCAATTTACTGTTTTGGCTTGCTCTGTTTTTTGCTATGACACCCATGATTAAGTACAATACCTATGGCTAGCTTGTAACTATGATTTATAGATTTAGACTTTTATCTTTTTACATAATTGTTTGGACTCATATAATGAGTGTTCTATAAGGTTTTGATTTGGGATGTGTGTTGTATGCATTTAATGGCTTATAAAATGAACGTTAGAGTTTAAGGTTTTGTGTAAATGCAGCCAATCACACTAACCATAATTAAATAAACCACAGCTTAGTATAATATATTAATATTGTTATCAGTTGTCATTTTATTTAAATCATGTGAGGTTGCAGTATATAATGTGATAATCATATTTGGTGATAGCACATTATTAACTCTCTAAGTTGAGAAAAGAGAAGACAATAAAGCAATCAGTGTTTTAATTGTGGGACAATGCCAGGTCTTTATTAACCAGAGCATTCTGTATAACAGTAACAAAAAATGAAAGATGAGTAAACCAGCTACCAACTTTGAGTACAAAGTGTACTTAAATTTCTGTCCTCCAGTATATTGTATGAACAAAAATGCTTAGCTCTTTTCAAGTTTCCTGGCTCATACAACATACTAATTCTTTAAATGTCCTGATTTTCCATGATGTATAAATATACAACAGGGACCATTTTTTTTCAAAATAAATATTTTTTATTTATTCAGCAAGCAAAGTCGGTGGGTGGATGGGTGGGTGAGGACTGAACATTGGATATAAAATCACTTCAAGAAGTGCATATTAAAAAACATCATTATAAATTACTGGCATATCCCAAACTGGGAAAATTATTTTATTCATTATCACAACAGAAAAGAAGAGGGGTGGTACAAATCTTCAAAGATAAAGAAAGGAGATTGTTTGATGCTGGAGGTGACTTTAAATCAAAACAGACATTCTTGTTTGCAATATGTGCACCAAAGGACAAGAGGAATTCTATAAAAAAAACTTCACAAAAAGATACTTGAAACAGAATATGAAAACATCTGTATTATGGGAGATTTTAATAAAATAGTTGACACAAAACTGGATTACAATAGTAGTAAAATAAACAAAAAAACAAGACTGACCCTACCCAGAACCTTTACTAAAATGTTAGAAGAATTATCAATATAAGAAACTTGGAGACAAATGGGAAAAATCAGTATACATTCTATTCCAATGTGCATCAATCTTGGTCTAGCATAGACATGATTTGGATGATTTCAGAACTGAGTAGGAACATGCAAGAGACAGAAAAAGAAACAAATTTATGGGCCAACCACAATCCCATCAAAATTAGTTGGAAGGGACAAAAGAGGAAAGTAAGATGGACTTTAAGTCAATCTATAACAAAAGACAAAGAATTTATACAGATGATGGAAAGAAAAATGGGGTTCTTCTTTAAAGAGAATAGAAAAGAAGAGACCTCATTACAGACTGTGTGGGATACAGCAAAAGCATTTATTAGAGGATTAGCTATAACCTATGGGGAGGGGGCGACAAGAAACAATATCAAAAGACACTGGAAGAGGAATATAAAGGATTTTAAATAGTTACAAAAGGAAGCACATGATAAGCTTAAGAAACCAAATGGAGCTGATCAAACACAAGCTAAATATCATGGGAAAAGACGAATTGGCACAACAAATAAAAAGAACAAAACAAACCTTTTTTGAAAATGCTAATAAACTTGGAAGATGGTTAGCCTTATAGACTGAGGAAAGAAAAAGAGAAGAAATGGATAAGTAAATTGCAGGATGAGGAAGGTATATTACAATGCCAAATGGAAAAGAAAAAAGCTACAATATATTCTTTCTATAAGAGACTATATGATTATGAAAAAATACCAGAGGAAAAAAATAATACAACACTTGGAAAATGCTAATTTATCAAAAATTCTGGAAATGGTGAAGAACATGTTGAACAAAAGAATCTCAATAGCAGAATTAACAGAAGTGATTAAAAGACAAAAAAAATAATAAAACCCCAGGTCCAGATGGTTTACCAGCAGAAATTTATATTATTATTTTATTTCACAGACATTGTATCTCTCTCTGTCAGTGGTGGGTTTCAAAAAATTTTAGAACCTCTTCTATAGGTGTGGCCTGCTTTCTGGGAGTGGCTTGCCGGCCATATAACTGGTGGGTGTGGCTTGGCCATCATGTGACTGGGTGGGCATGGCCAACTTGTAAAATGTGGTCAAAATCACTTAACAATGCTCTTGCTTAGCAACCAAAATGTTGGCTCAGAAACTCAGAAGCACGTAAATCTTAAAGCTGTCAAGTTACAAGACCCTTGGATCCCTAACCCTTTAGAAAAAAAATTCCAGGGGTGTTCAAACTTGACAGCTTTAAGACTTGTGGACTTCAACTCCCAGAATTTCTCCTCTCACTCTTCATCTTGATGACGTGCGGACGGGCAGGGGGAGGGAGCAGGAACCGGTTCTAAACGGCACTGTAGATTTGTGGAACCTCTTCTATAGAACAGGTTAAAACTGGCAGGAGCCCACCCCTGTTCTCTGTGTATAGGTTCACACAGCATTTTAAGTTGGAATAAACAATGTTTGGGTCAAGGATGCATTTGGAAGCATTTAAATTTATATTGCTGGCTATCTTGCAAAGCATATGGTAACTACATTTATAAAGTTGCTCCATGGGAGAATTTCTTTAACTTCTGCCATGATGGTCACTACTGGACGCAAATACCTATTTATCAAAAAGGAAGCAGATTCATCTTCACAATGTTGTATCATTACAGTGGGATGTTTTGGGGATCCAAATGTCATTATTGCAAGTATCTATGTGGCTATCTAATTGTTGCCTTGTTTTGCAGCAGACCTGTTTTTATTAAAATAATTAAAACAAAAAACCAGCGAGGGCACCAAGATAACTCCCATGGACACACACGTTTGTGTGTGTGTGTGTGTGTGTGTGTGTGTGTTTAATAGTGAAGTACATCAAACATCCTGCATCAACATAAATAAGCAAATGTTTATAGAGTGAAGAAATATATGCTGTGGAGGGCACATCTGCAAAACCAAGTTGAAAATACACCACCTCACATTCAAAATCCTTTCTACTCTTTCCTAATAGGAGAAATTGGAAAACGTTTTTAAAAAACCTGGGGGGTGGGGCACAGCTTGGGTAGCAAGAACTCTTTTCTTCCTGTCGGTATTGCCAACAATTCCATATTTACTCTACTGCCTTTGAGTACAAACTTTCATCCTTACCCATTATCCCATTTTTTCCAACTGTAAAGTTCACATCTAAAGTAAAAACAATCCTTCTGAAATTGCATTTACATTCCAAAACCATGCTCTCTTACTATTAAGAAAAAGTTCCTTATTTTTCAGGCAAGCTAGCTCTGGCATTTCTCTTCATGAAGGTGTCCCAAATATTCTGCTACTTGATACTTTATGGGCTGATAAAAGTAATAATAAAACAATCACAAGTACTCTTCAGACATTATAAATATGTTATGATCACAACTGAGCAGAGACAAGACTGCTCACACTTGACATACAAGTACATTTCTTCATCAAGCACACAGAACAGATCTGGAAAGACGTCATATTTGCATTTATTTATTAATTCAGATTTGTTTGCTACCCATCTTGTCTAGCTAACATGTTCATGGGCAGACTCCCATATAAGCAGAACTTCTATACTTTGAGGCTTCTTCCTCATATGAAAGCCCTTATTGTTTGCAGCACAAAAGATGTTCCCTAGTGAACTTGATGCTAATAGGCAGTTCTCTGAAGGTGAATTCTCAGATATTCAACAACAGGCCAGATTTACATGGCAAAGCCAATTCTGTTCATATATTGTGCGTGACCCAAAGACAGCTATTTTGAAGGCTGCTGTCAGAACTTAAAATGAAGTTAACTAGTAAGAACAAGATTCTTAAGATATTACGTTTTCATCAAGCCTAGCTCCAAATGACTTCATGGAAACATACAAGTACATTTCTTCATCAAAGCAGTTTGCCAACTTTCTCCCTTTTTTGACTTCTCAATATAGCCCACTTTCCTGTCACTTCTTAGTGGTTTCCCATTTAAACATTAAACAGGATTGTCCCTGCTCAGCTTTTCCCAATCAGCCAAGTGCTGCCATCTAGCTGAGTATTTTAAGATACTACTGCCCACTGACAATTAGCATCTGGCAGCAGCGAAGACAAAGCCTTTAGCATTACATTAAGTTGTACTACAATTTATCTGAATTCAAACAGTCAATTTCCATTTCTACATATAAACTAAGATGCTAATTATATGCAGATTAACATCTTCCTTTATCCTTTCAAAGCAATATATAAATGACCAACCCACAGCCTTGACTTCAGTTGCTTCTTCCAGATGGACAGCTCCGAAGTACCAACAATCAAAATATACAATCTACAGCTATTTCATCTCACATTCAACATATTTTGGGCATGAATGGCAAAAGAAAAAAATGTAACACGGTAAGAAAAAGCAAGGGGTTACAAAGGGACAATATCATCTGGACCTTTCATAAAAATTACACTTTTGAAGCAGCTGCCATTCCATTTTTAATTCTGGAAAGTTACGGGTTGAGAAGTGGGCAGATGGCGGAAGGACAGGAGATATTCCCTAAGATTTATTTAATGAGTTAGCGATGAAGGGATATAAAACGTAGAGTACAATCGTACTCGTTTTACTCTAAAATAAAAATGACTTCTACTCCTTTAAGAACTCCGCAAGACAAATACCAAGCACTCCCTCGGTTTTCTTGTAAGAGGAAAAGATCAACGGTCGCGTTTCTGCCTTCCCGAGAGAAGTGCATCTGCGAAGCTTATGAGAAATTCTTCTCAAATTGTTAAACAAGTGTCATAAAAAGGCTGGGAGGAAACCGCGAGTTCCATGCAGCACAAAGGCGGTACAGCAAAGAGTCCTCTGAACCATTAAAAAGTGACGAGAAGTTAAATGGCAGAAAAGCAACTTAAAAAAGCCGTTGGGCAGAAGAAAAAAGCTCGTCAAGTTATGGGGTGTCCCCCCCCACCGCTGTTTTGCAAAAAAATAAAAACAAATGAGCGGGCACATCTGGCGGAGAAGCCCTCGTGACGAGTAGCCCAGCAACAGCAAGTGCTACGGAACTGCCACCAAATCTCCAAGCTCAGGCAGCCTCCAGGCAGGCCTCGCCTTTCATCGTGTAACCCTCAGTCTATCCCACCAGAGACCCATTGCCATTATTCCCCACCATGCACCGCGCCCAGGGAGAAAAGAGGCAGCTCGCCCGAGGCCCGCTCCTCCCGAGGGCGAGGAGACTGCAGTGAAGAAGCGCGAAGGACGCGCGGACTGACCCGGGACTACAAAACCCCGCCCCTTTCTCAAGCATCGGCAACACGCCTGTGGAACCAATAAGCCCTCCCCGAAAACGCTGATTAGCCACAACGGTGAGCTCGCTTCGCTTCCTTCCCTTGCCATTGGGCGGCCTTCCATTGTCGATCAACTATTTTCTTCCTTGCCGATTGGACGAGGCAGCGCCGTGAGCCAGCTGCGCTGTCAGTCAGGGAAACTGCTCGGGGAAGGAAGGGAAGAGGGAGGGGAGGGAAGGAAACATCTGGCTGCCGCAGCCCGGGCCCCGTCTGTGCCGCCGCCGCCGCCGCCGCCGCGCGTGCTCCTGCGCTGTGTGCGCCTGACTCCCCGCCCCCTCTCCCTCCCTCCCTCCCTCCCTCCCTCCCGCTCCGCCGGCCCGGGATCCTCCGGGGCGCTGCCATGGGGCGCCGCTGAGACAGCGCGGGGAGCCCCCCTCGCTCCCTCCCCTGCCTTCCTCTCCCCATTGCCCCGCTCGCATTGCCCCGCTTTGGTGGCCCCTCACTCACTCGCGGACTTGGAGAGGGGGGGGAGGAGGAGGAGGAGGAACGAGCGGGACGCCGGGCGGGGAGTCGGGGCGCCCGCAGCGGCGGAGGGGGCGGTGGCGGCCGAAGGAGGAGGAAGCGGCGCAGGGAGGAGGATCGCGGCTGGGACCTGGGGCCGCTCCAGAGTGTGAGTCCCGGGGCTGACCCCGCGGGGACTGGGCGGAGAGGGGCGGCCGGGTGCGCGGAAGCCGTCCCGTGTTGCTAAGGAAGGAGTAAGAGCCGCAGGTTGCTTGTTGTGCTGGGGTTGCCGCGGGGGGGGGAGGTGTGGGGGAGTGTGAGGTTGTTATGGGACAACTGGCAGCTTTGGGGCAAGTGGCGCCGAGGACAGGGCGTGCAGATGTCAGGAAGGGAGAAGGATGCCTTGAGTCACCCTGAAGAGCCGCTTAAAGTGAGCTGATCTGGGGGGAGGGAGGGGGGGAGGGGAAGGTTTAACAGGTGGAGAAAAGGAGGGGATCGGGGGGATGCGAAGTTGGGGAGAAGGGGAGGAGAGACATTTTTTTGGAACGAGCCCCGTAAAGACCGACGGGGACAGTTTAGAGAGGAGGGTCCGGGTTTAATGGACTAGAGAGCGAACAGCTTGTTTTGAATGATAAAAGTCTCAAGTGGACTTAGCTGTGCATCCTGGACGGGGCTTTCATAAGAGGAGTGGAGGAGAGTAAGCTTCAGAGCAGATTTTGTAACTGCAGGGGAGAGAATAAAGAGCAGTTCCGAGTAAGTTTGCAAGGTTCAGAGTTTACAGCCTCCCTTGCAGGATGGGAGATGGAGGGGGGGGGTTTGCAGGGGGATTGGGCTGAGCTTGGGAGCAGATGGGGGAGCAGAGAGGGAGTCCTTTGTGTGTGGCAGAGGCTGTGCAGTGTGTGTTTTGTCTCAAGCTCAAAAGGTCAGAAGGGGTAGGTGATGTGGAGAGCAGTGCAGCTGTGGAGACAAGACAGGGTGGATGAAAGGAGAAAGATTTGCTCCCTCCCAGAACACTTGTGTTCAGCTCTTCCTCCTTACTTTCCTTTTGTTGCTCCATTGACTACTATTCCTGTATTTGCCTGCTTCCTTCTTTCCTGTCTGTGCTGCTTTCCATGTCTGTGCATTTACTTGCTTAATCTTAACACACTTAGCAATATGTCAGGAGTTAAATGAAGTTATAGCTGACTTAATCTTCAAGTTGGTGTCACTCTCTATGAAAGGTGAAAAGGGAAAATCACAATTGGGTCATCTACCATGCTGTGTTTGTCTCATGTTCACCCAGAAATTTTGCTTTATTTGTAAAATTCTATTAAGAACAGTGTCAAAACAAATTGCTTGAATTAACCAGCTACTATAGTAAAATAAGATGGGGGGGGGGGGAGTTATGAGTAAATGGTGTAGAAAACTTTGTTAATTAAACATTGTCTGTGGCCTAAGACTGGCAAGCTGGATACTTGTCTATTCTGCTGGGTTGAACAGCTTGTTTCATTTTAGTTTATTTCCCGATTACTCACAGCATTTTCCTGTGAAGTTAAGGGAGGTCATTACATTTTTTCCATTCTCAAAATAGATTTCATACATGCATACGGAATAAAAATTGTAATTTTGAAGTGCATGATATTTTTGCCTTACTAATGAATAGCAAACTTCGTATTAAGTTTCATGCCACATATAAAACAGGCTTTATAGATAACATTCCTTGAAATAATTGCACTTTTTACAAATGTATTACAAGGAGGGGAATATCATTATTTCTGTTCTTGTATTTGCAATAGTATGATCTATAGAGCACATTGGGCATGTAGATGACTTATAAGTGCCCAAAAAAGTGCTCCTATTGTACATAAAAATATAAGCAATTATTACATCATTAGTGAGTAAAATGAGTTTATATAAATATCAATGCAATTGTACATTAAGTTTTTCTAAGTCTGTTCTTATCTAAATTGATGGAAAAGATGAACTGAGTATCAAGATAAATACCTTGGGCAAAATGAATTGCTTAAAATGAACCTCTGGGTTCAGTAAAATGGATGGGTAAGTTCTCAATATAAAAAAAAACCCTCCAAAGTTATGACAGAAGGGTTTCTATACTGTACATGCAATGAAGCCCCATATGTCTAAGGTTTTTTTTTCTTTACTTTTCTCTGTTAGAAAGTTTTGAAAAAAGAGACTTTGAAGTATTTTGTTTATACTAACAGACAAGAAAAGTTCTCCTAAGAAAAAGCTGGTGGAAGGAGTGTAGAGGAGTAGCATATGGCATTAAAAGGAGCACAGCTGGAGGTAACATTTCCATCTGAACATGATGTCAGAGCAGCTGACAGCCTGCCATCCCTCAGCCTTTTATTCTAACACACAGACAGGGAGTGAGTGTGTTTGCAGATCTGTGTGTAGGGAAGGTATCTCATTCCTCTCTAACATCATCTCCACTTTGCATCTGTCTCTTTCTTAGTCTGCTTTTTTCCACCGATCTAACAGACCTGGAGCCAGCAAGACTCGGACAAAAGGACTTAATCAGGTTTATGTGTGCTAAAGGTAGGAACAGCAGGAGGCTAGCTACAGTGTGCTTCTCTCTTGATGTTTGTTTATTTAATTTCCAAACAAAAATCCCATTACTTGTTTAATGATGTTTAGGAAAAAAGAAGTAGGGGTCATTGAAAAGGGAATAACAGTTTCTATTGTAATTAAGACTTTAAATACATGTTGGTGCATTTGTTCCTGTGCAGTAATATTAAAATAACTATTTAAATGATGTAGTTCCCCTGTTTTTATTATGAGCACTTGAAAAAATGATTTATAGTTTAGGGAATCATTTTGGTATTGCAATTATGATGGCTGTTTCTAAGAGTACTGTTTCTAAAAGTAAAAATATGTAAATAAGATTTGAAATGATACATTGATTGAAATGAAAAATATATATGAATATGCCTGATGGTTTATACTATTCACATTTACGCTTTGCCCAAGCCATTGAAGGATCTTGAAATCTATAGCGCCCCCCCCCCCCTTTGGGGAAAAAGAGGACTTGAATATCTATGCAACTTTAAGATCCCACCTACCTTGAAACTAACTCAGTCAGTTTCACCTTATTTTTTCCCCCCTGGAAATATATTAAAGTTTATTTCAGTACAACAATAACTGAAAGAAGGGTTTTGTTTTCACGACTAATTTAGAACTTGTAGATTTGAGCTGCCTGAATTGGCCAGACAGCTGTAATCGCACTCCTCTATTCTTAATCTCTTTATCTGGGCAGCAGCTGCCATATGGCCACAGTCAGCTGGATCAGATGTTTATAAGCTTCCTTCTCCGTCCCTCTCTGTCCTTTCAGCCTCCTAATTTGATCACAGCTACCTTGTGAGCTGCCCTCCAATCTTTATTTTTAGCCCTCTTAAGGATTAGGATTGATGTTGGCTGTGGGGCACTTAAAGTGATTGTATTGTAAATCTTCTTGCTTTATTATAGCAGTAGAATATACTTTGGACCAGAGTGTAACTTTAAGAACATATAATGCCCAAAAGATGCAGCAGCTGTGTGTAACTAGTTTAGCACAACTTCAGTTGTAAGTAGTAGAAAATAAAGAAGATACTTAAAATGTTTATGTAGAAAACTCTAATGCTCATTTTGAATGGTTACACAAAGACCCCAAGGGGAGAAAAGATTACTGAATTATGCTGATATTGTTTCAACTGATATGCAGCAATAACATAGGACCTTCTTAATAGAAGAGTCTTAATTTTTTTTAAAGCCTTTCATATAAAGACTTTGCATTTTTTTTTTGCATTTTTAAAGGGGGATATCTTGTAATCAGTTATTTTGTTAGAAAAAGAAAATGGGAAAACTGACATTCACAGATGACATTCACAGCGATGATCTGTGCCAAGACAGTTTAGAAGCCATTGTCATCTTAATCAGTTAAGATTAATTTTTATTCCTCCCCCCTTTTTAGGATTAAATAAGTTATATCAGAGATACCTGCTTCTGAATTCAAATAGGAAAAGGCTGTTGTAACTTTCAAGTTCTGAATATTCATTTTCATCTGCATCTCCCAGTCTATTTCTTTACGGTTACCAAACCGGTTAATAGAGAACTCTTAAAGTTGCAAAAAGTGATGAACAGAAAGTCATGATATCTTAATGTATTTCCATTTCTCTACAGAGCATTACTCTGGATCTTTGTACCCATTGCCGTATTATCAAATGTAGCCAATGAATATTTCCAGTGTTTAATTAAATCTTTGTTGCTTCTAGGTTATGAAGACAGCATGGAGTTCCCTGACCACAGCCGGCATTTACTACAGTGTCTGAGAGAACAGAGGCATCAAGGTTTCCTTTGTGACTGCACTGTTCTGGTAGGAGATGCCCAATTCCGAGCACACAGAGCTGTACTGGCTTCATGCAGCATGTACTTCCACCTATTTTACAAGGACCAGCTGGACAAAAGAGACATTGTTCATCTGAACAGCGACATTGTTACAGCCCCAGCTTTCGCTCTCCTACTTGAATTCATGTATGAAGGGAAACTCCAATTCAAAGATTTGCCCATTGAAGACGTGCTCGCAGCTGCCAGTTACCTTCACATGTACGACATTGTTAAAGTTTGCAAAAAGAAACTAAAAGAAAAAGCCACCACTGAGGCAGACAGCACTAAAAAGGAAGAAGATGCCTCAAGTTGTTCGGACAAAGTGGAGAGTCTTTCTGACGGCAGTAGCCACATTGCAGGAGACATACCAAGTGATGAAGATGAAGGGGAAGATGAAAAGCTGAGCATCCTGCCCAGCAAAAGGGACTTAACGGCTGAGCCTGGGAACATGTGGATGAGATTGCCCTCGGACTCCGGAGTGATTCCCCAGAGCGGTGGGGAACCAGACACACATGTAACAGCAGCTGGGAAAACAGTAGCCAGCCCCTGCAGCTCAACAGAGTCTTTGTCCCAGAGGTCTGTCACCTCCATGAGGGATTCAACAGATGTTGACTGTGTCCTGGACTTGTCTGTGAAGTCAAACCTTTCTGGAGTTGAGAATTTGAACAATTCGTATTTCTCTTCACAAGATATGATGCGAAACAACTTGGTGCAGGTGAAGGTGGAAAAAGAGGCATCCTGTGATGAGAGTGATGTTGGCACTAATGACTATGACATGGAACATAGCACTGTGAAAGAAAGTGTGAGCACTAATAACAGGGTACCATATGAGCCAGCCCATCTGGTTCCTATGAGAGACGATTCTGTTTTGAGGGAGCTAGATAGAGAGGACAAAGCCAGTGATGATGAAATCATAACTCCAGAGAATGAGAGAGTTCAGGTGGAAGGGAGCATGGACAGCAGTCTGCTCCCTTATGTCTCCAACATACTTAACCCTGCAGGCCAAATTTTTATGTGCCCCCTCTGCAACAAAGTCTTTCCTAGTCCCCATATCCTGCAGATTCACTTAAGTACGCACTTTCGAGAGCAGGATGGGATCCGCAGTAAGCCTGCCGCTGATGTCAATGTCCCAACCTGTTCCTTGTGTGGTAAGACTTTTTCTTGCATGTACACTTTGAAACGTCACGAGAGGACTCATTCAGGTGAAAAACCATACACTTGTACTCAGTGTGGAAAGAGCTTCCAGTATTCCCACAATCTGAGCCGCCATGCCGTAGTTCACACACGGGAGAAGCCACACGCTTGTAAGTGGTGTGAGCGGAGGTTCACCCAGTCTGGAGACCTTTACAGGCATATTCGGAAGTTTCACTGTGAACTAGTGAACTCGTTGTCTGTCAAAAGTGAAGCACTGAGCTTACCTACTGTCAGAGACTGGACATTAGAAGATAGCTCTCAAGAACTTTGGAAATAGAATTTTATATATATAATTAATATATATATATATAAATAAATCTATATAGTTGTCTAAAAGCAGTCTTGTTTCCTTAAACTAACAAAGTTTGGCCATTAGCTTGTTTTATGCACTTTAAAGCAGCATGAACATTTCACTACTTAGTGTTCTGATAATGAATTATAGAAATAAGACAAATAAACTTCATAAAACCTTCCCGTCTCCCCACCAAGTAAGTACTTTTAAAAATAACTGCAATTGAACCAGAGCGATTGTTAGAGTCTATTTAACATTATTTACAACATTGCATCATTTCAATCTCCACTTAAATCAGTAATCGCCAGGTTTTTTTATCACTTTAGTTAAATTTTTTATACTGCATGCATCTTTTCTAGCTCAGGGAAACCTGAATGCTTTTAGACCCAAGCGATATCATTTCTAAATGACTGGAGTATCAATTTTTCAAAAGTGATTGTTATTATGTTGTAATTTGTAAACTACAATAGTTCCCACAATGAAAAAAAACATTTTTTTTGAAAATACACTGGAATCACGGGGACTCTGAAGGCGTGCTTGGGATGAAAAGAGGATGTTGCATTTTCAGCAGTTGCAAACTGCATTTAAAATGTGAATTACTGTTATATACTGTAATTGATTAAAAGGGTTGGGGGGTGTCAAAGAAATTGACAAGTTGTGTTAATGCTCTAAGTTGAGTCTTGGAAAGTAAATATTAATGCTACAGAAATGCATGCATTTCGGTATATTTTTGTCTTTGTTTGCATTGTATAACTTTAATGAGTGATTTTTAAAAACTTATTTAATTTTTAGTAAGAAAAAGCACCAGGAAAAAAAACCCTGGTGGTATGAAGAACATAAATGCACTGCTTTTATTTTATATAATTTAAATTAATTGCCCATTGTCTTTAAGTTGAACAAACGCTATATGTTGATTTTAGCTATGTAAAGGAAGATAGTAATGTTTACAGACTTAGAGATTTGCATGTGCAGTGAACATTTATTTTAAAAATGATTGCACAAACCCATGCCAGCTCCAACCTTAGATGCATATACTTAACCCATGTGAGCATTTTTAGAATTCCTGCTGCACAAATAAACAATAGGTGTTCATTTTATTCGCCCCTTCAAAAGATTCTATGGAGTGAAAAAGCCCCAGGCTAAAAGAACTCAAAACCTTGATTGACATGGGACAGGGTGGGGAGATGGTGGGAGAAAAGTTGGGGGAGGGTTTGTGAACTGTGTATCCAAACAGCAAAGACTGCAGCCTGACGTGTGGTTTTAATGATCAACACGTAGGGCAAAAGCATTTTGCACAGTGTTTGTTTTCCTGTCTTGCACTTACAAATAAGGTCTATGAGAGTAGCATGGAAAATGTTTTTTTTTCTGCTTTTGTTTAGAATTTGATCGCCTTAACTACTGTAAACATAGCCTATTTTTGTGCTTAAGAAACTGAATGGAAAACTCCATTGTGTATTGCTGGACTGTTTTGGAAATATTTTGGTCAAATGTATATTAATTTGGCTGTAATGGCATTTAAAACAAAAAAAGCTGTGAAAATGGCCTTGGAGCATTATTTTTAGTTACTTGAACAGTCTCTAGGTTTTAAAAATTCATTGTTTTTATTTAGAAAAGACAATCAGTGTCTGAAAAAATGGACTACTTATGCTTTTTTATTCTTTTGTGGACATGAGTGATTGTTGGGGGGGGGGGGTTAGGTTGCTCTTTAGTTTCACATTTTTTTTTATTTTCTGGTTTTAAAAATTAGACTGACATCTAGCCTTGACAATCATAGTATGTTTTATTTTCATGAGGGGGAAGGGAATAACTTATAATGCTGTTTAGTTTTGTACTATTGGTGTGTTGGTGAATTTTTAAATTGTGTGCTAACTGCAATAAATTATACATACTGAGAAATCATTTAGTTGTCTTCTTCCCTTTTTAAAAGAAAAAATTGTAAAATGTTGTACTTACTTAATCTTTTTGTGCAGTTTTCTCTTGCTGCATGGAATAAGCTTGTAGTTTGAAACAGATCTCAAGCAAAAACGGTTTCCATTAAGCAAATGCTACTAATGCTGAATTTCTAAAAAATAAACCCCAAACCCTGATCTTAGCAACTATTTTTTTCCCTACAGGTTCCTAACTAAAAAGCTAGGGTAAGTAATATTCTGTTTTATAGAAGTACAAACTTCTAAGACCAAATGTAAATTCTGCATCTAAATCTAATTAATATTAATGTGAAAATAAGAATGGGGCAAAGGGGAAAAAATGACAGTTTGAAGAAATGACTGTGTAGTGAGGCAACTACAAAACTAAAATAATGGTTAGTCCAAATCACATGCATGCAAATTATATCAGTAGATGGTTGGCCCGTTTTTCTTTCATAGATGTGCTTATTCCTGCCAGAGCAACTTATAAGTAGCCTTTAATTTGACTGACTATTTCTTAGGATGTTCCCAATGAAAGCTCTGCAATAGAATTTTCAGTTTGGATCAAAACAAATTTACACATCAACCATCTTTACACATCTCTATTATTTACAATATG
Organism: Rhabdophis nuchalis; assembly: GCA_039707465.1. Taxonomy (NCBI): domain Eukaryota; kingdom Metazoa; phylum Chordata; class Lepidosauria; order Squamata; family Natricidae; genus Rhabdophis; species Rhabdophis nuchalis. Next base: position 329,850,768 of record CM077643.1, read on the forward strand.
GTTCATAACAATATTGACAAATTATTATATACCTCCAAATGATCTTATTCATTTAATGCAACATCCATACAATTTAATAGCTCACTTCATGATATATTAATCTCACAATTGATGGATATTTTTAAAATGCATGACAGACATAAAAAAGTTCATATTACAAGGTTGGATATGTCTGAAAACTTCATTTTTGAGCTTTGGGCTTGCTTCCTTTTCGTGAATTTTAAGGTAATGTACAGAAAATAAAATTCAGATTGTCACTTTCACTTTCAGGAAAACTCTGAAGGAATTTATATCATTTCAAGTTTTCCGTTGAGATAGTTAAAGTGCTTAGAGCTTACTTTGGGATATAATTTTAGAATTCACTACTTCTGACAATAAGAGATCTGCTTAATTTATTCATATTAGCATCTTTCTCCACAGGGCTGTAAAAATAAAGGGAATATGTGAATTCAAAAATTTGGCTATATTACGTATACTGCAATTGAAATGTAAATTTTCATGATCACCTACGAATGAATGTATAAGATAATAAAATGAACCTCTCCTCCCAGAAGACATGCTTTCTCTTTTAGTTTGTAATAACCTAATCTGTGTGACAGAATTTCTAGGGTGCGACAGTAACAGACCTTGGTATAAACTGCAACAAAAGAATGTTTAGCAGATTTTTTTGGTAACTCCCAACAGCTTTTTGAATTCCAATACATTAGATTCCAATACTGTAAATCAGCTTAGACTCAATTACACTGAATTGTACATTGTTGTAATCACGAAAATCACTTGGTGAATTTGTATATGTTGCAACTTTTAGTTAAATGACTAAATGTAATTTTATTTTGGGATACATCATATCATGGGAGGGGGGGAGCCCATTGCTTTGGTTTATTGTTTTATATTTCTTAAGCGTGAAATAAAGAGACTTTGCTGCACACATGTGTAATATGGTACATGGCTGTTCTTGTGCACATGTGCCAATACATAGGGTATACAGAGTAAATATTATTAGAAAGAAATTCATAGCTAACCTGTAATAAAATTGATACGTTTGAAAAGTATTAACCATTGTACTTTGTTAGCTTTTTTTACAAGCAGTTGCATTTCTTCAGGAAGTCTACTTGGGTTCATTTTTCCTCCTAAAGTAATTGCTTTTAGCATATCTTACCTTACGTCCTTTTAATTATGTTTTTGAGTACTTTGTTCCTTTTTTACTATTCTAGCTCTACCTATGAACATCTTAAAAAGTATATAACACAAATCAAATGCTCTGCCAGATCAAGGTAAAATTGGGGATGGGGGTGAGAACAGCTGTTTTAAATGGAAATTTAAATGTATGCATGCTTGTATTTTTATTCCTGAAGCATGAATGGCGTATTTGGGTTAGCACACATGCATGTTATTTTTTTCCTGGAAATCATCGTTTTTTAAAGAATAATCATAAGTTGTTCTCCAAAATTCTTCTATAACAAATGAGATAAAAAAAATAAATGATAGGTGAAGGGAAAAAAACTATTAAGCTTTTACAGTTTGTCCCTGTAGCCTACTGAAATCTTATATTTAATACAATTAGGAAAATGCAACACACTCAAATAATTTTTTGTTATAGAATAATTGTTCTGTAACAATTTTTTATTATAGAATAATTGTTCTGTAACAATTTTTTGTTATAGAATAATTGTTCTGTAACAATTGTTGTAGAATAATGTTCTATAATGTATAATTAGGTTATAATATACAACATTATAGAAACATGGCTTTAGTCATGTTTCTTTTTACAAATGCTTTTCACATTATTTCCTTTTACAACATTACAATATCCAAATCAAAAACAATATTGTATTGTATAGTCCAAGCCCAGAGTCACAAAGTTGACTATCACTAAGGTGATACCCTCCTAAAAGTTTTGGTGACAGCAGATTTTGATACAGAATTAGATTATTAAAAACCTTGCTTAGAAATCTTGAGGATTTTAAGTACTATCAGTATTCTGCTCAATAATGCTACAAGTTCATTTGTTATCTATATTCTAAATTGTGAGTACAAGAGGTATCTAGCAGAACACTGCTTTTTATTTTCTGACTAGGATTCCTTTTTATTCGGTCATAGTTTTTGAACCTGTAACTATGGATAAATGTATAGTTATTAAAAGAAATGCATAGTATTTTCAGAGTACTGCATATCTTATTGCAGCATTTTGCTATTGAGAAAGGAAATTAAACTATATATTTTGTACTGATAATTCTTCTAATGTATAAAATTGTGATATCAACTGAACAAGAGACACATATAGCACTTTTAATAGTTATAATTTTTAAAGAATTTTTAGAATTGTAGCAGACATAACATACATTTTATATAATTTAGCATAAAACTAAATTGTATGCATTTATGATGTATGTCAGAGTGTAGATTGATCAAAAAAAATTCCACTCTAGTGAATAAAATTCATAAATTAGACGAATACTGAATAAATATAACCAAGCAATTGAAAAATTATATTTTAAAAAAAGTATACATGTAAATTTATCCTTAACACATGTCACCATTTTTATTCATCAGCCAATATGTTGTAAATATTAGAATTTTCAGCTTTGATAAGCATGACGTAAGCCTGGATTCCATATCTTGAAATTCCCTTCATGCAAATCCCTCACTGACATTGGAACACTAAGTAAGATTGGACTGACTAAATATTTGGATGGAGGTCACCCACAAAACTCCAGGATTACAGGCTAGATTGGGGAGCCTTGAGTCGAAGACATCCCGGAAGGAAGGCAATGACAAACCCTGCTGTACTAATCCCAAAGAAATGGCATTAATTAAAGAGACTAGGCTTAGAAATGTATTTCTTCCTGAGATTATTGAAAAGAATTGTCAGAAACAATAGAGTTAACTTTGAGTTTTTTTATGAGGGCAAGATGTCTTCCATTGATTTTGGTGTGTGCGTATGTATTTTTCGCCATCAAGGGTGGGATCATTTTTTAAAATTTTGTAGGCTGTTCCCTAAGAAGAAAAAGACAATTTTAATGGCAATGTTTGGGATCCTTTCACTGAAAGCCCTCCTCATGTAGCTGCTTGAGAATATTATATGTAGCATTGGGCAACATCAGTTAGCGTATCTTTACTGAAGTGAAAGGATTTTTCTCCCATTAACAGCACTGGAATTCTGTAATGATTTACTAAGGGGATGCATTTTTATTTTTGTTTAATTAATAAAATGATTTTATATAATGAATCTCATTTGTTTTAATTCCAGGGTGATGGTAAAGCAGAGTCAATTGTATTTTCAATACTTAATACTTTGACAAAGAAATTGACCGTAGGATATAAAATGTAGCCTTTATGTGTGAAATAATGTATTAAATATATGTACAATTCTGTTTTTTATTGCTGTATAGTGTGTAAAATGTTGACCTAATGCATTTTGTTAATGATAAAAAAGAAATGAATAATCAAATGACTACCGTTAACTGCCTACCTCTTAAAACTGGTTAAATTTTTTCAAACGGACTAAGTAGCCTTTTGCTTTAGCTAGAACTTCAAAATGCTCCTGGATCAGTAATGGCAGAGTAACAATGCAGCAAATGATCAGAGAGTTACAACTAAAACTGTAACATCAATTATTTGTTGTTTAGCAAATTTTAAGAATGATTACATAACTGAATTCATGTGCATGATTTATTTTAACTACACTGCTTTAAAGTCTACCATAATTAAGATTTTATATATTTTCTATAGTTTTATCAAATATTTTAATGTATGAATAATTTATATTTAATTTATGAGAAATATTTGTATGACAGTAGTTTTTATAATGGGATAAATCCAAGTGAGGGGATGAATAAAATTTACACAGTAAAACTCTTAAGAAAAATATTTTGAGAAGTCTGTAAAGAAAGTTTGTACATTTATTTATTCAGAAACTTACATGACTACCTATCTTACACAATATAATCCTAAATGGTTCACAATAATCAGAAAAAGCAAAATAAAATCAATCAACTCGTTCCATTAAACTCTACGTATTCTTTAATTGGTTGGGCTTATTTCTACCCTAGCCCCAAGGTTATCACACCAACCACTTTATTTCTTTGTTCAACATAATCAATCTGAATTCTTTGCACCTACATGAGAGAGAGAGAGGTCTGAAGGAGGCGGCTCTTCAATATAATTAGACATGGATACCTCTGCAGTTCTCACAGCTTCCCCCAAACCTTTTTTTAAATAAATAAATAAAAACTTTAGAGAACAGTCCTAGCATGTTTACTTTCTAAAACTGACAGTCCATGGATATCATGCCACCAGGATTTTTCAGCAGTTCAGGAGCAGCTGCAAACCTGAGTGATCTTACAACAACTTCACTGGTCAAGCGGGCACAGCAGTGGCTGTATTCTCTGCATCGCATGAGAAAAGTACATCTTCCTCCCCTGTCCTTACTACTTTATATAGAGGGACAATCGAGAGCATCCCATCATATCGCTTTACAGTCTGGTTTGGAAGCATTACTGCTTCAAACAGGAAGGCAGTGCAGAGTGTGGTGAGGATGGCAGAAAAGATTATTGGCAGTTCATTCCCTTCTATCCAGGACATAGCATATAAGTGATGCTTGAGCAGGGTTCGCAGGATTGTTTGGGATGCTACACCACCTCTTCACGACCCGTTTCCCTTGTTACCTTCTGGGAGGAGGCTTTGTGGCATTCGAAGCAGAGCATCCAGATTCAGTCACAGGTTTGAAGTTCCATATAGCATCAACCTTGTGAATTCTCAAGCTTCCTCTTTCTGCCATGCATTCAAGAGGGACAATAATTAACATATGCATTTTTATGTATGATTAGGCATTTACATATGTATATAGCATGTCTATATGTGAACACTTTTGAGAGCAGGCAACAGAATTTCATTTTTAATGTGTGCCAGTGTGCCCACAATAAAAAAAATGACAATGGTTATCTTATCTAACATTGGATGGTATAGGGAGCTAAATCAACCTATTTCTACGCCAGTTCCAGTCTATCTAACAGCAGTACAAAGCAGGGTTTTTTTCTCCTTCTGCAGGGCTGGATCTTTGTGGGCAGACCATTTTCCCCCTGGCAGAAACTCTTGCTTCACCCCATCTCCTGAATTTATACCCCCCTCCCCCCATTCCTTGATCTCAGTGGCGTAGCGTGGGTTGTCAGCACCTGGGGAAAGGCAAGTAATTTGCGCCCCCTAACCCGTGGATTTTAGCACTCGGGGGAGGCAGCTCTTCTTGTGGTGTCGAGCCCACGCACCTCCTGCGAGGATCCGGCGGGCAGCCGCTGCCCAAAGGGCTCGGCCATCCGGGTCCGACACTCGTTGCCTCGCCTTGGGGAGAAGCGGGCGCCCTTTGCGTGGTGCGGGCCTAGGACACCCGACGCTCCTTTCTACGAAGGGCGACGGCCCGAAAGCCGGGGCAAGAGGGTCTTCCCAGGCCGCCGCGGGGCCCAGGTCGCCGCTCCTCTGGCTGGCTCGGAACGGAGGAGTCTTCCAGGGTCTCCGCACGGCCGTTGCTTCGAAAGACCTGCGCCTTTAAGTCTCGCCTGGCCCCCTCGGGTGGCGCTGGCGGGTGCGAGGAGCCGGCGCTGGCCTCAGCCAGGGGATGGCCCGGGAGGGTTTGGCCCCTACTGGCCGCTGTTCGCTCCCCGACTCTCACCGGCCCAGGAGCGCCCAGGCGCCGCCGCCGCCAACTCCAGAGACCCGCGGAGGAGAGCTTCCGAGTCGGGTCTCTGGAGCGCGCCCCCCCAGATGTTGCGCCCGGTGCGGCCGGCACCCCCTGCACCCCCCACGCTACGCCTCTGCTTGATCTAAGTGCTTACCAGCAGCCAGTGATTGCCACACAACCATGGCTAAATAGAGCTATTGATCAGATGATCTCTCTTTCACTGTTTCACTGATTGGTTGAAGCATGAACATCGGTTCATGGTGTCACCTACACGTTTTGAAAGTTTCAAGGTCTGCAAAAATGATAAGTGCAAGTTGCTTTGAGTGAATTAGAAATGGAAACATCATGCTATAGAAGTGTCCTACATTTGAATGACAAACTAGCCAGCTACAGTTTAGCTTGACATATTGGGCAATGACTTGAATTTAAATAGGACAATAATATATTTAAATGTGATGTATTACATGAATGTATTGGAAAACATGGTTAACTATGAATAAGAGAACATAAAGCAAGTACATAGAAAAATAGGAAAGCACACTTTATAAGATGAACCATCAGGAAATAAAGATTCAAAAACTTCGTTCTAAATGCATACACACACCCATACAACATGAAGGGTTTTTAAATAAAATGCAGAGAAGGGCAACTGTAAGAAAGTGCTTACACTTTCCCCCCCTTCTTGCCATTTTTTTTGCAACACATCTTGCTTCTTTCCGCTTTTCTCCCATAGTTCCAACAAAGAAAGTCGCAAACAGTAAAGATTCCTGTACAATATGTTCTGTGATTTACAAGTATCAGAGAGAGGTGTGTGTTGCCTCTACCACCATAAGAAATTTCTGAAAAAAACTTCCATTCACCATTAAATATACCTGTGCCTTGTAGAGATTTGCTCAAGCTGACAATAACAAAACAAAATTCCTTCTGAAGTCCTTCTAACCTCTAGTGCAGGGGTCTCCAACCTTTGCAACTTTAAGTCTGAAGGACTTCAGCTCCCAGACTTCTCCAGCCAGCTTTGGGAGCTGAAGTCCTTCAGACTTAAAGTTGCAAAGGTTGGAGACCCCTGTTCTAGTGGACTTGTTAGTTGCCTATATATCTCAAACCTGAAAGTAAACATTCACTCAAATAATGTTAAAGCCAAATGCTAAAAATCTGAGAATGTTAAATGTGGCCTATGAACTCTTATTACTGCTACCCCAGAGCAGAGAGAGTAACTTTGAATGGAGCAGTCGGGTTGCAGTACCTCTAAATATATACAGTAGAGAGACAGCAGTCTTTCTCCACCTATTGCCTGCCAGATGAGTAGGAACTCAAATTTCCCAGTCAGTGTAACTATTGAACAGATTGATTCAGAATCCTGGGGTTGGTGCCTGTAAACTTTTGCAAAGCATCGGCATCACATGGGTAGAGACCTTTCCACTATAAACAACAGAGAAGAAAATAGCAGCCATATTGTGGTAGCATGGTGATCTCATTTGTAGCATTTAGTGCAGCTTAAAGAAAGAGGGTAAAATATAAACATAACTGCTGTTAAGAAGATTGAAGCCACTTTTTAATTACTTTATCTTTTTTCTATTTTATTTTTTCACATATTTCCTTTTCCTATTCTTATCTTCAGTTCAAAATTTGTGTTATTCTGTTGAAAACTTCTTTTAAAAAACATTTAAATGCAGCTCGTATGCAGAAGGGCAATTATAAAAGGTGCAGGAAGGAGGATGTACTACTTATGGACTATTCCCATTTCTGCCAACTACCTGGTTCTGTATTATTGAGACATTACTATTGTTATTTATTAAATCTATGGGCCGTCTATCTTATCAGGGGTAACTCTGGGAGACTTACAATACTAAATTAGGTAGATCTGTGAATGAAATGAAAGCACACACCCTTTTAATAAAAGGTATAATTTTTATCATGCTTTGGTGATGTTGCATAGTAGCAATTTATTATTCTCAAACCTACTGGGTTTTATACAGATTGCACAAGGTATATCATAACTTACTGAAATCTGAAAATGTGAACAGTTATAAGAGGAAAAGAATAAGGCATACTTTCTGTAAAGAAAAAAAAACCCTTTTCCCATTACTTTTGTGAATACTGTGCACAGAGTCAGAGTTTAATATTAACCTAAGCATAAATCCATCTATTCCATCTATTCCAGTTTGTAAACCATGATGACTTGCTTATTGTGACTTGTTGTCCCAGCTAAGTACCAGACATGAAGCACTATGGTGCGGGGTTTTTAGCTGGTGAGCTTTTTTTTTTTAAGTGTAAAATGGTGAATTCTCAAAAAGACACTGTCCATTAATTTGATTGGGTTTTCCAAATGAAAAGTTGAGTTTTCTGTAAGTGATATTTATTTTTTCTGTTTAGTAATATAATTAGGTACAATGAAAAACCAGATTGACTTTAAAAAAAAACTATTTCAAAACCAAACACTTTTAATTCTTAAGTTAGGCATTGCATTTGCAAGGAATATGTTTCTGTATAAAAGGAATTCTAAACATCATTTATAAAAATTGTAGAGATGACATTCAGTAGCATAAAGTTCTTGCCACCATCGAGACTATTACTGCCATCACCAAAGGGGCTTCCTCTTAGCAAATTTTATATTGTGCACTGACTGGTCTCTATTCTCTGAAGTAGATTTTGAGAAAGAAGAATGGAAGGAAAGGAGAACAAAACTCACCGCCTCTTCATCCTACAGATGAGTTGTCTTTGAATGAAAAACCCAACTGTAATAAACTATTTCTTTTTTTTAAGGTATTAGAAATCTATGGTTTAACCCTTAATCCTTGCCCTTGACTATTCAGGATCTTGGCATTAGGAGCGTTTTAATCATTTTCAATATCTCTGAGGTAGTCACCTTTTTACAAAGCATCAGAACCAGAATGCATTTCACTTCTTCTCAGCTTAGTGGGTGACTCAACCTTCTTTTGTGCCTGGATGAATTTAATTTATAGCTTTTAGGATTTGGGTAATTCCCTGTGTTTATTTTTGTTAAATATTCTTATTTGTTGATTATTTAATTGTTTGTTTGGGTGAAGAACTCATTCCTAAATGGGGAGAAAAAGCAGCTTGATGCCATAGCCAGAGTCCAAAAGAAATTAACTGCTCCATTGCACAGACTTGAGTTAGGGAGGTTTTTAAAATGAGAGAGGAGAGAGAGATCCTCTAATCTACCATTAATTTACTAAAAGTTACATCTGTCTGATGAAAAACTGCATTTGTTTTAAGTTAACTCACTCATGAAAATTGAAGACTAATTTGGAGAAAGATCAATTCTTTGTAGCTTCTTTTAGTATTTAACATGATAAAATGCTCAATCTTTTCTTATTCCTAACACAAAGAAACAAGATAAGCAGAGTATATTATGAGGCTTACATTTAAGTGGAGAATTGTGATTGGAAAATAAATGTACAGGACTCAACCAAGTCTTAAACTTGAAATCATAAAAGTGGATATAAATGGAGAAATAGCTATCTTTTTTTGGTATAAAATAACAACTGCCCAACTCTTCAATAATCATCCTAAACAAAGGAGATTTAAAATGGCATTTGCTAATAGATTATAGAACTAATTAATTTTGAGCCCAGAATAATTTTAAAGAGATGTTGCAAAAAAGAAGAAGAAAAGAAACACCCTAAAATGCAATCTATTATTTTGTTTCAAATTAGTTGAAAAAGGGGAATACATGCTTTGGTTTATTATCTCTTACTTATATATACGGGCGAATATACTTAGCACACTGCAGATCACAAATAAATTAATGGCAGATACAGCTCCATTTTTTGTATTCTTACTTAGAAGTAAACTTCACCATATCCATTTGGGGCTTTCACCTTAGTAAGTCCGCCCTTCATCTTTTTTGAAAATACAGCATTATTTATTTGACAGTGCCTGGACAAAAGCACATTTTTGGAAAAAAAAACATTTTGGCACAGTAGCTATGCAAATGCCAGAATACACTAAAACCGCATTTAATTGGACCCACTTGCCAACTTCTTGAACACAGCTTGGATTATTTCACTGGAGGCCGTTTCTGTTAAAAGCTGGGGGAGGAGGAAGTGGCATGCTGTCAAAACTTCAGTATTTTTTTTTCTTCTCGCTAGAAGTACAATTATACTCAGAGCCAAGTTTAGAGGTATTTTACTATATTTAATAATTATTACTCTAGATATTGTAAACATATGCATTGAAGGAGATTATAAGCAGAGAGTAAAATCATGTTAAGAATGTGGCTGTGGATTTATTTTAATTTTTCTCTTTTCTGATCTATCTATCATCCACAATTGCTTTCAGACTGTCCATGCTGCCGTAAAGCTGAGGTTACAGGAGATGACACTTGAGGGTTAAATGAACTGACAGGCGTTTATTCTTCTTGGCTGTATGAGACAGTTTTCTCTCTTGCCAGAAACAAAGTACATAATGGGATTAAAATTATTTCTTAAGATTGGCTCCTCTCAATTCAGAAGTGAACAAAAATTTAGTGATTCAGGGAGCTCTCATGAGCTTCTATACATCTCACCATAATATTCATCTAAATCAACTATGCACATCATGATAATTTCCATTCAATAAAGGGTTTTCCATATCTTATATACAGGATGGTCATATCTGGTTAAATATTGTGTTTCCCTGGGAAGGTTGTTTCAGGTGATGGGTTAAAGGGTCTACCAATAACCTTCCACTCTTTCAATGCATTTTTATAGCCGTCTATGATTATTATGTCCACAGTATACCATTACCTCTGAACTATTTTTTAATTGAGTAGTCTACTTCATGCCCGAATCGAGCCAATGAGGGATAGCATACTTAACAATTTGTTATCAATTGTGTCCTATATTTACAAATGTGGATTTTTAATGACATTGCATAAAAGTTGCATAATTGCAATATTTATTGCATAAAAATTGCACAAAATTAAATAAAAATAAAAATCACCAGCAACACTGGTGATGCTCTCCTATTACACCCCATTCTGAACTTGGGAAGTAGAGAGTTAGCATAATCACTACTCAAGAGACTAGGACATTTCTTGATGTTGCGTTGTGCTTTGCTGGTGGTTTTATCCCTTATCCAGTACCAGGCAGAACATTTCCCCCAATCGGACTTTAGTTGCATGTGGTTGAATAGAACATGGGTAGTCGTTCATGCTTTAATCCAATTCCTATCGAAAATAATGTAGTGCAGATGGTGACATTTCAGTGGGATATGCATTTGTGTGTGCATTCAAATTAGCATCCCTATCACATTCTGCTTCAACTAGACAACTTTGCATGAATGTACTGTCTCAGACAGTACATTAGTTTGTTATTACTCTTTTCCTAAAGAAAGGAAAATTGTTACAGTGGGGGCTCTGTATGAAAATATTCACACATATTTTCAAATTCAGCTCAACAGTTATGTTTGTGACATATACCTATGACAAGCAAAGACTATGGCTGTCAAAAACTGTTGCAATATTTTAACAAGAGCAAGCAGCGTTTTGGATTTTTCGTGGGGTTCATCTTGGTTTCTTGGCTCAATTCAAGCATTGAATTGTGTGGATTCATCTAGTTTAAGAAACTGCTTGCCTTATTGAAATCTTCAGCACCACTTGAGGTTCATTGGAACACCTGCCCTGAGAATACATGCTGTATTTTCTTATAGGCTGTTCCAGAATTGTGAAGTTCCATTTTTTTCTGAGAGCTCATTAGACCAAACTTCATTCTGTAACAACTATACGACCCAATTTGAACCAAGATTTTTTTTTAAAAGGGATATATAGCGGAAATAACTTGTATGTTTAATTATAATTTGTGGGGAACCCTTATTTTCTTTTGATGTTTGCTGCATTCTAAAAAAATTCCACAGGTGTACTATCCCCTGTATCTCTATGAAAAATCATGATGATTACATTTCTGCTTAGTTCCTACTCCAGAGAAAATGTTTCAAAAATATTTCCTGTTCTGCCAAATGCTTCTTATTGGTAGAAACTCTTGCCTCATCCTGCCTCCTGGATTTCCCCCCTCCTATCAGATAGCTAGATAATACATTGGCACAATTTCACCATCCTTTGCCATTGCAAAACCAATGGTTTTGCTTTCCCCCTGCACAGAGTCTATTAGGGCTGTACTTGTCCCAACTTACTAGGGAAAAGTGTGGCAAGAGAAGAACAAGGAAGATGACAAAATGCTGGCAAGCTGCTAATTTTAGTGCCCCCCCCCCCAACTGACCAGCTCTAGGAAGTGCTGACCATTCAAAGAGGAGGAGACTTGGTTTCGTGCCCTGCAATGGGGTGCTGATGATGGGGGAGAGGGGGGCAGTACAAAACGAACCATTTCTATGTATTTTTTGTATTCTTTTGCTTGTAGTTAATATTTCAAAATGTAGCCAAGATATCTGTAACTAACCAGAAAATAAAATTAGTAATGTTGTCAACCCAGTGCTCTGCTGTCTGAGTAGCACAACTCCCCTAGAATTAAACATGTACTTGGATTTCTTATTTTACACAGGTGCAGCTTTCTTCCGCTCTATCATGATATGTCTTGATGGAGCAAAAGGGAAGATTGAAATGTGAAGCATTTTTGCTTTGGTTCAGGGGATGGCTGCTATTTTACCCTAACTGGAATGCTATGTGGTGTCCATGCTCTAGCTACCTCCAGAAAGCAAATGGACCAAGACAAAACTAAACCTGTTTAATTAAATGCAGCTACAATTAATTATATTATTTTGGTTCATGTCCCACGTACAGGTAGTCTTTGACTTATGACCACAATTGAGCCCAACATGTCCATTACTAAGGAAGGCAGTAGTCACTTGAATCAAGCTTCATTTTATGACTTTTGCCATGGTTAATTGAATCCCTAGAATTGTTAAATAAATCATATGGATCACTAAGCAACTCTGGCTTCCTTCATTGATTTTGTTTACTACCACTTGTCAAACACTCCCTAAGATGGGTTCAAATGACAATCCCAGGACCCCTGGATGATGCCAACTTTGTAAATAAATGATGGTTGCCAAGCACCCAAGGTTTGATCACAAGACTGTGAGGATGCTGCAATAGTCCTAAGAGTGAAAACTGGTCATAAGTGCCCTTATAAGTGCCATTGGCTTTGAATGGCCATCACATGAATGGTTGCAAGTCAAGAACTACCAATAAAGATGTTTCTGCAAGTTTCTGTTGCATTATATAATACAACTTAGTGGAAGGTTGTAGAAGGTTTTGAGCTACATGGTTTCAAGAAACTATGTGTTCCTCTATCTCACGGCTATCAAACTCGATTGTGTCATGTGATGTATTATGATATTTTTTTCCCCTCTGTGGAGCCGGGGTGGGTGTGGCCTGCGTGTGATGCATTTAGCCCACGCGCTGCCAGTTGGACATTCCTGCCCTATCCTATATCCTATACAGCACCTTATTTCTGGTGCTGTAATTGTAACATCCTCTACTTTTTTGACAGTTTAATAATTTTTTATTAGAAATAAATGGCTGGATGTGGCAAACGTTTCTTGAGGACATCAAGTACAGCTTCTTTACTGTGTGCCTTAATCAGAACATTCCCATCACAAAAGAGTAAGCATCTTTCAATTGTATTTATCATCTGTTTATGTAACATCAGTTATGATACTTAGTTATCACTTATTCCAATAAATATTTGTAAAATTAAAACTGGCTGTATAGTTTGAACCAGATGCTAAAGTGTAAAGACCTATCTGATCACACTTTTCACAGTGAGATTTGCTGCAATATTCTAAGGAAAACAGAAAACAATGATTACTTTTAAAAGCGGACATTCCTTCTTTTGAATATCTTGTTTCTATCAGAATTCAGATTACAATGATTACAGCTATTGATTTTTAACAAAATATTAAAAAGTGCTTCTATTTAGACCATGTTAGACGATACGTTTTGTCTTTTACATTGTGACAATGGTCCACAACATCCTGCACATAATAAATGGTGGAAACCACCTTTGCACTTGCAGCTCATGTGCATGGGAAGGTAGAATTGTTGTTAGTGAAAACTGTAACTAAATATGCTTTGACCTTTGCTCACAGCAATCAGAAGCATATTTTTGTTCAAGTTTTTCATCCATGGAACACCTGGGTTCCCATAGAGTCAACAAGGAGATAGAAGATTCATTTTAAGCGATGTAGACACCTTTACAATGCAGCAGTATACAATTTCTGGCTCTTAAGCAATATTTGGGGGAGGGGGGGAGAATCTGGCAAGCAAATATTTCCATGCATGATATATTTAATGTATGAATCTCATATTCATGAGTAGTGTGAAAACTTTGGAATGGGTCATTGTGGTGATTAGATTATGTAGCTGGTGAATTAGATAAAAGGGTGGGAGGGCTCAATTCAGCCAATGTTAATCTGTTATAGACGCCACTAATTGTAATAAGAAAAATACACATGTACTTCAATAAATCCAATTGACACGAATGAGGATTGCTCCACATTCTGCTCAAAATAAGAAATTAATTTTGACAAGCTCAGACTCTCCAGCATATTCCAAAGTGAACTTCTGCATGGCTATTTGAACTAGGTTTAAGCAATTTTAACTAGATCATGGTACTTTCTGCCTGACTGGTAATTCAAGTATTTTACATTTGAAATGCTTTGATTATATTTGTGCTAAAGGATCTGAATATTTAAAAGCTATGTTGCATAGAGTTCTGTTACTTTTTGAGAAACATTTAAGGGCATGTGTAAGGATGAAAATATCTTGCAGGCATAATTTCAGATCTATAAATATCTTATTTAATATAAGATAGGGGCTGGGGAATAAATCTGCAGATTCCTAAAGGGTGTTAATCAGCCAGATGGAGATGGGATGTGGAATAGTGTGGTGAGAATTAACTAGAAGTACTGGGAATTCTGCGTAAAAAGTTTAACTTGTTTACACAATAATCTCTTTACTCAGAAGCACATGTATTTGTTCTCTGAACTGGGATCAGAGATGCTTAGATTCAAAGTCCAGTTTAATCTTGGACTTCTCAGATGGCCAATCTCTTGCCTTCATTCATCTAAAATGAAAATACTAGCCACATCTAACAAAGCTAACTGATCGGGTATTTTTTCCCCTAAAGTACTAAAGTATGTTAGTACATGTGCTGTTGGAAATAAATCTGTGTTAACAGGAGAACAGGCTGCCATGGTTTCTCAGCTTGAAGTAATGAGTAGTACAGACTTGCCACGACTTATGCTTGCTGTTTAGAAGACAGATCAGGGGATTCCAATATGTTCTCAATAGTGTTTTTGTACCACTGTGACAGATCATTGACCTCACAGAGAATGTTCCATGTTCTTAGACATAATAGGTTCGTTGTCATTTATTTAAGAGACTATTCCTCAAGTGGCATAATATTCATTTGAACAAATATGGAATGAATCAAGGCAAGGACTGAAAATTTGAAGTTCAGCAACATCTGGAGGGCCATAACTCCAAGCAGCTCTCATTATTGGCTGGGATTGTTGAAAGTTGTAGTTTCCCAGTTCTTAGCGCCCCACATGTTCTCTAACTCCCTATATCTCTGTTTTAAGGATTTACGGTAGGTCAATCCATTATAAATGGCCTTTGGATCTTAATTCTTTATTTAAAAAAAAATCAATAAGGAAAATCTCTGCATTTGGCTCAGCATAGAGAAACTAATGTTCTCCTTATCTGGTAATCTCAGAAAGTATTTCAGTCTACCTGCATCTGGATTTCCTAGCTGGAATGGGACTTATTCTACGTAGTGCCCAGGTCTGAAATCAATGTAATCTCTGTTCCTTTTTCTATTCTTGTCATGAACAGCAATTCTTTTTTAGAGATTTCAACATTCACATACCCACACACTATAAAGTTTAACAATTTTCCAGCCTCATATTATTGGATGTACATCTCACACTATTTTACCAATCCAGGGAGAGGGGGAATTGTTTAAAGAATAGGTGCAAAGTGGTTTCATGCACATTATTGTCCCAATATATTTGAAGCAAAGATGCTCTTCAATCTCACAATGGAAAGATATTGCTGCATGAACAGAATACTCTTCTATTCATTCACAGGGAGTTGCTTTTCTCTGTGAACTCTTGAAGAGTATTTTGAAGGGTTCTTAATCCATCCAAATCAATTTTCTGGTGAGCTCAGAAGACTGGAGCTGTGAGTGTGGAACTGGATGGACACACAGAAGATGCAACAGAAGTGACAAATTGGAGATGGGGAAAATCTGCAGAAACTTAACTGAGCTTTTTTTGATCATGAGAAAACAAAATGAAGATTGGTCTATAGCTTAGAGGCAGGTTATCTGTTTTGCATGTAAATTCTTCCAGGTTTGCTTCTTGGCTCCTCTAGGATGATCTGGGAAAATCTTCCACTCGGAAAGACCTCCTGCTTGGAAGTGAAATTACTAAATTACAGGCCCTAACATAAACTTTATTTGCCTTCCCAATGAATGGTTTACACTTCAGCACCTAATAAGAACCTGTTTAAAGTACCCTGGGATTACTTTTAACTAGCCTTTGTTTTCACCCTGTATTACTATTTGGGGTTCACACATTAATGTATACTACAAGCTCAGGAGTAGCAGTTTAGAATTGACAAAAAAAATGCCTGGAAACAACTGAAAGCTAAAAGTGTCAGAATCTCTCAGCCCTAGAAAGAAGGCAATGACAAACCACTTCTGAAAATGTGGGCAAGAAAACTGGAATCAACACTTCTTTAAAGGGAAAGGAGGAGGAAGAGGATTGGGTCTCCACAGAGAATGGTCAAAACATTCAAGTCAATGGCTCCGGCTGGTTTTTTATGTTGCATTTTCTGACCATACCTTGCAGACACATGGACTGAAACATCCTAGGTGTCTAACAGTTTCAAATGTATAATGAGGGCATTTGCTGTCATTGATTGTTGCTGCTTTTCTAAAATGTTTACAGGCATTAAAAGACATCATACAGTATCCCTTTTTTCCCCTTAATGGAAAAGAAAAGAACTGGTGGGAGAGCATGAAAATGGAAACTACCTGGTTTTCCTCTTCCTCTCTCCCCCCACCCCCAATTGCATTTTGTGAATGTATCAGGATGGTTATATATTAAAAACTGCTTTGGAAATTCTTTTAACATGGAATGAAACAGGCACTGTCCTAGCAACTTTAAGTTAGGGCACTATTTTGGAACATGTACAGTACACAATTGCAAAACTGGAATAACTGTTAATACTATGAAAAATCTCTCTGCCATAGGGTTGTCCTTGATAAGTCACTGGAAGCTTAAGCTAATACAGATAACACTAGTCTGGTGCCTAATATCAATATTCAGTTGCCATGCTAATTGTGAGAGCAACGTATCATTTTGCATAGTTTGGGGGGGGGGGGGGAGGTAAAGTATGTTTAATCTAGCATGCAAAAAAAAAAGTCAAATATCTAGAAATAAGAGCATGCTAGCAAACTGCAAATAGTAGTAAAGACAACAACAAACATGAGCTTGAAAAGAATTGCCCAATGAGTACAGAAGCTCTATAAAGGCAGTTTAAAAAAAAAAAAAAAAACCTCTTATGCCCTGGAGGGTAAATCTGGTGTTACTCTAAAGGAGGTCCCTGCAAAGATGGTGCCAATTATATCACTGCTTGAAGTTGGCACACTTGCTCAGGGTAGTAAAGGACTGTCTTTTCCATGACCGTCTTAGGAGCTTCCTTCATTACTTTCCTGTCATCTGGCTAGCTATGTCCATGCAGTGCTACTGCTTGTGAATTATTTTTACTTTGATAGCAAAGGTGAAGGAAAATGTTTGCTTAGCAAAAATTAAAAAGCAAGAAACCAACTCTGGGAATATTTGCTGTTGTTTTGAAATGCAGCAGCACAAAGAAATCTATTCAGCAACACTGCCAGCCTTCTGCATACACAATGTCCTTGAAATGCAGGTCAGTAAAATAAGGTAACTCCAATATTGATGGGGATACAAAAGGGCCCATTCTTATATATGTGTGCATTTGGAGCTCCAGAATCTCCCAAAGTTCCACTTGCTAGCAACTGTGCCAAAACAATCACGAGTACTGTAGCAACCTCAATAAGATCCTAGGGGTTTCATTCTAGCTTTTTAGGATAAAATATAGTGGGCCTGGGCAGGCAGGCAGAGTCTGCAATACTCATTGGTGGACAGATTATAACTGAGCTAGCTAAACAAACATATGGGTCCAGAAATCAAAGCATAGAAAAGCATAGATAACCTTGGTCTAAAAGGCTGGCTGGTGTCAGCAGTGTCTATAGTTGCAAGAGGATGTAAGAAAATGTGGGGAGTTGGAAAAATAAACCATAATAACAGTCATGTTATAATTATAAACAGTTTATATTTGAGAAAAATGATTAATTATACCACAGAAAAGCATGATGCCCCGATTGATGTACTGTCTAACCTGTCTGCTAGCTGATACCACAGCAGACACATCTGCTGAGCGATTTCCAGAGTGATGGAACTTTTGCCCATGTGATTTTCTCCTGCCAGTTGGGTAATTAGCCAGCATGCTACTCCATGAGGAGGACAGAAGCCTTGAGATCTCACCCTCCATTTTCTTCTTTGTTGGGCTCTCTCTGCTTTCAGTTTCACAGAATGTCCCACCCCAGCTTAGCTTGAGAAATGGATGTGATTCCACCCAGAGAGTTGTGACAAAGAAGCTATGCAACATGCCATTGCTTAATGTAATTTGATTGTCATATACCACCAGAATCACTTTTTGTAAGATTGGAAGCTATATAAAGGTCATTAATTAATGCAAAAGAAAAGTGTAAGCTATTATGCACATGGCTTAAATTCCTGTTTAAGTTCCACCAAGTATAGGTATAAGTTCAAGCAATGGTCAAGGACATGGAAGGAGGGGGGGAAAGGAAGAAAAAAATCAAGGAGGATTTCATTCAGAGCTGGGTAAGAGATACCGGTTGTAAGACCTTTGGGCAGGTAAGCAGGAGATTTTATTACCACCCCAAATGTCAATGAATGGCTGGCTCCCAATATTGCACAAAGCTGGAAGAACCAGTTGCTTCCTTCCTTTTGGTTTTATGCTTGCTGGCCCAAAATTATTTATTTTATTTATTTATTTATTATTTATTTAAATTTATACCCCGCCCTTCTCCACAGAGGACCCAGGGCGGCGCACAGGAAATTTAAAAAACATACAAAAATACAATAAATATAATTTAAAAAACTATTAAATAACCCCATCCTGCGCTAAAACCCAATTTTAAAACCCAATTTAAAACTATCTTAAGTCCCCAAGGGAGGTTAGGCTAGGCCGGCTTGTTGAAACAGATATGTCTTAAGACATTGGCGGAAGAGGCGGAGGTCGGTGATGGTACGTAATTCAGGGGGTAGGTCATTCCAAAGGGCTGGCCCCGCCACAGAGAAGGCTCTTCCCCTGGGTGTCGCCAGTCGGCATTGTCCGGCCGACGGTACCCTGAGGAGGCCCTCTCTGTGGGAGCGGATTGGTCTGAGGGATGTATGGGGCAGGAGGCGGTCTCGCATATAACTAGGCCCCGAGCCATGGAGCGCTTTAAAGATGGTAGTCAAAACCTTGACGCGCACTCGAAAGGCCACAGGAAGCCAATGCAGCTCGCGCAGGATCGGTGTTATGTGGGAGCATCTAGTGGCTCCCATAATCACCCGCGCGGCTGCGTTTTGGACTAGCTGTAGCTTTCGAGTGCACCTCAAGGGAAGCCCCATGTAGAGAGTATTACAGTAGTCGAGTCGGGACGTCACGAGTGCTTGAGTGACTGTGCGTAGGGCATGTGGCCTCCTAGTTAGCAGGTTGATGCCATTTATAAACTATTGTACATCAGCAGCACTCTACTGTTTCTAACACTATGTGAAAACCTGGGTTGAGAAGAAAATTGATTTTAAAAGAAAAGTCTAGTGATACACTCAGCCAGCCCTCCAGATGTGTGGTGCTTCTCCCTGCGTAATTCCCCAGCCAGTAAGAAGGATTTTCAGCTTATTACACAAATCACACATATGGATAGCAGCATTCCCTCATAAGCTGCTCTGAAGACAACCCAGAATATGCAATGGCTCTGCAATCTTTCAAGATATCAAAAGCAGAGGATTCCTCATGATGATTTTTTCAAGAGCCTCCACTTTCCTTAAGCCAATTGGCAGGTCGCTAACTTGCCGTTATGGTTCCAGACATTATTTCCCTTTACCTGTAGAATGGCAATTGGGTTGGGATATTATCAACCCAAGGGGGAAAAAACCTGCATTTAACTTTATTGGATTTGGTATTATTGCCAACATAGTTCGTGTCATCGGTGAAATGTTCTCAAGCATGCCAAACAAGTCCCTATTTTTTCCTCTTTTTGACCAAGGAAAATTAATCATGTATATAATACAATCAAAGCATTTACAATTTAGAGAGATTCAAGTTCTCTGGGAGAACCCACATTTTCACAAGGAAACATACTAGGTCCGGGATGGCAAACCTATGGCATGCGTGCCACAGGTGGCACACAGATCCATTTGTCAGGGCAAGCGAGGCATTGCCCTGTCAGCTGGCCAGCACACATGCGCACACTGGCCAGCTGAATTCAGCCATTTTTAAAGCCATTTTTTGCCCTCCCCGGGCTTTATAGGAGCCTGGGGAGGGCGAAACCAGCCCCCCCCCCCCCCAGGCTTCAGGAGCTTCTGTGAACCCTCTGGAGGACTAAAAATGGCCCTCCGAGCAAACCGGAAGTCACTTCCGGTTTGTTTGGAGGGTCTTTTTCTGCCCTCATGAAGGTCTCTGAAGCCTCCAGAGGGCCTGTGGGGGGAAGAAGGGAGGCTGTTTTCAACCTCCCCAGGCTCCTATAAAGCCTCTGGGACCTGGGGACGGCCAAAAAAGCATGGAAAAAATGGAGGGAGCACCTGTAGTGCGCGCATGTGGACTGAGGGGGTTGCGCATTGCATTATGGGTGGTGCACACCCACGCACGACCCCCGTGCTCCCCCCCCACTTATGGCACGCGAGCCCAAAAAGGTTCGCCATCACTGTACTAGGTTTTCCACCATCTTCAGCATCTTCAAGGAAGGATGGAAAGTTCTTATTGAAAAATTGGGAATGCCACTGCCTGTTTGCACTGGCAGTACTGAACTAGGAGCATTGACAGTCTGCCTGGCTCAGCATGAATCCGTTTCTTTTATTCTTTCTAACTTGCACAGAGAGCTCCCTTTCTGTAGAGTTTACAGGACTGTTTGATTTATCACAACATTCTATATGCCACCTCCTTTGCTGCTATTATTATAATTGTCATTCCCCCTGAAATCTCAGGCTGTCTCATTCCCATTCTGAATGAAAGTCTGGTTAAAGGCTCATGAAAGAGCAGAACTGTATTTAAAAGTGAAGGTTGGCTTTCAAAGAAGACCCCTCTCGCCAGCGTGTTATCTGTTAGATTGCATTTCAGGCGGTGTGCTCGCTGAATTCCTCCGACACTCATGGCTGCCTCGTAAAATTATTCATCAGGGATATTATGTCTAACTCTTTGGAAGATCAGGCTAATTAAACAAGTTGGGGCAGAAGTTTGCTTTTTGCAAATGGGTGAAAAGAGAAAGTGGTACTTGGTATGCCACAGACAACAGCTGGCAACTTTGGTCAATGCGGGAAAGCTCTTTGGAAGCGAGTGCACCTCTCCATTGCTAGGATCTTCCTGCTATTTCTCTCTCAAAGCAGCTGCTGCTAAAAAGCCCTTGCAGGTTTACACTACAGATGCAAAAGAGGGGTAAAGGGACTTTCCACTTCATGTTCCTCCCAAGTTTCACCCTCCAAGGAGCACAGCATGGAAATCTTTACAGTTTGCTGGGGAGGGAGGGAGAGGAAGGACTCTGGCCTTGTCTGCCTGTGTTAATTGATGGCTTCTGCTGCAGCTCTTCACACTTTGAAAAATGGGAACAAATGTTTTTATTTATAAGTGTAAAAAGGAAGGGGGGGGAAAAGCCGAAGCAAATTAACAGCTTCATTAGGGTGTTAAACTAAAGCTAAAAAAGAGGGAAAAAGAGTATACGCAAAATGCTTCAGTGTCAAAGGCCTAATTCGTTTATGGTAAAGAAGAAAGGTACAGGAGAATTTTATTTTATTTTATACAGGGGAAGGGAGCAAGAAAGCAAATGAGGAAACGGCAGGTCTTATTTTTGTTTTAATTGCTGGGTTGGGGGGAATGATTTTTGCGAGTTGCCCTATGAATTCTCCAAACTGAAGGGCAACTTATAAAGTTTTCAAGTACAACACCTAAGGCTCCTTCCACATGCATTGACTGTGCCAGGCTGATGCTGGCACCACACTCTTCTATGTCCCCACAATGCAATGGGGCTTAGAAAGATGAGCCCATTCACTCTCAGCTCCCCTCCCGCTCCAGACTTTGGCAGCATTTCTTTGAAGCTGTGGGGCAGGCAGTTTCCCACTGGCAGGAGCCCTGCCTCATTTTCCTCCTGGATCCTGGGATTTCCTCCCTCCATGCGATACACCAAGGCATATTACCATCAACTCAAACACTTCATTTTATAGTGTTGGAATATTTGCCTCTGATTTTAATGTTTTTATGGTGTAAGCAGCCCAGAGACGCTTGAAATGAGATGGATGGCAAAGAAATTTAATAAATAAAACAAACTCTTTGCTCTGCCTTATTTAGAGGTGTGCTCATTTGCTGTTCTCCCCAAAGTAGCTGGTTCTGAGTGGGACCCCTCACTTTTCACTGCAAGGAGGAATATGGTGATCAGACACCAGCTTCTGTTTGTCCATCCTCTTCCCTACTTATCTGGAGCTACAGGAAGCACTAGGTATCTTAAAAGAATAATGAAAGGCTAGTAATGCTATTTACATAACAGGAAAAGAGGATCACCAAGGATTTGATAGGAAGTAGTAGCAATGTGGAAGTATTTTTTTAAAAATATGCATATGCTCATTAACTTTGCAAACTTTTTGCTTTGCGATTTTTTTGTTTTATGGCAGTAGCACATTCTGGAATTGCCAACATGAAATGATGCACGTACATGTATGTCGATCCCATGCAAATAGGCAAAGAAAAGGTATAAGAATGAAAGAGTGTCATCCTGGGATTTTAAAAAAAATCACAGGTATGACAACTACAGCCATTGAAATTAAAGAGACATCTGTCATTTGGAAGAGAGTCTGAAAAGTATAGACAAAATGTTAAAGAGCAAAAACATCCCAGAGAGAACAAAAATAATTATTATCAAGGCCAGGTCTAACTTAAAGGTCTAACAAGGCCTTTAAACGGTGGTTTTGGAGGGGAAAAAAGGATTAAAAGCGGATCAGTGGAATCTGCTTTTCCAGATGGAATAAAATCAGCCTGCTCACTGCTAGCACTAATAACGAAACTAAAGTGAAAATATTTCAGACACAAAATATGGTGGCCAGGAAAAGACCCGGATATCAGAAGAAATAACCAAAGGGATTAGGAAAAGGCCATCAGAATACAAGATTGCTAGATAACCCTACTGATAACATGAGTGTGAAATTATACAAGTTCAAAGAAGGAAGAACTGAGAGTTGTCCTTACATTTATACATGCTCACGCGCACAGATACATACAATTGTAACTGATCAAGAGGAGAGATCATTTACATTTTGCACACTTTTAATTTCTTGTGCTATATTCCCTGCTATCTTTTCTTTATTTCATGAAGTATGTTCTGCAGAGGTTTTTGCACTTTAAATGTTACCTGGAAGAAGTAAAAATTAGCTTTTTTTCTTCCTTGGTGATTATGAGATAATATGCTTTAAAAGTCATTTATTTGACTTATATTTGCATTCATATCCAACGCAATCAGAAATTCTTGCTTGGTGGTTTATGGTAATTACAAGCAACAGAAGCATTTAAATGTCCATGGTCAGAACTAAAATATATGAAATTCCAGCTATAACATAGTTCTTTTCCTTGCTTGGGGGGGAGATTTAAAACCAATATTTTTCTGAGCAGCTTTAGATATTGAATATAAGGTTGTTCATTCAATCTTCCCACTTCATAAATACTAATGCTTCAACAACTGGCTATATCTCAAGTCTTCATATCATCCTCATTTTACTTTGATATCAGATTTCCTCTAGCTTCTCAGATGATTGGTGATTTGGGAGGGATTATTTCAGCTTTTTTTCTTACAGTCTTTCTGAAATGAGTTGAAATATCCTGAGTGTATGTCAATAGACTGCATGCACTTTCTAGTTAATAAGATAAGGGCAATACTATATTAACCTGCAAGGTATCTGTAGATTGTAGATCCTGGCTTATTCAGAAGAGTATCAACATGAGCTTTTGTGCTTGCTGTATTAGCTAATATGTACCACAGAATTAACCAGTATAGTTAACAGGCAATGCTGCATGTGGCATGGAGCACTTAGCACCTGCACTAAAAAAGCTTGTAACCCAATTGTTTCTCTATATTATTAACAAACTTTATGTGGAAGCTTTATCAAGTCCTGAATCTTGGTTAGGCAATTCTTAAAATAATCTACTGCTACACCCACACCATCTTCTCTGAAAACTTCTCCCAAAGAGAAAATTGGAGATTGGATGCAAGTTAACTAATACAGAAGGGGACACAATATCATGCACTTCAAGGTAGGTAGTAGTACCTCCCATTCCCCTCTAAGAAATATTACTTCCTGAATCTAAGCTTAGATATCCTATCCAGGATATCTATTAAAGAAGCCAAATGGAGCAAGCAATACTCTACAAAATTAGCCAAATCATCTCCTAAGACTTGTCCAATTGTGCTTAGAAGTGACTTGAGAACAATTTTACTTGTGAGAAATTCAGAAAAATTGTCAGGTGAATCTATCTACCTCCAATTCAGAAGACAATAAAGATTTGAGATATAATACCCAGTCTATCTTGATTATCATATATCATTGGTAACAGACTTTGACTGCAACTTTCCTTCATCTAGGTTGTATTTCTCAGAGATTAGGGATATCTGGGGAGAGATCAAAATCTTCAAATGTCATAATTTTACCCCTACTCCTTTTGTACATGACTACATACAAAAGGAGTGGCCAGGGGTCATGCCCTATCTTGCAAATTCTGCCCCCTTCACACTGTCTAGCCTCAAATGAACAATTCAAAAATGCATATAATAAACTGGTATTTGTATATTATTTTTTGGTTTAACATTTGTCCACACTGGGGACAGCAGATTAAGAGGTCCAAAGCCCACATAAGAATTCTATGGCCAGATGTACCAGATACTAAGCTATTCTGTAGCTTCCTTTCAATTTAGTATGCTGTGTGAACCAGTTCGTTATCATAAATTATTCTGGTTTATTAGGGTGTGTGAATCCAGCCAGTTGTGATTTACTCAGTAAATTATGGTTAAATAAACTATGATTTCATGCCACAGTGAAAATCAGCTGGTGGATTTTGAGGAATGCTTTGCAGCATTTATATATGTGCTATAATTAAAAATGAATTTGTTTACACATGGTGTGTGAGAGAGAAATAATTCACAGTTTGAAGCTACATCTTTCTTTGTTTTATACATAATACGGTTGCTGACGGCTACCCATAGTATTGTGAGAATCCCTGCTATTTCATGTCAGCATTACTGGCTGAAGAAAGGTAAGAGCCTATCATAGAATCCTTTTGTCTATATCCAATTCAGTGGGCTCCCACACATTACAGGGCCCACTTCAGCCTCTCTGGCCTTTAGGCAACCCACACACCAGCAGATCCTTGCATAGTAGTCCCAGTTTATTTTTACACCCTCCCCAGATCTACTACTGCTTCTTACTATCCAGAGTAAACTATAGTTCTCCTTAACCTTAGGTTGCTTCCAATTTCCTATAGTTCTCTTTAACCTCAGGTTTCTTCCAATTTCCTATATAGAATAACAAAACCCACAACCCTTCTCAGTTTCAAAAACCCTTCCCCACTTCCTCCACAACCACCATCACACCACACCCAGCTGCTTTGTTGCAGGGCTTTTATAGCTGCTGTTTGCTAAGCATCTAGGCTGACTGGGGAGAGGTCTTAAAGAGACAAGGGCACCATATGACTAGTTAATTTCATGCAGCCTAGCCTCTAATTGGCTACCCATTATCCAATAACAATCTACTGTGAAAAGGAGTGTCCTTCAGTTTTTCCTTATTCATGGCTTGTCTCTGAATTGATGCTTACACATTGTAAAAACATACATGGAGATGATATTGATGGTGCCAATTTCATGGATGTTGATGATGAAAGAATTTATATTCTAGTATAGTGGCCCACTGAAAATGTTCCAACAAAACATGGTCTCCATGTACTGGCTATCTCTGCTCACTGGAAAAAAGCATCTTGCCCCATCCATTAGCTCTCTCTCTCTCTCTCTTTCTCTCCCAGAGCTTGTATAGATAATATTTACATGTTTTTTCTCCAGAGTTGTGAAATATATGGAAGCATAATGTCAAGTTCTCAGAGTGCCTCTTTCATATGACAAGTGTGGTTATTGGGCATGTCAGCTCAGATTTCCCATGTTGCTCTGATTGTAAGTGTTTGTGTTGTACCTTTCCACCTCCAAATGTTGATTCTGGAGTTGTTATTTTAGGCTCATAGTAACTGTAAGAAAAATCACATCCCAAATGTTTCTGTCAAAAAGAAGATATGTAATGAGCAAGTCAACATTGAATTCCACTTGTCAAACATCACTTGCTTTCATCTATGGCTTTTGTTATGCAACCTTGTGCTTAGATAAGTTGTGTGAAGTAAATAGAAATTCCTAGTCTGTGCTTCTTTCTGCTTTACCATGAAATTTTGGACCTGGTGATTGAAACTTCTGAAAAGAAGAATATTAAAAACAATGTTGTCCCTTAAAAATCATTTGGATCTCTTTCCCTATACTGTACAAAACCACCAGATTGAAGTTTTTCTGATGCTACCCCCCTCCAGTGGACAGCTAGGAGAAAAAGAGATTGTATCCATAAAGAAGAGTTTGACATTAAAAAAATTCACACACTTCTGAAATCGACTGTCAAATCACTTCACATCTGTACCTAAAGCAAACAGACATAATGCTAACAGCTTGCTAGAACTCAAAAATGCCACCCACTAATCAGTCCACCTGTGGAGTTCTCAGTCCATCTTGCAAACTGTGGAGCTGACTGCCAAGATGCTTGACAAGAAAATGTATATTTGACTGCTGAGGAAGAAGGGAAATGGAGGGTAATGTGCTGTGGTACAAACGACATGTATTTGGCATGGAGCAAGGAAATGTCTCAGGGGAATATGACTTGCCATTTGCTTACCTCTCGGAGATACCTCTCAAAGCTGCTGTTTCTCAATTAGTAACCTTATAAATGGGTCACTTGTTGACAAGGTGTAACATTAGCAGTAAGAGCTCAGGATAGCCTACAACCAATTCTCCTGTCAAACTACACAGCCAAGGCATTCTGAATGTGCAAGGTTACCCTTACAGAATCACTTTTAAAGGGAAATCTAAATGCACAGTAGTGGAAGATTTTCCATGCAATCTACTGGTAGGTGCAACTCTATTAATAGGAGCTCATGAAACGGAAAAAATGTCTTGAATATCTCCATTGTTAACCTCCATACCTGAGCTGCTTCTCAAAGCTGCATGAGCAGGAAGCCATCACTACAATTTCTATTCCATAGATAACTGACTCCCCCCCCCCCCATCTTCCTATTTTTGCAAATCAGACATAGTTTTTTAATGTTAGAATTCTTTAGAGGTGCAGGGGGATGACAAGGAGATGTAGCAACCAGAACTACCGGTAATATTCTAGGTGAACTCATTCATCTACTATAAAATATTACTTTATGTACTTCACAAATGTTAAGCTCTTTAATCTTTTTCAATTACTTTCCTGATTATTCCCACTACTTGTTCCTTTCACAGAAGCTCCACATTGTTTCTGTTAAAAAAATGCACCACAATCCTACAGTCCTGTTCACGCCTGTCTCAAACTCTTATCAGGATACAGTACTGTTTTAGTCTCAATGTGTATGCTTCTACATTTGCTGCCATTGAATTCTGTTCCTTCCTTCAATCTTGGACAGATTGAAAACCTGTATGAGAGTTGAGCCGATTTGTAATTTCTTTATAATTTATTCAGGCATATCAAAAATAGCAAGACTTTAATCAATGGTTTGTGACCACCATCTTGTCTCTTGTGAACATCCCTCAGAGACACCCCTGGCCTGTGGAGGTCTGACTGATTTTAATATTTGGTGTTTTCATGTTTCATTTTTGTTTTCTAAACTTCCAGTTATATAAAATACCACTGTATAGAGCAGTGATGGCGAATGTTTTTCTGCTCGGGTGCCAAAAGGGTGTGTGTGCACGCGACAGTGTGCATGTGCCCACACCCATAATGCAATGCCCTTCTGCCATGTGTGTGTGCACACACACCAGCGCATACGTGCAGGCCTCAGTGAAGCCTCTGGACATCTGGTAGGCCCGTTAGGCCTGTTTTTTTTGCCATCCACAGACTCTGGAGGCTTTCTTGAAGTCTGGGGAGGGCAAAACAGCCTCCCCCCACCCTCAGGAAGGCTGAAAATCAGCTGGCCAATGCACACATGCGCACTTGAATTGACATAGGGCAATGCCTTGCATGTCCTCACATATGGATCCATGTGCCACTTATGGCACGCGTGCAATAGGTTTGCTATCACGGACATAGAGGAAGCTGCACTTTATTTATTATTATTTCTTTGAAAGCTAGCAATCCCAGATTATTTGCAGAATCTGAACTCTCTGCCTAGCCATGCAACAAACCACAAGAATTAGTGACAATATTAAGCAGGTAAAGTTATGAAGAAAAATCTAGCAGGGCTCTCTCTTGGAGGAAATCAATTAATAGACTCCAACATGTGACTTTGCTCTGTTTCTACATGTGATATTTTAATTTACTTTTTTTTTTTGATTAGATCTTTCTCTTTCTGCCTCAGATTTTCTCATTGGCTTTGCTAAAGGTTTCTTTCTTTTAATTACTTCTTCACACCTGGATATAATTACCATTCACAAGAGTCTGCTTATTCGCAGGCTTAACTCTCTGTGAGATTTCCCAAGCAAGCTGGCTGCGTGACTAAAGACTGCCTCCTTAAGGACTGGATAAAGAGCTCATTTGATATTTTTAAACTGTTATTATAATTCTTATGCTATCATCAATAACAGCAGCATTGTGTGATCAGGAAAATGGCAAAAGAGCTAATATTTCAATATTTCAATATTTCAATATTTCAAAGATTGTTTCAAGAATAGGACAGTTTATGAAAGCTCACATGTGGAATGTTATATGTCACTGAGTGGTTGAACAGCAAAGGCCCACAACTTTTTAAGAAATTATTTTCTACATGCTATTCCAAGTCTATACATTCACACTTGAGGTTTTTTTTTTTAATTTTCACTTTATTTTTTCCACTTTCATTTGTACAAATTTGAAATGTTACTTTAGCATCTGCTCTTTTAAGGCAGCAAGCTCTGGGAAGGCAGTGTGCTTTGCCATAAATTTAGGTCATTAATTTGTATCTGTTCTTTGTTTATTTAAGAAACAGGACAAAAGGGCAGCTGCTGAAACATTTGGCTATGCTAAGGGGTAGTGGGCTGAATATGCCAGAGTTCTGCGTGCAACCAGCTTGAATTTGTATCCACAGCTACAGGACAGCACTTTATGGAACGCCTTTGCCAAGCCATGTGGTGTCCTCAGCATCGCTCAAAATACCTGGAGGATCTTTTGGGAAAGGGATAAATGGAATGTTCTGGAAAGGAGTGGAATGCAACCAGACATGTGTAAGTGTGTGAAACTATACACAGGCTGTTTTGGTTGCATTTTTATTGCATTTGTGTGGTTTTTTTTAAAAAAACCATCAAAAATAATTAGAGCAAAATGACTATTTTGAATGGATGCAAATAGCAATAAACAAATTCATTCTAGATTAATGGTCAGCCATATACAAGGTCCTTAAATTGATAGTTTAGTTCTGAATAATTTCTAGAAAATTATTCATAATTCTAACATATTGGGGGGGTGGGGGGTTTCTATTTGTTTCCTAAACCTAAGTATCAAAAGCAAAAGTCCCTTTGTTGGAATTTCATCTTACAAGCAGATTCTTTGGCTTTCAACTTTTGTAACAGGACTACTAGGATACAGTCTGTTTCCAATGAGGTTGCTTTAAACTTCTTGAAAAGGCCTCTATCTCTATGTGCAGACTTGGTTTACTTAGTTAGGAGTTGCTGTCTTATTTAAAAAGTAGGAGACATGTACAAAGCAAAAATGCAAAAGGAAGTTAGTTTGTATTAAATTGCCCTTGCATCTTTAGGGCATGTGATATACTGTATATGGCATAGCTTTCCAGGTCAAGAAGTTGTAACTAGCATTAGAAGTCTTGAAAGTCTTTTAGGAAATGTCCTTGCTGCTGTGCACCGAGGCTGGTCCAAGATGTTTTCTTACCTGTAATGAAAAATATGTCACCTAACAGAATAACAGAATTGGAAGTGACCTTGGAGGGCTTCTAATCTAACCCCATGCTCTGGCAGGAAACCTATACCATTTCAGACAACCTCTTCCCATTCTTCCTGAAAAACTAATTGCAGTAGTATTGGTTGCATGTTGGCAAGGGAACAGCATTCCTACTTCATCACAACATATTATGCTAGTTTGGGAAAGCATAACTTTGTTTCCAAAATTTTGTTGCCGCTTTCTGTTTTTTGCTTCCTGAGAGAGTTGCCTCATTCTGCCTAATGATGGAGATGGCCTGGTGAGCATCCTTCTGCATCAGTATACCCTCCATGGGCTTCCTTGTCAGTAACAATGGCAGCAAACCAAATGTTCAGAGCCAAAGTAGAGTGATGAAAACAAGTTTGATTGTGTTTCCATCTTTTGAGGTTCTTTCTTTTGGACCACAATGTCAGAATTTGTCAAAAGAGAGTGTGATAATGCTTGACAGCAAAGGTAAGTAGTCTGTACAATCCATACTTTTTCACTAGAAAAGATCATACATCAGAGTACTTTAGGTCCTTTTTTAGAGAAAAATCAGCACATTTTTTCTTGGTTTAAAAATAATGTACATCAGATATAAGATAAAATAGATTTTACAGAAAGAGTATCGATTAGGAAAGCCTTTCTCAGGAAAAAAATGCATACACCGTAAAACATAGATTCAAAATCCACATGGCAACAGTCTAACAGCCTAATCAAACCTTGTGGTTTGATAAATCAATAAATCAACAGTTCTATGAAATCCATTTGAACTAGTCTTTATTCCCAGTAATAGATGGTCTATGGAAAAGAAGTATTTTTCCACATTAATTTTAGAAATAATTTTCTGGAACCTTCCATGAGCAAAAAAATATACATCATGTATATATATATGAATATATAGCGACTTGGAAGAATGTGGATTTAATTTTGGCTCCTGGTAATGGAAAAATATTTTAACTGGTGTAAAGAACAGTGATTATTATTGTGCCTAAACCAAGTGAATTGAAAGGTTTAGACGAGCGGTTCCCAACTTGGGGCCCACGCCCTACAGGGGGCAATTTGATTTTTAATGGGGGCAATTTGAACCTTGTTTAAACCAAGTTAATGGCCTTTTAGGTTTCCTTCGTGTGAGTAGATGGCATCAAGATTTTAAAGATGCTTAGATGGGGCATGACTAAAAAAAGGTTGGAAACCGCTGGTTTAGACTGCTTAATAGGGTTTCCCTCCCCTCCTTAAATTGGACAGGAACTGTAGATGGAAGGGCATCTAGCCAACAGACCTTGATTCTATTTTCAGTAAATAGTTAGAAAGATTTCTAAGCACTAACTAGCCAGCCACATTTAGCCTAGTGTACTCTGAACACCACAGGGACTGGCAACTCAAGTTATTAAGCAAAACTGTCAGTAGGTGCAATCATTGACTGTGCTTATAATCTTACTTCAGCTTTCTTTTGATTTACAGACCTGCACAGGTCATAAACGTGAAAACTAGATGCACAGTTACTTCTTCATCACTGCTGTAACTGTGAACATTTATTAAAGAAAGTGGTTGCTAACCAAGGACCACCTGTAAAGGGTTTGGAATCAATATGTCGCTGAAGATTCTCAGTCATCCAGGTAGAGTTGTCTGAAAATTGAGTCATTGCAACAGGACTAATTTTGTTTGTTGGCTTGAGGTTTGGAATCAAATATCTTACTCAGAAGACAGGAATGAAGGGAAGTTGACTTACTTTTTTTTTAGAAAAGAAACTTCATTATAAACTTCCAAATACTCAAAGTTCTTGGTTTTATGTTACATAAGGAAGTTCATATTCCATTCACCTGGTCTCAAATTTGCAATGAGAACCAAATAGGCTAGAACTTTAAGTCTCTGTTAAACCAATGTTCCTCAAAAAATGTTCTTTTCCCATTTGCTACAGAGAAGGGATTAGAAAGAAAAGATATTACACTTTTTCTCTTTTACTGCTTTGTATTTCTTATAAATTGTTTCTCCTTCCCACCTGCTTCAGAGAAAGAGATTATCCAGTCCCTGTTCCTTATTACTTTACTATATTATGCTTATAACAATAAGAGAGTTGGAAGGGACCAACAGTGAAAAAACCAAACTCATTGCTAAGGATCATTAGGAAGGGTATAGAAAATAAGTCAGCAAGTGTCATTTTGCCTCTTTATAAATCTATGGTGAGGCCCCATCTGGAGTATTGTGTACAGTTCTTGTTCCCATACCTTCAGAAGGATATTATGGAAATGGAAAAGGTGCAGAGGAGGGCAACCAGAATGATTAGGGGGCTGGAACACCTTCCTTACCATCTGAGGCTGCAACGGCTGGGCCTCTTCACTCTAGAACGATGGCGCCTGAGAGGTGACCTGATTGAAGTCTATAAAATCATGCACGGTGTGGACAAAGTAGAAAAGGAAAAACTGTTTTCCCTATCACACAACACTAGAACTAGGGGGCACTCCATGAAACTTTTGATAGCTAGACCTCAAACAAATAAGAGGAAGTACTTTTTCACCCAGAGGATCACTGGTCTATGGAACTCCCTGCCAGAAGAAGTGGTGACAGCTGTCAGCCTCCACACCTTTAAGAAAGGATTACACGAGTTCATGGAGAACAAGGGTATCAATGGCTATCATTATGGATGCCTAAGGACACCCTCCGGGATGGAGAGATAGGCAGGATATTTCTCAATGCCATTTGCAGGGAATCATAAGCAGGTGAAGACATCTGCTTGGGAAGACCCTGAAGCAAATGGTGAGCCACTGTGTGAGACAGAATGCTGGACTGGATGGGCTGTGGCCTGTTCCAGCAAGGCTGTTCTTATGTTCTTATGACATTGGAGGTCTTCTAGTCCAACACCCAGCTGAAGCAGGAGACCCTACACCAGTGATGGTTAACCTTTTTTGGCACCCGGGCCAAAAGCGGGGGCAGTGCAGGGGGTCATGCGTGGGTGTGCCACACCATAATGCTATGCACATGACACCACCACCCCCGCTCATGCACACACGACCAGCACTCCCCTGCTTTTGGCACAATTTTTTCACCCTTCTGAGGCTTCAGAGGTCTTTTAGGAGCCTGGGAGGGTGAAAATAGCCTCCCCCACCCCCACTGGAGGCCCTCTGGAGACTTCACGAGCTTCCCTGAAGCCTCCAGAGGGTGAAAAACAGATCTAGGGAGAACCTGGAAATTTGGGAATGGTAACTTCCGGTTTGTCCATAGGGCTGGCTTTCATCCTCCAGAGCCTTCAGGAGGCTTCCCTGAAGGCTCTGGAGGGCGAAAAATGGACCCACGGACAAACTGGAAATCACTTCCGGTTTGCTTGTAGGGGTGGTTTTGCTTTCCAGAGCCTTCAGGGAAGCCTCCAGAAGGCCCCTGAAGGCTCCAGAGTGTGAAAAACAGACCTACAGGGAACCTAGAAATTCAGGAATGGTAACTTCCGGTTTGTCCGTAGGGCCGATTTTTGACCTCCAGAGCCTTCAGGGACCTTCAGGAGGCTTCCCTGAAGGCTCCGGAGGGGAAAAATCACCCCTATGAGCAAACCAGAAGTGACTTCCAGTATGTCGGTAGGTCTGTTTTTTGCCCTCTGGAGCCGTCAGGGAAGCCTCCTGAAATCTATGGAGGGTGAAAAACAATCCTACGAGGAAATTGGAAGTCTGTTCCCGAACTTCCGGTTTGCCCATAGGGCTGGTTTTTCATGCAAAAAACAGCCTCAAAAGAAGGCCGAAGTCAGCTGGCCAGCAAACACATGCCTAACAAATGGCTCCGTGTACCACAGGTGGTACACATGCCATAGGTTCGCCCTCACGGCCCTACACCATTTCAGACAAATCCTCGTCCAATCTCTTCTTTAAAATTTCCAGAGTTGGAGCACCCACAACCTCTGAAGGCAAGCCATTCCACTGAGTGTTCTAACCAATTTAATTATTTTAACCCATTTAAAGACATTTTCTTTACAATATTGTTGTTGGTCTAGTTTACACTTCTTTTCCCACTCCTTTACAGCTTGCCCACTTTTAGACTAAAACATATGAAGAACGGCTGCAGGAGCTGGGTATGTCTAGTTTGATGAAGAGAAGGACCAGGGGAGACATGATAGCAGTGTTCCGATATCTCAGAGGGTGCCACAAAGAAGAGGGAGCCAAACTATTCTCCAAGGCACCTGGGGGCAGGACAAGAAGCAATGGGTGGAAACTGATCAAGGAGAGAAGCAACTTGGAACTAAGGAGAAATTTCCTGACAGTTAGAACAATTAACCTCTGGAACAGCTTGCCTCCAGAAGTTGTGAATGCCCCAACCCTGGAAGCCTTTAAAAAGATGTTAGATAGCCATTTGTCTGAAATGGTATAGGGTTCCTGCCCACGCAGGGGGTTGGACTAGAAGACCTACAAGGTCCCTTCCAATTCTGCTATTGTATTGTATTGTATATTCTTCTAGCATTTTTGTATTTTGCTTCATCCTCTTTACTACTTCGGACAACTCAAGCAAACAAATTTAAATGTGCTCATTGTTGCACATGGATTTTCTGGCCTGCCTGACTGCTGTTTTGCTGATGTAAGTCAGACATGGAAATGAGGAAAAGGAGAAAAATAGTTCATTTTTGGTCCCTTAAAAATGTACATTTATTAAATGTATTGTATTAGGTTAAAAACAAACTAATGTTAAAATACAAATTAATATAAAAGAAAAAAGGGAAAGAGAATAACAGGACAAGTTAAAGTGACAAAAATGCAACAAATAAATATATAGCAAAAATGACAAACTTTTTTTTAGTACAGAGATAAAAGCTCTCTAAATTTAAATGAGTAATATCAATCTTTAAAATACCTTAAATCACTAATCAACCTTCTAAAAAACCAATATACCTAACACATTCTTAATTTTAATCAAACACATAATTGTCAAATATAAATTTACATTAACAAAACACAATATTTTTCAATGGCAGCTGCTCTAATGGGAGGCTTGATGAGAGCTGACCTGGCTGTTAGCCAGGGCTGGTGAGGGTCGATTTTGAGTCAGCGGTCCCATAGTGCCGTGAGATATATAGAGGACTAGAGCCTTAGTAAGGCGGGGTGGGGGGGGGAGATATCCATCTCCTGAGATGCTATGAAACATGCTGCCAGTCTAAATAAAAATCAGGCAGAAATTGAGGAGAGGAGAATAAAAGTTTATATCTAGAGTAAATGAAGGAGGTGAAGGCTTCAGAGAAGTTGGAGAATGAAGTAAAGAGAATAAGGCAAGTATTGGCTCCTGTTTGAGGACAGGAGAAGAATATTCCAGGTGTGGCTTCTCTGGGAATCGGGAAGCAAAGACTCAGAGAGACAAGCTCCACCAAGTAATTGTTGTTGTTAGTTGTGAAGTCATGTCTGACCCATCGCGACCCCATGGATGTTTCTCCAGGTCTTCCTGTCCTCTACCATCCTCTGGAGTCCATTTAAGCTCACGCCTACTGCTTTGTGACTCCTTCCAGCCGTCCCATTCTTCTTTTGCCCTCAATTTTTCCCAGCATTAGGCTCTTCTCCAGTGAGTCCTTCCTTCTCATTAGGTGGCCAAAATATTGGAGTTTCATCTTCAAGTTCTGGCCTTCTAAAGAGCAGTCAGGGTTGATCTCCTCTAGGACTGACCAGTTTGATCACCTTGCAATCCAAGGGACTCACAGGAGTCTTCTCCAGCACCATAGTTCAAAGGCCTTAATTCTTTGTCTCTCAGCCTTTCTTATGGTCCAACTTTCACAGCCATACATTGCAACTGGGAAAACCATAGGCTTGACTATATACACTTTTGTTGGCAGGGTGATGTCTCTGCTTTTCGGTATACTGTCTAGATTAGTCACCAAATAATTATTTTAAAAAAACAAGAGAGAATATTATCAATTTGGAACATTAAATTTACTTTCAAACTATCTGTTTCAGGTCAATTCTTGCAGGAAATCAATTGTTCTAATATCAATTTCAACAAGTTGCATGATGAGCTGCAGCCCGACTTTACAGGTAATGTCTTGACGTTAGACCCTTATCTCTCAGCTTTATATGGGATTACTTTTGGTTTTTGTGTTAAATATTTCTAATATGCTACAATTTTCAATACCATAATCCAATTCTGTTTAACTATGGCCTCTCCCCAACAATATACATAATTATCATAAATATTGGCAAGCCGTCTGCTTACTTCATGACTAACTATTCATCCTTGTATGAATCAGGCAATTTTTTTTTCCAGAGGTACAAAGCAAATTACTTCCAGGTCCCCCTTCCCCCAGCCCTGTGCTGCTTTCTTTGTTCCATTTCCTACTCTTGGCTTTAACATTTTACTGTGTCCCATTCATGATCGATATTAGCCTTTTCTTTTTTCCTAAAATGGGGTGGACATTCTGTGATGTAGCCACTTTTTTAGTGATATTTCTATAG
Source organism: Rhabdophis nuchalis (assembly GCA_039707465.1). Classification (NCBI taxonomy): domain Eukaryota; kingdom Metazoa; phylum Chordata; class Lepidosauria; order Squamata; family Natricidae; genus Rhabdophis; species Rhabdophis nuchalis. The sequence continues at coordinate 329,887,269 of CM077643.1, forward strand.
GTCCCCAATATACCCTTCCAACTCTCATAATTATCAACAGAGGTCTTCCCCCCCCTCACTTCCTATAATGTACAAAATGATCTGCCCTTTTATGATTGCCTTGAGAATATCCCATAAAGCCAACGGTGAGGGAGCAGATGCCTCATTCAATTCCAAATAGAAGGAAATCTGTTGTCTCAAATAATCCCTAAATTCAGACACTTTCAGCCAGCTATTACCAAGAGACCACATTTTAAGAGCAGATGTGTTATTAAGGCTGAGAAATGTTATGAGAACTTCGTGATCTGACAAATAAATGCAATTCTACTGAGCATTCCAACATTTAATTTTTTTAAAGATTTTTTAAAACTGTGTGTGTGTAGATAGATAGAAGACAGGCTGACATTGGACTTATAAGGGGAGATGAGATTTTTCTACGCAAATAATGCAGTATTTTTCAAAAACTATTTAAATATTTCAGGGGAAAAGGGCAGATTTGAATTTGATCATACATTTTTAATATATATTTTTCTCTATGAAAGCTAAGAAAATGTGTAATATATATGTATACAGAAGCACACATATATACACCATTCCATTGTGTCAAATTCTTGGAGTCTGTCTGAACTAGACCCCACAACTATCTAGGCAAGATTTTTCATAAGTAGTTCACAATTGCCTCCTTTCTAGGGCTGAGAGACAAAGATTGACCCAAGGTCACCCAGCTGGTTTTGTGCTCAAGGCAGGACTAGAACTCACCGTCTTCCAGTTTCTGGTCTGATGCTTTAACCACTCCACCAAACTGAATCTCCAATCTAAAACATATAAATGTTATATATTTTTAGCATTATGGTCTTAAATTTAGGATAGCATGCAGGCTGTTTGCATGGGAACCTAGTACATTTTCCTGATGATATAACCCTGGGATGGTGAACCTATGGCACATGTGCCACAGGTGGCATGCAGAGCCATTTGTCAGGGCACGCGAGGCGCTGCCCTGTCAGCTGAGTTCACCCTTTTTTAAAGCCATTTTTTACCCTCCTCAGGCTCTAGAGGCTTTATAGCAGGGGTCCCCAACCTTTTTGGCACCAGGGACCAGTTTCATCTAAAAAAAATTCCACGTACCGGTGGGAGCCTCCAGCGGGTGAGTTGAGTCACGTGGGCCATGTGCGTGTTCAGCGGTCACGTGCAACCGGGCAGCAAAGCTGCCAGGGGTCCCAGGCAAAGGATCCTCGGCTGGGGCAGGGAAGGACAGGCTGTGTCCCGGGCAGGAGGGCCTGGCAGCCCCTTCCCCCCATGCAGGGCCGGGTGGTGCCCTGAACCCCCCCAATGCAGGCCGTTGCCCCCTTCCTGCCCCTAGGGAGCGCCCCGGCCAGCCGCCAGGATAGCGGAGCGTTTGCTACACTTTCCTAAGAGTTGCGCTACTCTCTCCGCCGCTCACTCCAGCCCGGTTACTATCAAGCCACGGACTGGCACTGGGGACCCCTGCTTTATAGGAGCCTGAGGAGGGCGAAAAGAACCTCCCCGCCCCACCCCCGGAGGCTCTCCGGAGGCTTCATGAGCTTCCCTAAAGCCTCCAGAGCACTTAAAATGACCCTCCAAGCAAACCGGGACTTCTGATTTGGGGGGATTGCGCCTGTAATGCACGCATGCGCATTGGGGGGTGTCACGCATTGTATTATGAGTGCGGCATGCCTGCGCACGACTCCTCTACGCTCCCCCCCTTATGACACGTGAGCCAAAAAAGGTTCGCCATCGCTGATATAACCCATTGATTTTGTTGAGGTTTACTTCTGAGTAATTAACCTGTGCAACATCTGTAAGGGCATTTCATATCTCATGGCTTCAAGCAAAGCACTCCTTCTAAACGGCTTTATGAAGCCATTCTACCTATTTCCAAAAGGGAAGTATTCATGTTGCTTCACTTGTTCTGCACCAACTGCTCCCTCTGGCTGTTCCAACAACTAGAAAGGGCTCCTTCTGCACATGCAACACATACACAATAACCTTGTTCAGCTATTGGAACTGCCTAGTGAAGTGGAAAAATTCCAAGGACCCAATTTATGAGTGGAGACTACATCATCTGCTTGAGCCAGGTTTATTTGAAAAGCACTAGGGACAGAATATAAGGTTAAAGAGAGTACAACCTCCATGTAGGTGCATAATAAATGCTGACTGGGAATCATGGCAAATGCCAATTATCTTATTTTTGATAATATGGGTTATATTTTGTTTATAGTGAGAATACTGTTAAGTCCCCAGACTTGTGACCGGTGCCGGGCAGAGTTGAAGCCTCGGAAGCTGATTGGCTCGCGCACTTTGTTGCCAAGCGCGGCAAACTACAGACTGTTGATTGGTTCTCTGTCTGTCAGCAGTCTCTATAAATAACTGTCAGGTGGCTCCGGCCTTGTTCCTCAGTTCTTGCTAATCTCTGTTAATAAACGTTCTAACTGCAGCCTGTGTTCCAGTTCCCTTTGTTTTACAAACAAAACATTGGCGACGAAGGTATGGCCAGTTTTATGACTGCTCGTCTCTTTTCTGAATACACTCCTGATCGTGAATCCTGGGACGCTTTTTTGGAGCGTTTCGAATGCTTTTTGCAGGCTCAGGACCTCACATCCCTCTCTTCTGACAGAAAGAGGGAAATTTTTTTGAGTTCATGGGACCCAAAATGTTCGCTACGGCTCGGGCTCTTGTGGCTCCAACTCCTGTACATACAGTGGCTTGGGACATTTTGTTAAACAAACTGAAAGGGCATTACGCCCCCGCCCCGTCCTGTTATGCCAGGTGTCAGGCGTTCAGGCAATGCATCCAACAGGAGGACCAGACGGTCAATCATTACATTGCTGTCCTCCGAGCTTCCGCAGTGCATTGTGAGTTCACCGATCTTGAAGAGGCTTTATTGGAGCAATTTATATATGGTGTGAGGGACATGCGGTTGCAGACACGCCTGCTTGCCAGATCTGAGTTGACCCTGACTATTGCTGTTGATGAGGCATGCGCCTCTGAGATGGCTGAGCGCACCACGTCCGTCTTGCAGAGGTTTCAGCAGTCCTATGCCGCTTATTCTAAGCCGTCCTCTGTGAATCACCAGAATGGGGAGGACGATTTTGCCTCGGACGGTGGCTCTGAAATCAGCTGTCTTAAGGCTACTGGCCGGTCACCCATCATACAAACTGGTGCCAGTAGGGCTTGTCTCAGCTGTGGGGGCAAACATTTGCGCTCCCAGTGCAAGTTCAAAGACGCCATCTGCCGCCGCTGCAGCAAGAAGGGACATTTAGCTCCTGTATGCAGGGCTCCCTTGCCTTGCGGCCCCTTCGCAGTGCCTCAAGCCAAGTCGCGCTTGGCAACAACATGCGCGAGCCAATCAGCTTCCCAGGCTTCAACTCTGCCCGGCACCGGTCACAAGTCTGGGGACTTAACAAATACCCAGTTAATAAAGCAGAAGTCAGCACAAAATGGCTTTATAATTCTTAATTGTCTATAGAATGGAGATTCTAGAATTCTTTATTAATCATAAAAAGTTCATGAAGTTCACATCTCAGCAAACACTGGACAAGGAGTTAAAGAGCAAAGTTTTGGGGTGCTCTGTTGTATATTGAATTTGAGTTAGATAGTTCACAGAATTGTCACAGAATTAGTGACAAAATGACTTTTTCATCACCATTGTAACTTTCCACTATCCAAGAAAGACACTAAATAGGGACTATTTGTATAAGGTCTGTTAAATTGTTTTCATTGAAAATTGGTAAAGCTACCATATGTCCCACTTACCCCATCTCAGATTTTAAATGATGACATCATAAATAAACTTCCATACAAAATGCAAAATAAAAGAAGCTTATTAACCATAATCCCCAATGCTCAGCATCTAGCCAAAACACTTCCCCCAGTAAATAGAACTTGGCTTGACAAGATTGTCTGAAGAATGCAATCTAAATCTCCTAGCTAAACCACAGGCAATAAGAAGTTGATGGCTGATTTGACCATTTCCTTTATTGTCCAACTCATACTCTTCAGCTGACAAATGGACCTCCTTAAACCTTGATAGTAGCTTCAGATTGCCTTTAGGCTAACATAAGTGAGATACAATCCTGAAAGTCATTCCCTGTCTTTTAAAACAAAAGATCAGCCAATAATTTAAAAATGTGTAAAATACTAAGCTACTAACTGATATATAGTATTGTATTACTACTTCTGTTGAAGTCACCAGTAAATATAAAGTTTGCACAGATGTTTTTATGGCATTTTGGGACTTACTAATGTGATGTGATTATCTAATGATTTTATTAATACTGCAAGGTTGAATTTGAAGAAAATGTTTTAATTTGCTGGATAAAAATGTCAAAGCACTTTTGCTCTCAAATTTTTGAGATTTAGTCTTAAAAGATGTGGTGATCAAACATAGGTTAGAACACATGTCATTGCCACCGAAGTCTTGTCACAAATCAATTCTAAACTAAGAGGCATTATTTTATTCACCAAAAATGAGCTGTCTGATGAATCCAGAAACATAACAATCTTTGCCCATGATGTCATTTGCACATAGTAGCTCATCAATAAAATGGAGACATTAGCTTAACAATTAATCAATTGGTCAACTGGTCAGTTGGTATGTTTTATTTTTCCACTAAGTATTTTATAGAAAAAAGAATGCTAGTATACCTATTTATTATCGTTTAAAAGGCACAATATTCCTAACAGCAATAACAGAGGAAGAGAAAGACAGAAATAAGCGATTAATATTTGCTAAGACAGGAAACAGGAAAAACACAAGGAAAAAAAGGACCCAGAGTTTTGCAGGCTCTGTGCTACTACTGCAGGGTTGTCAAACTGGTGGTCCGGACGTGTCATATGCAGGCCATGCCCATTCCCAGCTCTGTGAAGGGGAAAAAACTAAAATGTCATGTGACAGCAATGTGATGCCGTGAGTTTGACACCCATGCACTAGAGCTTTGAACGTCAGTAGTACAGGGCAGAGAACCAGTTTGATGTAGTGGTTAAGGTACTGGCTAGGAACTAGAAGACTGTGAGTGCTAGTCCTATCTGAAGAACAAAACCAGTTGGATAGCCTTGAGCTGATCATTCTCTCTTAGCCCTAAGAAGGAAGCAATGGCAAACCACTTCCAAACTCTTGCCAAGAAGACTGCAGAAATTGGCTGGTGTCTTTGTTTATGTGAAGGAAATGTTTTGAGCCAATCCTGGCACCTTTTCTCTTTGTGGGTTTGCATTTCTATTACAGGAAGGGTTTTGAAAACAGCAGTAAATCCTCATACAAAATCCTCATATCTCATATAAATTTAAGTTATAAGTAGATATCAAATTCAAATAGTGCCTCATTTTGCTTCCTTATATCCACAGATTGATTTGCTTTTCTATATTTACTTGCTTTTTCACTGTTACACTGGACTTTCCTTTTTCCCTCCTGCTGACTTCCTAAATGAAGATCTAAGACAGTGTCTTTCCCCCCCAAAAAATTTTTTAGAACTCATTACACTGTGACTTTATATCTCTCTGCATATTTGTACGTATGTATGCATGCATATATTTCATTTGTTCAATGTACCTACTGCCTAAACCCTCACAATTTTTTATGTATTTACAGATATTAATATATCAATAAAATAACATTATATTTTAGAACATCCAAATTTAACATTTGGCTATTTAAGTTCCTATACAGATAACATGAGATTCTGGTTGCTATAGTTTTTCATACACTAAAATTCATTTTAAAACTATGTTTCAAGGAATTGGAGGAGGGAGAAGAATACACTTACAGGTAGTCCTCGACTTACAACAATTCATTTAGTGACTGTTCAAAGTTACAACAGCACTGAAAAAAAGTGACTTATCACCATTTTTCGAACTTAAGATCATTGCAACATCCCTATGATCATGCGATCAAAATTCAAACGCTTGGTAACTGATTCATATTTATGACATTTGCAGTGTTCTGGAGTCATATGTTCACCTTTTGTGATCTTCTGACAAGCAAAGTCAATGGGGAAGCCAGATTCAACAACTACAGTGATCCACTTAGCAACTGTGGCAAGAAAGGTCATAAAAAAAGAGCAAAATTGATTTAACAACAGTTTCTCTTGGCAAAAGAACTTTTGGGCTCAATTGTGGTCACAAGTCCAGGACTATCTGTATTTATGAAAAAAATACCAATGCATTTGATACAATGAACATCAGTTAATGACTTTTTTTGTTGCTGAGTTTTAATAGATAAGTCCGAAATTGAAGATGGGTATTTTGTACACTTCAAACCTAAACAGGTAACACCATCTATCAGTCAGGTTTTTTTTCCCCATTTTAATATTGTTTAATGCCTAGAATAAAATCTTGCAAAAGTATATAGAGGGAAAAATGGTAAGTAAAGCCATCATCATATCTTTACAGTTACTAAAAGTTTCCAGGATACAATTCCAAGCATTCAAAATTTCTTGTTTGTAGTGGTGGTTTTCATTCTGCAGGCGATTTCTTTCGAGATCCTCAAGTTGAGGCCTCAGGTTGACAAACATTTGTCTCCAGATGCCAGCCTGGTACTCTGCTAAGTACAGCTCTAGATAATCCTTCAATGTGTAACTATTGGAAATCATTTAACTCTGTATTAATGTAGACTACTAGATCCGGATACTTAATTATTTTAATTGCCTGTTCTAAATTACTGAATTGATTAAGTCTTCTACCAATTATTGAGGTTAAAATGTGCTGGTACTTTATATCAGTGGTGGGTTGCCAATTTTTTTACTTCCGCTTCAGGTGCACTCCTGCGTGCACTCACACGCGTGGGATGCTTCTGCACATGCACAGAAGTGTCCGGGCAGATGGGTGGAGCCTCTCACCACCACGACTACCAGTTCGGCCGATCTGGGCCAATCCAGAAGCAACCCACCTCTGCTTTATATGCAAGGGCTCCATTTCATTTTGCACATTCAAGCTGCCACCTTGAAATAAAATTTTAGTTGAGGACAATACTTTTAAGTTTTAGCCCCCACATCTTGTTTGAAAATTTGAAGTTTAGTATAAAAGCATTTTATGTAGCCAAACATAACGTCAATACTTTTGCCAAAATCTTGTAACTTTAAGCTCAATTGATTCATTGAATTTGAGGTTCCTCCATAACAGAGCTAGAATATTAAAACAATAAAAAATTCATATCAAAATTTACTAATATCAAAAGAAATAGGAAATGTTTATTTTAAGAAACATCATAACATCAAATGAATATTTGATTAGTATTCATTGTATTAATCAATTTCTAGGAATGATCGAATTGCAACTGGTGACCATTCAGACAGAGTTGCTGTATCATTGAGATGGGTGGCATAGATATGTAATGAATAAAACAGATAATTTACATTTGATAAGCCTAACTTACAACTTCTATAATATTTGAACAGTTCTCACAATTTCAAAATCCATTTCTCCCAACCTTTCATCCTTCATAATATCTTCAAAGGAATTACAAGTTGACAAACACTATGATTCTTATATGTGTATAATACAGAGGTGGTATTCGGCCAGTTCTGACAGGTTCTGGAGAACTGGTAGCAGAAATTTTGAGTAGTTTGGAGAACCGGCAAATAGGATGGCCCCACCCCACTGCCTCCTAGCCTCCCAGCTGATCTTATTTTGTTGCCCTGAACAGGAGAATGGAGCTGGAAAGCAGTTTACTGGGGTGTGGAGGGAATGGGGATTTTGCAGTAACCTTCCCCCAGGAGTGGGGAGAGAATGTGGATTTTGCAGTATCCTTCCCCTGCCATACCTGCAAAGCTATGCCCACAAAGCCACACCCACAGAACCGGTAGTAAAAAAAAAATGAATCCCACTACTTGTACCATATCATATTCTCATTCATTAAATGGTACAATTTATTATTTCAATTTCATTATGTTCCTGGCCATAAATATATGTAATGTAAAAAAAAAAAAAATCCTCACAAATAACTTATATTGCCAAATAACTTATATTGCCAAATAACTAAGATACATTTTTAATGTAGTCACTTGGCTCATTTATGGAAAACTCTGCCTTTTCTATGGAAAGCGCCTCATAAAATTGCGATCTGGTGCCATCACAATGTAAACTTTCAATTATTTATTGGTTTCAATTCAACTTGTCTTAAAAATTTGTTGACATTTTTTCCAAGATTAACCAATTGTTTATTGATAATAAATGGGTTTTTTTAAAATAACTCTGCAGCAATGTTGTTGAACTGGCACAAAATAATTCAACGCACTTCTTGTTCACACGGACACAAAAGCTGCTTTCACATGAATGCTGATTGTGTGCTCACAGATATCCTCTATGCTTATGCCTTGAAAATCAGCTTTGCTGAGCAAATAACCACCCTGTGCAGCGGCTGGTAGACAATCAAACTGTGCAGCTGCCATGTTCCTATCGCATTATGCAAGTTGCTCTCTCTTTCGTGTTACCACCAATCACAGTTTTGAATATGACAGATCACATGCTGATACAGATGGTGAGATCCATTTTAAGCTCTGGGTGGTACATGGTCACACATTTCTTGCATTTTGTTCATTCAGTTTCTTTTCCAATTCAAACAGGGAGAATAGTTGCTGGGTTATCTGAATAAGATGACAGTAACCAATGACCTTCACCGATCTCTCTCTCTCTCTCTCTCTCTCTCTCTCTCTCTCTCTCTCTCTCTCTCTCTCTCTCTCTCTCTCTCTCTCTCTCTCTCTCCTCCCTCCCTCCCTCCCTCCCTCCCTCCCTCCCTCCCTCTCTCTCTCTCTCTCTCTCTCTCTTTCACTTAGTGACCGTTTTGTGAAATGAACAGATCACTGGATTGGAATACAGTCGCTAAATAAGGAGTGGGTGTAACCTTACGCTTTCAACTCATTATAGAAAAGTCAGGACATTTCCATTAGCTTTTGCAAACATACTTTTCTAAGTTTTTATTCAAAATGGTGAATAGTATTGATTTAACTATAGGTTCAAACCACAGTAGTTAATCTAACTAATTTCTTCTGTTTTCAGAACCTGTTAATTATATTGCAGCATCCTCATCATTTTGGAAGTACATTTCATTTCATTTCATTTCTTTCCTCTTTTTCTGTAAAATGTTCTTTAAAATATACTGCCGTTTTAATCAGTTTAATAACTGATTTCTAGGGCTGTACACACTTCAAAACTAATATGAAAGAGGAGCTTTGGATCTCTTATGTTCCTCTCTGCTATTCCTTATACAACTTGATTTTTTTTTTTAGATTTCTACATGGGCCTTGGAAAAAACACTACCAAATTGTATTAACTTTAACAAGTGGACTCCATAAAGCTGTGGCATTTTTATTTCAGGCTCCTGCAGAAACCTGAAGAAAGTTGGACTGCTTGACTGAATAGCAGAGAGGTATTGTGTTAGCCTGAGGCCCAAAACATTTCCTTCAAACGATTTTCCAAATGCACACACCCCTGTTGATTACTCTCATTATATTTCCTCTCACCTTAAGAGAACAGTGCTGATTAGCCATTTCTCTCGATAACCAAGCTAACTTTGTGATGAAATTACTTCTTCCAACTCAGTTTCCCAAACCTCTTAGTAATAACACAAAATTATTTTTGTAGAAGATGGCCTGCTCTGATGCGTGCAGTTGAACACCAGAAGCAGAAGACAGGGCAAGTGAATAAACTGTCTTTCAGGAAACTGTCTGTCATTATTGATCATCCCACTGGACAATTCCTGATAAATTTTTGAGAAATTCTAATGTTTCCCAGAAAATAGTTTATACATGACTATTTTAGGGGCCAGCTCATTTAGGATGGCTCAATTGTTTCAGAACTCTATGGCAACTGTGAATCTATTGCAGAGATTAAGTGGCTCAGTTGTGTCTTAGTTGTAGGGCATGTCTGAGATTTAATGATAACTAATGTGAGTGCTTGTTGCATAGCAACAGTACTTAGTAGATTACTCTGTATCAAACTATCTAACTCACTGGCTTGGATCCAGATTTCAATCCGCTGGTGGTAGCATCCCCTGAGTGAAATCTTGCTCGTAATGACCCTGCTGGTGGAAAAGGAAGGCGATAAGCTGATTTTTCCTCCAACAACCCTTAGCATCATCTTTCATCATTCTAGATGAGCTCCAACATATCAGAGCAGATTGTTGCAGGGTATAGTGCAACGCAATTAAGAGACTTATTCTCCATCCCAGCATCAGAAATGATCCAGTAATGCAAAAGTCTTCCATAGACCCAAAAACAGCCCTTCCACCAACCCTAGATAAATACTGAATCAACCAATATGTTCTTTTCTCCCACCTGGATGACAGGTAAACATCTGTAACTCAGTCTTTCTCTCCCCCAACCATTCTAGTGACTTTTAATTAGAAGAAATATCTTCAAAACATTTGAAGAAATATTCCTTGAATATATAATAAATGTAATGGAATAAAATTGTAATATGAAGTAATTTTGTGGTATTTAGGATTAACTTGAGGAATAAAATCTATTATAAAGAACAAAGCTTCCATTGTTTAGTTTTATTGATGCTTTCTACTAATAATGTTGGATCCTTAAACGTGTTCTTGCAAGATTCTTCTTTTCCTGAGAACTTAGAGGTATGGAACTTTGCAATAGCCACCAGCAGATAAAGGAAATTGCTACTATACCATTGAAGCTAGCAGATGACCTTACCAGCTCAAAGTTGATTCAGCCTTCCATCCTTCCGAGGTGGGTAAAATGAGGACTCAGATTGTTGGAGGCAATATGCTGATGCTGTAAATTGCTTAGAGAGGGCTGTAAAAGCACTATGAAGTGGTGTACATAAGTCTAAGTGCTATTGCTATTGCTTACAAAATAAAAAGATCAATGCATAAAAGCAAATATTAAGAATTAATATAATGGAAGGGAACCAGATGAAATTATATCAAAGTTCATTAATCCACAGGAGCATGTTGAAATTTTAAAAATTTCAATCATACATAGTTTGAAAAATTAGACATGCATTATACTTTTGTATGTGTATGTGTAAAAATTAGGATACATAATACAATGAAGTGGGCCAACTCTTAAAAAACGGCCCATTGTAGGACTTTCTAAACGCATTATTTAGAAACAAGTTTAAGAAATCATACAATACCTGATATTTTATTAAAAGAAGCTGAGAAATAAGTAAAGAATAATTGATACAACCAGCAATGAAAGTGCTAACTGCAAGCTCCAGAGATAGCAAAATATACATTACCATTAATGGGTGATTGAATTCCACAAATTGACAACTGGAGGCACCTGCAATTTCAGGAAGACCGGAATTAGATAAATGCAATAATAAAAGAGTTTTATATTTCTGAATATAATTTTGTGAAGATAATTCTTTGATTATTGAAGCCAATGTTCGCTTCAAATAACATAAACAGAATAACAAATCTGGAAGGCATCTTGGACGTCTAGTCCAACCACCTGCTTAAACAGGAAATCCGACACTCTTTCAGACAAATGATTGTCCAATCTCTTAACAATCTTCAGTGTTGGAGCACCCACAACTTCTGGAGGCAAGTCCTTCCACAGATCAACTATTCTATCTGTCAGGAAAGCTGAAGAAGCTTCTTGGATGAAATGCAAAATGTGTTCAAAGAAAAACCAGAAAGTCCAGTTGCCTCTTGAAAAAGCATCTTTGGGACAACTGTCAGGAAATTTCTCCTTAGTTCTAAATTGCTTGTCTCCTTGATTAGTTTTCATCTATTGTTTCTTGTCCTTACTTCAGGTGCTTTGGAGAATAGCTTGATTCCCTCTTCCTTGTGGCAGCCCCTTAGATATTGAAAGACGGCTCTCATGACACTCCAATCCTTCTTTTCATTAAACTAGACATACCCAATTCCTGCAACCATTCTTTATATATTTTAGCCATATAATTCTAGATATGGATATGACAAGAGATGCAACATAATAAAATAAACTACATAACAGAAAATATATGGCTAAATACAAATCAGTCACTTTCAAATGAAAACTATGTAAGAAATTGTGAACTATCAAGTAGGTACAGTCAGGACTATCTTTAGGCTAAATAAACACTTACTAAATAAGTAAAGATAAGAATTGGCAAAGTATTGCCATTTTCCCGTGGTGACGTACCAGAGGTGGGTTGCTCCTAGTTTGGCCTGGATTGGCCGAACTGGTGGTAGCAGTGGTGGGAGGCTCCACCTACCCGCTTGGATGCTTCTGCGCATGTGCATCACGTGAGTGCAAGCGCAAGTGCGGATGTGAGCGCACCCAAACCAATAGTAAAAATATTGGCAACCCACCTCTGTAACGCACAAGTATGACAACTACATTTAAGAAAGAGCAAGAGAGAGGTAGATAGACACCTTTGACTTATGGATCTGAAGATTGTTGTTATGAGTAACATAGACCACTGGTCCCCAAATTTGCGGCTTGGCAGCCCAGATGTGTGGGGAGAGGGAACTTGGCCGCATAGCCCTTCTGTGTGTGGCAGGCCAGTGTGCATGTGCGCATCTTGACTTGCGTGAGCAGGGGGATGGCACATACATGTGCGAGTGCCCACCAGCCCACCGCTCACACGTTGAACTGCACACACATGCACACTCGGGCCAGCCACTCACGCAGCCCAATTCCAAATAGGCCATGGCCCAGTAGTGGGTCGCAGCTCGGGGGTTGGGGACACCTGTCATAGACTAGAAAAAGAACCAAACACTGACTTCTCCTTTGAAGCAACATCAGCAACCTGAAATCCACAAACTTTGGAATGTGAAATGAATATATGATAAACAAAATAAACATGTATAGTGCATTGTCCTATGATGCAACCTTTTACTCAGATAAAGGTAATGAGAACAAGAGTTTTAGTAATATGTATCTGGCAAAGTAAGATGAACACAAGCATTACCTCTGACAAAAAAAAATCAAGCTGCAAATTTAGCCCAAAATATGTATAGTCAGACAAATCAAACAGGAATTTTCCAGCTGTGGCCTAAGCAAAATACAATACACTTGTCAATTCTATTGACCTGAAATCTGCTCTCCTCCTCCCCTTCCCCCTCCCAATTTTCCTAGAGTTCAACTGTCATTTATTTAAAGATTTGGCAAAATCATTTATAAATTAAAATATAGTTTAATTTAGGTCAAACTGTAAATTGACAGAAAATTTAAATTCTTCATATATAATTGCATTAATTTATGTAATGTAAACCATAGAACATTCTTTAGAATGTCTTATTTTGCTATTGGGAGTGAAACCCACCAAGGAGCATAGGGACTCTTTGTGACAGAAACTAGAACAATGGGGAGGTGTGTTCTTCTTGACCCAGTGCAGGAAATCCTGCATGCCATGCATGGAAAAGTATCATTTTCCTTTGCTGGCCTACAACTTGATTTGAGGCAGAATTTTGCAGGCTCGGATGAGCATTCGTTGAATGAAAATGCTAAATGACATCAGTTCCATGCCTATTCAAAAAATGATTTTACCATTATTTATTTATTTATTTATTTTATTCAATTTATATCCCGCCCTTCTCCGAGAGGACCCAGGGCGGCGCACCGGAATTTAAAACAACATACAAAATGGTACCAAATATAAAATTTAAAAACCTATTGAAATCTATACACCTGTTTTAGAATAGGAATGCTAGTTACACATTTAAAAAAAATATGGAATAGGACAAAACAAATCAATAACGTTCAGTCTTAATGTTCGACTCTGAAATGAGATGATCTATGCATTATGCAACTACATTTAAGAAAGAGCAAGAGAGAGGTAGATAGACACCTTTGACTTATGGATCTGAAGATTGTTGTTATCAGTAACATAGACCACTGCTCCCCCAATTTGCAACTGTGATACCTGAAATCTTACTTGTCCAGCTGGTACTACAGTTCGCAGAATTCTCAATTAGTATCTCAACAGAATAGAATAGAATAGAATAGAATAGAATAGAATGAGCTGGAAGGGACCATGGAGATCTTCCAGTCCAGCCCTCTGTTCAAGCAGGAGAACCTATACCATTTCAGATATGTGACTGTCTAGACCAGTGATGGCTAACCTTTTTTGGCTTGCGTGCCAAAAGCGGGTGAAGCTCAGGGGGTTCGTGCATGGGTGTGCCACACCCATGATGCTATGTGCATGACCCCCTGCTTTTGGCGGGCTTTTTTCTCCCTCCCCAGCCTCCAGAGGCTTTCTAGGAGCCTGGGTAGAATGAAAACAGCCTCTCCTTCTCACCTCCAGGGGCTTCAGGAGCTTCCCTGAAGCCTCCAGAGGGTGAAAAATGACCTCAAAAGAAGGCCTAAATCAGCTGGCCAGCGTACATGTGCAATGCCTGCTGACAAGGCAATTTTATTTATTTTATTTTATTAAATTTATACCCCGCCCTTCTCCTTGTTAGGACCCAGGGCGGCGCACAGGCATTATCTAAAACCACAAAATACAATAACAATTAAAATATATTAAATTAATTAAACCCGTGCTAAAACCCATGTTAAAACCTTGCCAAATTATAAATTATTTTTAAAAAGTCAGAAACGGGGGGCTATCCTAGGCCGGCTTGTTGGAATAGATATGTCTTAAGACGTTGGCGGAAGAGGCGGAGGTCTGAGATAGTGCAAAGGTCGCGTGCCCTAAGAAATGGTTCTGCGTGCCACCTGTGGCACTTGTGCCATAGGTTCGCCATCACGGGTATAGACTCTGCTTAAAAACATCCAGTGATGGAGCGCTAATAATTTCTGGAAGCAAGCTGTTCCACTGGTTAATTGTCTTCACAGTTAGGAAGTTTCTCCTTAATTCCAGGTTGCTTCTCTTTTTGATTAATTTCCAACCATTGTTTCTTGTTCTGCCCTCCGGTGCTTTGGAGAATAATTTGACCCTTTCTTCTTTGTGGCAGCCCCTCAAATATTGGAATACTGCTATCATGTCACCCCTAATTCTTCTTTCCTTTAGACTAGCCGAACCCAAATCCTGCAGCCGTTCTTCATGTTTTAGTCTCGAAGCCTTTGATCATCTTAGTTGCTCTTCTCTGAGCTTTTCCCAAAAATCACATCTTTTTTGTAGTACGATGACCAAACTGGTTGCACTATTCCAGGTGTGGTCTTACTAGGGTTTTATAAAGCAGTACTAATACTTCACGTGATCTTGATTCTATGCCTCTGTTTATACAACCCAGGATTCTATTAGCTTTTTTGGCGGTGGCTGCACACTACTGGCTCATATTCAAGTAATCATCCACTAGGAACCGTCCTCTCTCACAGTTACTGTTTCTGAGCCAGGTCTCACCTGATGTGTACAGGTTATACACTGGAGAAAACTGTGGGCTCAGCATCTATTTCTTCTCATCATAAACAAATGGAGAACCAATAATAGATACCTATTCCATCTTTTTCCTCCAAAGCAAAAGCATAAAAAGAAGGGGGGGGGATTCATTGGACACAATGCAGCTAGACATCTGAACTAGCTAGATCACCCTCTTCTTTCCTTTCTCACTGCTGAAAAACAAAGGTATTTCACAATTTTTGTCCTTAAATTCTAAGGATTCACAAACCATTTTAGGCTGAGGACTATCACTTGGAGGTTTTCCAATATATTCCAAGACATAATCCAAAAGGTGGGCAAGAACTGAACAGTTGAGCTTGACTAATACAAAAGGATACAACAACAAACTATCAGTTATGAAAAATAAGATGAATGTATGAGTTAAAGCAGGGGTCCCCAACCCCCGGGCTGCGGATCGGTGCCGGTCCGTGGCTTGATAGGAACTGGGCCGCAGTGAGCGGCACAACTCTTAGAAAGGGCCGGAGAGGAGGACGAGGGAGGAGGGGGAAGCCCCCTGGGCAGAGTGTGCACCAGGGGCGGGAGAGTGTAGGTGCGGCCGCTCGTGCCGTTGGGGGCCCGAGAGGGGCGAGTGAGACTCCCCCCCATGTGCACATGCACCACCTGTTCCCCCTCCCCCCGCTGCCCCTCTATGCCCCCCGGTCCGCAGAATTTTTTTAACATGAAACCGGTCCCTGGTGCCAAAAAGGTTGGGGACCCCTGAGTTAAAGTATACCATTTCAATCAAATCAAGGTTAACAGTAAACCTTTGCTCTTAAAAGAAGATGAAGATGATTGTTCTGAACAGAAGAGGGTCATTCAGAATACAAATCATCCTAACATAATGAGGGTAATTGCCAGCTTCAGGACAGGTGCCTCCAGTGAAGTGCCATGGTTTAGAAAGTAATTTTCTGACACTTGGGAAATGATCAATGAGCAAAGTTAGGTGCTGAGAAAAACATGGGCCACTGTGTAAAACACTGCTGATTTGCTTGAATCTCTTGCTCTCTTGGTAGACGACTATAAACACTTGGCGTCTGTCATGATACACGGGTAATCTGTTCACAACTGTACAGGAACTAAAAATGAATCTGCCATATACACAGATACAAAATCAGGTTATGTTGCATGAGCAACTCTGAACAAAATATATTAACTCTGACCCTCCCCCTTTCTGAGCCCCAGTGGAAATTACGAGATAATTTAAGCACAGCTGTCCTGCTGTGCATTTGTATCTATAGCCCTGGAGGATGGTGACATGTCTTAATAGGAATGGCTGTCCCAGAACAAAAATAATGAGAGAAACATCTGCCTCTCTGCTACTCTCTCTTCTACCACCCGACAAATGGCATTTCTGATTCAGATTTGAGATTTGTATTGACTTGTCAAAAATGAAACAGAGATGTATGCCTTCATTTTAGTTTCCTCAGAATCTTTGGTAAGAGTATATTGAACATTCTCTAAACTTAATTATATATATATATATAAATTGTTTTCACAAATAGATAGATAGATAGATAGATAGATAGATAGATAGATAGATAGATAGATAGATAGATAGATAGATAGATAGATAGATAATTGTTATTTCACAACTTCCTGTTAGGGCCCCATTGAGGGAGGAGACATACTGTTTCCCTCTCTGCCTTTCGGCTCATCACCAGAGACCATCTAGACAGAGAACCATGAATTATGTTGTGTTAATTTTTTTTTAGAGTTGATCAGCTCATAAAACTAACACACACACACACACATATATATTCATATTCATTAATTTGCAAAAGATTATTATTATTTCCTGCCTGTGACTAGAAAGAACAGCTGACATGTGGGAGTCCAGACTACAGCTGGGTGAATAGAACTCATGAAAGCGATTTAGCAGTAAAAGCTGCTGAGTCACTTTGGCTGATACTTATGACCTTGTTTAGTACTGAACTTCTGGCGTTTTTGTGTGTTAATGAAAGGAAAAGCAAAATAGCACAAACCCACCATGTTCTCTCAAGATGTTTACATTGCATTACCCTTCCCCATTTCCTGGGTGTTCCCACATTCTCCTCACTTTGCTTAAACTTTATCTCTTTTATTTTTACCATCACTCTTTGACTGTTGCTTATCTGTTAGATGCCAACTCAAATGAAGAGGATGCAGGAAGGCTTCAAGCATCACAGCTATCGATGCACCAAATGCCTAATTATATTCCATTTAGAGATACGTTGTCCCCTTCCATTAGCTATGTTTATAGCAACCCATTTGATTTCCTTACCTTTTATTCTGCCCTACCTCAAGGCCTTCTGAGGACAAAAGCATCATCCTTCTCTGAGCTTCAGATTATTCAGTCTTATGTCCTCACAGTATTTGGACTACATTCTGTCAAACCAGGACCTAAGGCAAGGGTGGGAAAGCTAAGGCTTTAAGAACAGTACTCTCCTGGTCCTCATTTTGTACAGAACTAATTTGAAGTGAAGCAGTTAGAAAATGCTCTCTGGGAAAATGGTGTTCAAAGGAGGATGAGAAAGAGAAAAGAGAGTGGGTCAGAAGAAATGGGAATTAACCAGGTTTCACCTGCAAGAGTTTAACTCCTGCTCACTATTGGCAGGCAACTCCTCCAACAAGTTTCCCCCCCAAAAAATATGTAGCTCTCACTGAGTAAAAATTGCTAACCCCAATCCTTAGAATACAAAAGGCTGCATAACCACAGAAAACCTACAAAATGAGGAAGCGGATACCTTAATACCAGTTCAATTTTATCTTCATGGACATATTTTTTTTCTACCTTTACCTTATGAATCATTGCTTATCCTTAATTTTTTTAAGCAATACAATACCTTATTTTTAAAGCAATACAAAATGAATAATAACAAACATTCAAAGGCAAATCAACTGCCTTTGCTCATTGCTTATCCTTACATATACATACACAGACATGAAGAAAATTGTAATGAAAATGCATAAATAAGTTACTCATCCAACATGTTTTAAAAAGTGAAACAAATAACAGAAGAAGAAAAACAAAGCTTTTGAATATATGTTGATGATAGATTTAGATCCCTGATTATGTCCTATACGATCTGGGACATAGTTCCAAAGTTAGAGTAGAAACATTACTATCATTTGGTAAGCACAGTCAATGCTTCCATTCCAGTAAACAGTGCTGAACTTCTTCCAGCATCTATGATCAAAGAAAGAATTGCAGCTGTTAGCATCTAAATCCTGGCTCTTATTAATGTTGCTCCGTGCAACTGAACTCTAAAGCACATAGGCCTGTAAATAATAATAAGAAAGGCATTGTGGAATCACAAGATATTCCTACCTGAATGGTTTTTTAGTCATATTTTTGGGCAGTATAATATTTTACATTTTATTTAGAACTTTATGTCACTGGTTTTGTTAGGCCAGATCTAGGTAGGAGGCTCGTGTGTGTAGAAGGAGAGCTTTGTCTATTAATCCCTAGATGGATGAAGTGTTGTGCACACAAATGCTGCTGTGTGTACAGTTTCTGTCCTTGAATCAGCTGCTGCAATTGTAAGTACAAGACTCTGTTTAAAGTAGCAATAGGCATTTCAGTGTTTGGGTTACCCTCCAGGGATAGGAGTTTAATACATTTAGACAGAGGGCAATGTGCAATTTTTAAAATGTACATTTTCTATATAAAGATTCAGGCAAAGTCCATTTAAATCAAACGGACAACCCTGTAGCAGGAAGAAAATGCCTCCAATCCAATTTGTCTCCAAATTGCAACCTGTTTATAAAGTTCCCAACCTGAAATGAATAGCATGTGTTGTTACATATTGGCAAGAATCCCAACTATCAGGAGAACGTTTTCTGACCTAAGATGACACGTTGCCAGCAGTGGTGGGTTCCGGCTCCTGTTGCAACCTGTAGGCTGTGCATGAGGCCAGGCATTCTTCTTGGGCACACACGTGCATGCCTGTGCACACCACCTCCCTGTGACACCAGCTGTTTGGCGGAGGTTACACAGGCGCCACATGCTGTGTGCGCATGTGCAATTGGCCCAGTTGCTTCAAAAAGAGGTAAGGAACGTGGGCGAGCAGATGGGCCAAACAAGCCATTGTACTGGTATAGTGGTGGCTGCTCCTGGCTAATACCGGTACGGCCATACCGGGCCATACTGCCCGGAACCCACCACTGGTTGTCAGTCCATTTTTAGCAAGTCAACAAAGGTTGGGTTTCCCAACAATCCTAATTGTATAAAAGCAAAGAAGGATCGGTTTTGAAGGTGGGATCCTAAAGACCCAACATGCCTCAAATACATGCATTTTAGGACTAAGAGCCTCTGACAGTCTTCCTGCCATTCTGAATTAGCCTAGGCCTATTTCCTTCCCCATCTGTCTTCCTCAGTGCTCTGCACCATGCCTTCCTCTCCCCTTTGCCCTTGTGGGTCCCACCCACCCCCTCCTACCACTGTCATTTATCCTTTCAATTCCGAAATGCTCTGCTATATTATTTCCCCTGAGTCTTGTATTCTCATTTGGAAAACCAAGTAAAATGAAGTGTGTTTGACTTAAAAGGCATTAGCTAGTTACTACAGTGTGAATTTTTAAAATAATAACCCAGAAGCCAGAATTATATTGTTTTCTGACCTTTCCCTCCAAACCTGAGAATTTTCTAGGATTGATCCTTTACCCTTGCCCCCTTTTTAGCAAATCCGTCATCCTCCCCTCTTTTTGCATTCTATTTCTCTGCCATGGAGATGAAAAAATGTAGGAAGATAACACTTCCATCACAGATGGTACAACTGTTAAAAAAACGCTGCATTTTAGACAAATATAAATTAAGTCCATGTAATATGTATGTGTGGTGACATTTATATTCACACTCTTAACAGCCTTCTAAACTTTGCAGTACACTGACAAAAAAAACTGTGTGAGATTTTTCATATGTGTGTTTAGTTTATAAGTTCACTTCTATTTCAAAGGGAGGGGAAGGGAATTAAGTAAACATCCAGGTTCATACTTGGATGGCTGAATTTAAGTTTGAATTATATTTTTGTAGAAACTTTCCATAGAAGAATCATCTGGCAAGAATATTTGAATAAAGACAATTTAGTATACTGTACCTAGATTCAAATGTAATAGGGTTGTGTACTTTCAGATTTCTTGTATGAATGATGGTCTTGTGATGATTGGCTCCTAACAGGGGTGGGTTCTGGCTGGCTTTACTGCTGGTTTGCTTGTGCGCGCCCTGTGTGCACATGCACATGTGCAGAACTCAAAAAACAAGTGGTGGCGGCGACTGGGGACCAGTTCGGGGAATGGCAGGCCTGGTTGCTGCTGGTTCCAGTGACCCAGGTCGCCATACCACTACTGGTTTGGCTGAACCAGGCTGAACCGGTAGGAACCCACCTGTGGCTTATAACTAAGTTTGGTGTTTGTACCATTCTGTAAAGCTACAGTATTGTAAACCAATTTCATTGTAATTTTTACAATGACAATAAAGATTATTATTATTATTATTATACACTGAGCACATGAAGAAAGGCACAGTTTCAGTACCTGCATTTCCAGTTAAATTGGAAAATATCCCTGATAATTGATTAAAGAGCCATTTCTGATCCAGATCAGGCAGGGCTGAATCCTTGTGGTAGTGGCTGCACTTAACATTCACAGTGGATCAAGTGATAATGCAAAGTAGGTGGAGCTACATGAGATGTCAAACGCTAAATTTGTCTAAGAGTGCTGTGAGCTGTTGTCTGCACATCTTAAAGTTGTCAGGTTTGAAAGTATTGTCTAAAGCAGTGATGGCAAACCTTTTTTTGGCTCGTGTGCCATAAGCGGGGGCAGTGCAGAGGGGTCGTGCTTGGGTGTGCCGCACCCATAATGCAATGTGCGACACCCCCCAGTGTGCATGCGCGCATAACAGACATGACTCCCATTTTTTGCATGCTTTTTTCACCCTCCCCAGGCTCCAGAGGCTTTATAGGAGTCTGGGGAAGGCGAAAACAGCCTCCCTCGCTCACCCCGGAAGACCTCTGGGGGGCTTCAGGAGCTCCCTTGAAGCCTCCGGAGCACAAAAAACTGGCCCTACAGGCATACCAGATGTCCAGGAACTGACTTCTGGTTTGTTCGTAGGGGCGTTTTTAATCCTCCAGAGCCTTCAGGGACCTTCAGGAGGCTTCTCTGAAGGCTCCAGAGGACTAAAAATGACCCTACGAGCAAACTGGAAGTCCCTTCAGGTTTGCTTGTAGAGCCTTCAGGAACCTTCAGGAGGCTTCTCTGAAGGCTCCAGAGGACTAAAAATGACCCAAGAACAAACTGGAAGTGAACTTCTAGTTTGCCCGTAGGGCCGATTTTTTGTGCTCCAGAGGCTTCAGGAAAGATTCTGAAGCCTCCGGAGGGCCTCCAGGGGAGCGGGGGAGCAGGGGCCTTTTTTCACCCTCTCCAGGCTCCTATAAAGACTCTGGAGCCCGGGAGGGTGAAAAATGGCTTTAAATAAAGCTGAACTCAGCTGGCCAGCTGACAGGGCAACGCCTCACGTACCCTGACAAATGGCTCCGCATGCCACCTGTGGCACGCATACCATAGGTTCCACAATCCTGGGTCTAAAGCAACTGGAGAGCAATAAGTTGAAGAAGGTAGCAATAAACTGTGTAGTTTCATAAATTGCATTACAAAGTCGTCCAAGCCCAGAAATAAAAAAGCTTAATAACCTATTGTGTGCATAGTCTACCCTGAAATAGCCACTGAAAGATTTCGATTTCTCAGTACAATATGATACCATCAAATACAAAATCTCTGTACTTTCAAATTATCTTTGAAGTCAATGGATAGTTTATTAAAGTTTCTATGGATAGATTAATAGAAAGTTTAGAGTTGTGGTGGCACAGTGGTTAGAATGCAGTTTTGCAGGCTAACTCTGCTTACTGCCAAGAGTTCGATCCTGACTGCCTCAAGGTTGACAGTCCCCTGTCCTTCCGAGGTCAGTAAAATGAGGACCCAGATTGTTGACGGTAATATGCTGACTCTGTAAACTACTTAGAGAGTGCATAATGAAGTGGTATATAAGTGCTATTGCTATTTTTTTTTAAAGCCAGAAGAGAAAGTAATGCAGTGGCTCACTTGTGTAGGATTCTTTTTTCTTTTGTGTGAGAGAGGAAAGGAAATCACAATTTCGAAATAAATGTAACATACCGTTTGCTCTTTAATAGTGTACTCATTACTTAAGCATAAAGCAATAAAACCAGAAAAGATTCCCTCCCAATTCCCATTGTGAAGAGGTATTAGAGGACATATGTTGTACATCCCCCTTAACTGCACTTTTTGACTCTTGTGGGCTTCTTATTATGCCTTAAAGATGTCTCATTATATAGTCACTGCTATTTTAATTGATTGTTATGTTAATGCTAAATAGTACAGGCAACTATTAGGTCTATGTCTCTAGACAGCTATCTCAGAAAGCCCTTTGTAAGAGGCATTAATTTTGTTATCGAGATGAGAAGCTCCATTCCCAAAATCATGTAAGTATTTGTATTTCTGCTTCTTAGGAGCAATAGGACATAAAGGCTGGAGAGATGTGAGTTCTTGGAAGGCACAGAATGGCAATATAATACACAAAGAAACAGATCAGTAGCTCAGAACTCTATAAAAGAGCTTGCCGTATATGAACAAAAGCATTTCTTGAGATTCATAAAAAAGGGGAAGATATAAACTACGAAGCAGAATAAAAGATTATTGAATATAAGATAGGAAGAAATATGTTTCTTATTTCACTAGGGTTTGCCTCTGCAACCACCATCCATTTCCTGAATCACAGGGCTGGACCACAAGACACAGGTCAAAGATCACAGTTCAGAGAAACCACAATAAGCACAATAGTAGAAGGCATCTGTTGTTAACTATGATATATTATGAATGATGCTGTTCTAGCAAATATTTTGGTACAAAAGAAGGTACTTAAAACCATTCTTGGATCTGAGTTGGTACATTATTGTTATTACTGTGTTGGAATTGATTCTGATGAATGGAGTTTTCATTTCAGTGGATGAATTTACTTCTGCAACTTTTATACTTTTATGTTAAACAATTAAACAATGGCAGAAAAATGTATCTACATTTGTGTGGTAGGGGGAAAAAACAAATTAAATATAAAATGTTGCAAGATCTAAAAGAAAATGATGGATTTGCTTAATTTGAATTTATATTTTTCAGTTTTTTTGTTTAGCTTGGATGAAAGGGTGGATGCTGCTGAAAGATTCTGGAGTTAGAAGAAGATGCCTTGAAATTTGGATGACATGGATATTTATTGTATGAGATAATGTTGATATACATTTTACTGGACATGCCAGACTGAGAATATGGATTAGATACAAACCCAGCTTGTACCCAAAAACACCTTTGAGGTTCTTAGCACAAGAAGAGAAATGATAAAGGAAATGCAAATGGCTAACTTACAATGACAAATTAGAATTTATCAAGGAGAATGTAAAATAAAATCAAAATCAGATCTTGTAACAGAAAGGCATGCTTGTCAATGCTTCTCTTATGTACAATTAGAAGATTTAACTTAGACAAAAGAACTTTTGGTTTTGAGCAGTCTAAGACTGAGTTTGAAATAAAACATACATACATACATACATATACATACATACATACATACACATACACACATACATTTAAAAAAGAAAAGTGAAAGAATGTAGTTTAAAGAGGGCTAATAAATTCAGTTTTAATAGACAAATGAAAGTGAGAAAATGTGTGATTGAAAGGACTGAAATTTACATTATCTTAAAGAGAATTGTTATAAAATGTTGTATCATTGGTATATATCACAGAGAAACTGTCTAGAACAATGATGGCTAACCTTTTTTGGCTCGCGTGCCAAAAGTGGGGGGAGCGCAGGGGGGTCGTGTGTGGGCATGCCACACCCATAATGCTATGTGCATGGCCCCCTGCTTTTGGCATGCTTTTTTCGCCCTCCCCAGGCTCCAGAGGCTTTCTAGGAGCCTGGGGAGGGTGAAAACAGCCTCCCCTCCCCACCTCCAGAGGCTTCAGGAGCTTCCCTGAAGCCTCCGGAGGGCAAAAAACAGCCTCAAAAGAAGGCCTAAATCAGCTGGCCAGCGCACACATGCACACTGGAGCTGACAGGGCAACGCCTCGCGTGCCCTAAGAAATGGTTCCGCGTGCCACCTGTGGCACCCGTGCCATAGGTTCGCCATCACTGGTCTAGAAAGTATAAAATATTCAACTTTATGTTAGAAATGTGAATAACCAGAAAGGATATTTTATCATGCTTGGCAGTAGTGGGACTCAAAATTTTTTACTACTGGTTCTGTGGGCGTGGCTTGGCTTGGTGGGCATGGCAGGGCAAGGCTACTCTAAAATTTCCATTCCCACCCCAATCCAGGGGAAGGATACTGCAAATTCCCCATTTCCTCCCGATCAGTTGGGACTTGGGAAGTAGAGACTAAATAGAGGTGGGTGCAGTCAGAGATGGTATTTACCGGTTCTCCAAACTACTTGAAATTTCCGCTACCAGTTCTCCCGAACTGGTCAGAACCTGCTGAATACCACCTCTGATGCTTGGGAACATACAAAATGTTGGAAAATGTTGGACTCAAATACATACAAGTTGGAAAAAAATAATGGCATTCTGTTTTCATTCATGATAACTACAGGAGATTATTATATGCACATAGTTGAAAAGATTTCACATTAGCCACAATAGAAGAATGGACAATGAAGATGATAAAACTTGCAGAGATGGCCAAATTGACATCTTTGATGAGAGAAAAGACATTATCTAAGTTTATTACTGACAGGAAACCCCTTATGCACTTTTCGCGTGAAACAGAAATAAATAAACTTTTGATGATAGAAAAAAAATAGATTATAGAAAAAAATGGAAGTCATGCTGCAACTACAGAGTAAGAGATAAATTTCAACTCATTTGGGGCAGTGGTGAGCTATTTTGCCAGCTCTTGCAGAAATCCCTTACAGCTTCTTCTCCAAATCTGCTAGATTCTAGGTATTTTCAGAATTTGGCAGTGATAGCAGCTTTTATCTCAAAACAATCTCAAGTTATCTTTTCTAAACAATTAGGAAATCTTTACTAATGAATCCAATCAGATGGCTGTGTCTCTCTGGAGTGAAATCAGGATTTGTTAAAGTTTCTCTACCAATTATCTCACAATTGAAGAATGACATTCTACCTTTGGTTGCATATGTGTAGTCCTAATTAAATGCAGCAAAAGCACAATTTGATTTATATTCTTCTGGTTAATCTGCAAATGTTTCAGCTAGAATGCTTAGATTAAATCTGATCAGCAGCCAGCACTACACACCTGTTAAGCCAGAGTATTTTAATGCAAACTAAAGCATTCCAATTGACATATTTGAGGCTGACCCTCAACTTCGTTTGACAGGAATGCTGTCAACAGCTCAGATAATTTGAGTATGTTTAAAGCGATGTTTTATTTCCTAAAATAATTGCATAAAGTTTTATTCTTGGAATACCTTCACAAGCATTTTTTTTTTGTTTCTAAGTTACTGAGAAACAAATGCTCTCTCTGATCCATAACTCCTATTAGAATAGCAGAGGACAGCTGGGACCAGGAAGGTTCTTGCATAATTTGGTACATCAGATGTTCTACTTCTGGACTGGAGGCACTGCTTGTGGTCATTCATGTCTTTGCCATTTCCTGAGGGGATTAGTACAATGCATTATATGCAGTGGTTGGTTGCACTTATCTTCACTACCGGTTCACTGATCACATGCATACAGGTTCCATTTGCGGCCGTACCTGACTTGCTCTGCGCATGCATGCACAATCCACCCCCCCCCCCACAACAACCAGCTTTCCCATAAAAACAGGTATAGGTGGGCAGATGGGCCAAAAGAGCCATCATACCGGTTTGCTCTCAGCTGCTCCCGGCCACTTCCAGTTCGGCTGAACTC
Source organism: Rhabdophis nuchalis (assembly GCA_039707465.1). Taxonomy (NCBI): domain Eukaryota; kingdom Metazoa; phylum Chordata; class Lepidosauria; order Squamata; family Natricidae; genus Rhabdophis; species Rhabdophis nuchalis. The sequence continues at coordinate 329,913,441 of CM077643.1, forward strand.
GCAGCAACCCACCTCTGCTTATATGTGGGGCTATTCTGAAAAGCCATCCAGAACTTCAAGTGATCCAGAATGCAATAGTGCAGCAGTTACTGGTGCACCATTTATGATTCTGCTTCCTGAGCTGCACTAGATCTTCCAGATGAAATTCAAGGTGCTGTTTCTCACATATAAAGTCCTTCGTGGCATGCGGCTAGGCTACCCCTCCTTGGTTGTTTATTCCAGTCCCACCTGATCACATTCTGGTTCTCCCTAGGGTATTCTATTGGGGTGTGTGTGTGTCTTAGAAGGTATTCTAAAAGGACCAATGAAGAAGACTTTTTCTGCCATAGTGCCTGCCCTTTGGAACAGAGTTAAGAGATTCAATTAACCAGTATTTTTCCAATTCTATCTTTCCTAATATTTTGTCTTGTCGTGTTAAGACTTAGTATCATGAGTTGGGGAACAATATTCAAAATAAATCAAAAGTATATTTCTGTCCAACATGAGCTCTAAAAGGATTCTTACAGATGCCCTATTCATGTTATTATCTAAGGCAATGCTTATTGTAATATACCACACCTTAAGTTACTATTGCATTAGTCATGTCACCAGTTATGATTTTGATGCAAAGATCTAAGAATATGAGCCTATCAGTTCTTCCATCCAGCTGTCAGATAAAAGAGCAAATGCCCTGCCTTCTCCATGCCTTCAGGTCATATTGTGTTGCATTTGCCTACTGATTTCATCCTCTCCACTCCCATTCAACTAGTGGTTTTTATTTATGGAGATAGCAATGCAATGAGTGGAAAGGTGCAAAACTGTCAAGGAACAATGGCAACTGAACTCTTCAAGGAGGCTGAGGATGCCTTTCTGAGACTAGGAATAGCGTGAGGCCAGGACACACCAATGGAAAATGGCCTGCTTGATAAGACAATCTGAGCAGAAGTTGCTGGATAGCTGCTCAACACAGATCAACACAGGATTTGTGGAGATGGAGATCTAATTTTGGAACAGTGCAAATGTAGAAATGCCCCTTCTCTTTCCAAAGCAGATTATTGCTGTTTAGTCCAAACCAGAGGTGGGTTCCTGCTGCCAATACTACCGCCTTAATTTTTTTTCAATGAAGATGGTTCTGCACAGGTGCAGAACAGAAAATCAAGATGACGCCATCAAGGTGTGCCAGAGTTACTACCAATTCGAACAGACCATACAGGTAGGAACCCACCTCTGGTCCAAATGTGTTAATTTTTTTTTTTAAACTACAGATACAGAGTTTACAGGAAATAACCTCTGGCTGAGAATGGCACTCAACCCCTAATGTTTATTTTCCAATTAAGGGTGGAGCAGAAAATTTATGGACACATTTTTTTTCTGCTACCTAAGCCTACATTTGATGAACTTATAGTAGAAGACTGAGATTAAAATGTCACCATTTTTATTTAGTTATCAACGTTTTCAGGTTGTCAGTGAATATTGCATTTCTCAACTCTTCTATCCCGCACAAAAGTAGTAGGGTAGAAGAATAGAGAGGAAAAGACAAAAGAACACCTGTTCTGTGAACAGAGAACATGGCTGCAGAGGGAACCATCCCTCTTTGGGTATGAGATACGTGTGTTACCTTCCTTCACTCTTTGTAATCATGTATCTCATTGCCAGATTTTAAAGCCAAAGCAAAATTCAGAATACTAGATGACCTACCACTCTATTTAAAGCTGCTTCTTTTTCTTTCTCTCTTCAGCATTTTTATAATCACTTTTTTTAAAGAAAGTGTATGAATACCAGAAAGCAAATAACAAGTAAGGCATGAATGCAAGATGCAGTACAGCCTGGCAATCTGCTTGTCTCCCATCTATCTCTGCTTTAGGTTTTATCTACTTTATCTGAAAGAGATATTAGCCGAGTGCAGTTGTGTTCTGCTGAATATCACTTCACACAACAAAGCATAATTGCACTGGGCTTCCAAAAGGCAGACTAAACCGTGTTTTAAAAAGACTTTCACCTTGGAACCAATGACATTAAAAATATTGATTAATATTCTGTTTTTAGATAATGGGGAAACGCCTTTCAATTGTAGATTGAAATGGTTTGCTAGACTCATTTCAATGTATTTTCCAGCCTGATCATAGGACTCTGGTAGTCTTGGCATGCAGCCGGATAATCTTTGCAAAGAAGTAGTGTGGTAGGGCATATGCTGAGAGCAGCCTTTGTAACTAGACCACTAAGGCTCTAGTTGCAGTGGGTTCTGGATCCCGTTGCAACTGGTACAGTGCAACGGAGCCAGACAGCCACCACATGAATGCGCGCAGCATGTGTACTTGCCGCCTGTGACACTCTGCAATGCCTCTGCGACGCTCCAGCTTCTAGGTTGAGTGTCGCACAGGCGCTGTACTCTCCGTGCACATGCACAGAAGCTCCAAACAGCTCAAATACAGATGAGCATGGGAAGGTGGGTGGGCCCTCCAGAGCACTGTACCAGAATGGTACCTGGTGCTCCCAGCAGGCACCGGTACGCCCGTACCGGGGTGTACCGATCGTATCCCACCACTGTGCTGAGCCATTTCTATCTAACATACTGAATTTTAGACCATAGAGTATGTCGTTAGTTCACACCCTCCTCCTGCCCCTTACAACTACCCCAAAACATTGGGTGAGTTTGTTCATAGTTTTAATTAACTGAACCATATTTTGCTCAACTAAACCAATTTCTTGAGTTTATGTACTGTAGTATGCTTAATTCATATCTTGTTATCCGAATTTGTATTGATTTCAGAAAATGAAATTATGTGGAAAGCTACATTTGGTTTTGGCTATTGTATCCTTCCAACCCTATTACTCCTTAATCAAACAGACTTTGAAAAGATTTAGGAAGGAAGGAAGGAAGGAAGGAAGGAAGGAAGGAAGGAAGGAAGGAAGGAAGGAAGGAAGGAAGGAAGGAAGGAAGGAAAGAAGGAAGGAGAAAAACATTTGACAGTATTCAATTGTTGGCAAGATATAATACTGATTGCCAACATATAATTCTGTTTTTTTAAACTCCATATATATGATAGATAACATGCGTTGGTATTTAGTATCTGATGACATTTAATTATCAAGCAATCAGCATTAAAATTTGCCAGTTGACTGTTTAGTGAGATCTCATATATGATGCCTACACCCATTCAAGCATGAATTGCCAGTAACTAAAGTGGACTTTCCTAACCTAGTGACCACCAGATGTACTGGACGGCAAACCTGCCAGCAGAATTTATGGAAAGCTGGGCTGAAAGCATTCAAATTTCAAATGCTGTGTTCCAAATCTTAGTGAATTTTTAATATTTGCAAATATTGGTTTCATCTCCGTACAGATGAGAGAATCCTGCTGAACAGTGATGTGAATCAGGCCCAGTTCTTCTTAAGGAAGTGAAGTATATATGGGCAACAACAGATGGTGATTATGAGAAATCCTGCTCGAACAAAGTATTTCCCTTCCCTCCTACCTACTGCCAAAGCCACAAGAGTGGGTGGGGAGCTGCCCATAAATAGTCTGGCTGCTGTTTGTCAAAAACAACAGTTAAAACATCCTTTCAGAATTGCTACTTCAGCATGTGCTGGAAATGACAAAGCCATCCAGATTAAATGGCTCCACTGAGAATCTTCATTCCAAGTCACTGCAATAAAGCTATTGGTGGGTGGCCTACATCACTGATTCCCCTCATTATAATTTCATTGTGTTGATATGGCCGACTGCACTGTGGAGCTCCCTAGTATTTGACTGGGGCAGTTTGACATTCATATTTATACTTCTTTGTTGCATTTCAGTGCGTTCTTTTTTTATCCAGATCCAAGCCTTTTGTAAAGTGATGTACTGAAATGCATTCAATCCTGGGCCTGCACTTTGGATTTTTATAATAAACTGAGGATATTGTTCAAAGAAAGCTTGAAGAGCTGGTGTTTTTTTCTTGCCATTATTTTCAAAGTAAGCAAACTTAAAAATGAAAATTCAGCACCGGATCCATAATGTTATTCTAAATTTAAATGTTAATCAAACTCAGCCAAATGTATTGATTAGTGAAACTATAGACAAATATGTGTCTTTGAGAAAACAAGGGTGCTGCAATAGTACATTTTTGAATTTTGCTCCTTTTCATTATGCCCCTAGATTTGATAAATATTGCCATTTTTGTAAGCTTAAAAAGCTTTCTGTTGCAAATGATATTAAAGGACAAAGTGTGGAATTTCCATTTATTAATTTCCCAGATCATAACACAGTTTGGCCCTTAAAATTTGAAAACCATTAAGGTTAACTTATTTTGCGGTCATCTATCATGATACAAAAAGAGAGAAAATGAATCACCATTAGTTCACCAGTGCATTATAAACCACTTTCTACTCACATCTACTCTAAGGTAGTTTAGTGTTTTTAAAGAATTATCCAAAATTTATCAGTTCTTCAAATCTACATGCAAAATATCAAGCTAAAACTTTATTTTAAAAGTTAGAATAAGCATTGTCACAATGTATGTCCCTGTTGGGGATCAGAGGTTCTGGCAGCTGTTCAAGCAACGTAACTACTGATACGCTTGTGGTTAAGATTTCCTACATATAATGCATCTCTTCAATGGCTCTTCCTGGTTTTTTAAAAAAGTTCTCCTTGTTTGTTTTGCTAACGTGAAATAAAAATATGATGATGAGATGCTGTTCTCTGCGAAAAATATGAGATATGGTGAAACAAATTGCAAAAGTGAATGCCTCTCACATATTTAATCAGCCTTATCATCATCATTTATGTTTATATAAATGCCCAGCATGCTTTCATAGAGAAAATCTATCTGTGGTTGCTAAGAGTTGACAACAACTTAATGGCACATAATCAATCAAAATCAATGAATCAATCCGCTTCCTTTGCATTGTTCTAATCCAACAAAGTCTTGGAGTCTTGGCCTGTCTTTCCCCCTCACTTCTATTCATGCAAATGAGTATGGAAACCTAGCCTGCCAAATCTTCCCAGACTTTATGAATGAAGCTTAAAAAGATAGGTCTTTAAAATCTTGTACAAATTTACCAACCTGAAGAGTTTTAAAAGTTTACCTGTTTGTAAAGTTTATTTATTTAACTTTAAAGTTTATTTTTAATAATTCCTGTCCTAACTCATTATTAAATAATAATCCCAAAATACATCTTGTCCTTTTTTCTTGTATGTTCATCATGACTAGAAGATAGAAATGGGTTTGTCATTTAGAGGACCCACACATTTTGTCATCTTCTGATATTGCCAGCTTGCCAGGAGACCAGAGTACCTCTGCCATCTCAAAGTTGAAGAACTGAATGATAGTGCTGGGAAGCAAAATATTATTGAACAGTCCATCAAAAGATTTGAAAAATGGGTTGGCCAAGATGAGCAGGTTCCTGGAAAGCAGCTGAAAGCTGACAAGGCATCCTAGCACCGGCCAACTCGAAATAAACAGCAACAAAGCTCATGGGAGACTGAGGCCAGCTTTTCTGCCATTTGGTGATGGGTTTGACTACAACTTTCATTACCAATGAACGAGCATGACCTACCTGACACTGGACCTAAGATTCACACATCTCAGAGAAGACCCCAGAGAAATGAATCTTTAAATACCCTAATTATTAGGGCCAAAGCCCCACAAAATTACAATACAATACAATAGAAGAGTTGGAAGGGACCTTGTAGGTCTTCTAGTCCAACCCCCTGCATAGGCAGGAAGCTTATACCATTTCAGACAAATGGCTAGCCAACATCTTCTTAAAGACTTCCAGGGTTGGGGCATTCACAACTTTTGGAGGCAAGCTGTTCCACTGGTTAATTGTTCTAACTGTCAGGAATTTTTTTCTTATTTCTAAGTTGCTTCTCTCCTTGATTAATTTCCACCCATTGCTTCTTGTCCTGCCCCCAGGTGCCTTGGAGAATAATTTGACTCCCTCTTCTTTATGGCACCCTCTGAGATATTGGAACATTGCTATCATGTCTCCCCTGGTCCTTCTTTTCATTAAACTAGACATACCCAGTTCCTGCAACCACTCCTCATATGTTTTAGTCTCCAGTCCCATAATCATCTGTTGCTCTTCTCTGCTCTCTTTCTAGAGTCTCCACATCTTTTCTACATCGTGGTGACCAAAACTGTATGCCGTATTCCAAGGGTGGCCTTACCAAGGCCTTATAAAGTGATATTAACACTTCACGTGATCTTGATTCTATCTCTCTGTTTATGCAGCCTAGAACTGTGTTGGCTTTTTTGGCAGCTGCTGCACACTGCTGGCTCATATTTAAATTGTTGTCCACTAGGATTCCAAGATCCCTCTCACAGTTGCTACTATTGAGCAAGGTACCACCTATACTGTACCTGTGCATTTTGTTTTTCTTGCCTAAATGTAGAACCTTACTTTTTTCACCATTGAATTTCATTTTGTTAGATAGTGCCCAATGTTCAAGTTTGTCAAGATCCTTCTGTATCTTAAGCCTATCTTCTGGAGTGTTGGCTATTCCTGCCAGCTTGGTGTCATCTGTGAATTTGATGGGTTCCCCATTAATCCCCTAATCCAAATCATTGATGAAGATGTTGAAGAGTACTGATTGATCAATTAACGTTCTCCATTCCATATGCCTATAGCCCCAAATGAAGTAGAATAGAACTACACTACCTTCAGTCTGACCTAAGCATAGTACATAAAATTATCCACTACAATGTCCTACCTGTCAATGTCCATCTTCAATCACAACAATACATGAGCACACAATAGATACAAACTTAAGGTATTTTCTGCAACTCGGTTGTAGAAAATACGACTTCAGCAACAGAGTGGTCAATGCCTGGAATATACTACCTGACTCTGTGGTTTCTTCCCCAAACCTCCAAAACTTTAACCTTAGACTGTCTACTGTCAACCTCACCCCATTCCTAAGAGGTCTGTAAGGGGCATGCAGAAGCGCACTAACGTGCCTACCAACCCTGTCCTAATGTTCCCTTTTATTTGCATCCATTTCATGTATACAAAATCATGTTTAGACTTATATATGTTGCCTAATATATGCTTGACGAAATAAAAATTAAAAAAATAAGAATCTACAAATCTAAGAGAAACCTCTAATCTCTGGAGGAGGAGACTGTCAGCTTGCTTTGAGAAAGAACTAAAATCAGGAAGTGGAGGAAGGAGATGTTATGCTTGATTGTCAGAGGAATGTGCTTGCTTGGAATTTTTGGAGTCCTAAATCCTGGATCTATCTGCTGTGTACTATATTGTTCTCAGAAGAGTATTTTGTCTCATCAAATGCCATTGTTAATAGACAGCAACAGTATAACCCTTAGAACTGAAATCCATTTATTTGTTTTAAAATGTTAGTACCAGCAGCACCAACAGAGAAGGGGGAAACCAATAGCCTTTTTAAAAAGTTGAAGAAATAATGAATGACATTTTAAGAAAGAACCACATTTTTAAGCTGCACTCCTTGCAGCTCTGAAGGCTGAACCTTCAGAGGTACATAAGGTAGCTAAATTGCTAAAAAGCATGGAGGATTTGAAAGGGCCAATGAATTGAGCAAAAGGGAAAAACAAAAAAAGTTGTAATCCTGTAATTGGTAGATGGGTTACTTTCATAATTTCTGTCACTCAGAATAGTATTATAACAACTCTTATTATTAAAGCTACACTTGTTCAACATCTATTAGCACATTTCAGAAGTCCGGCTGGCGCCACTTTGTCAAACCAATGAGAGATAGCAGGAAAGAAATAGGGAATTATGGGTTTGGTTCATCATCATTTTAGCAAGGCATTCTCTCCACTATCCCAAGAACTGTGGACTCGAACTCCCAGAATTCCCCAGCCAGTTGAAGTCTACGTGTCTTAAAGTTGCAAAGGAAAGACTGGTCTGGTGTTTTGTTCTAACCATCCGATACAGATGCAACAAATGCCCTGTGAAGCTGCATTCTGCTCCTGTGCTCTGCTGAGTTCAGAAAGTTTATAAAGCATTCAAAAAAGGGAAATGGCTACCTTTTGTGAAACATGTTCCTTGTAATCTCTTAATATGCCCTGATGAGGACTTTTCATGTAAAGGGGATGTAGACATTGTCAAGCTTAGGATAAATACTAAAAAGTCAAAGGGCTTTGCAATGAAAAGTTTCTGATCCAGTCCACACAACCGAGAGGCAGGCAGCATGGTGGGCACAGAACATCTGTTCAGGGCTTCATTTTTAAGAACTTTTGAATAATTTCCCAATTTCTTCATTTGAGTTTAAGAGGAAGACCTAAACTTGGAACAAGCGCAGCAAATAATAACTTGTTAAATGCATACCTGAATAGCTTGAGAAACAATATGGATTTTGAACGAGAGGAAGACACATAAATAATTAAACCGATTAAATAAATATTCTCTCTTTTTTTTTTGTAAAGAAATGACAGGTTGCAAGATATGCAGTTGTCTCTTTCTAGTAAGAATTGTGTGCGCACCGAACCGGCAGTAATCCCGGCAGCAACCCACCCCTGTTTCAAAGTCTGTTAGCTGAAGTTGTGCATTCCTGATTTAGAACTTGCAAATTGTCTGAGAGTCAGTTTAAGAATACCAAACAATAATCTTGAATCTCAGAATTAAATGTGTCTATTTGGCAGTGGTTAGACTTTGCATCTATTATTGCTATGGACTTGGCCATCAAATTTTAGGTGGGAAGAAGTTGCTTTCACATTGGGCTTCACTGTCCCCTGACAATAGATATACAGGTGAAACTCGAAAAATTAGAATATCATGCAAAAGTTCATTTATTTCAGTAATGCAACTTAAAAGGTGAAACTAATATAGGAGATAAGACTCATTACATGCAAAGCATGCAAAGCATTACTGACTATTAGACAGTTTTAAACTTGGGATTTTTAATTCGGTTTTTAGCGCAGGGTTTATTTATTAGAATAAGTTTTTTAAATTCTATATATTGTATATATTTTGTATGTATTTTAACATCCCTGTGCACCGCCCTGGGTCCATTTGGAGAAGGGCGGGGTATAAATTTAATTAAAAATAATAATAATAGTTCAAGCTGTGATTTGTTGTAATTGGGTTCATTATGGCGTACAGCTCATGAACCCCAAATCCACAATCTCAGAAAATTAGAATATTACATTCAATCAATAAAACAAGGACTGTACATAGAACAATATCGGACCTCTGAAAAGTATAAGCATGCATATGTACTCATTACTTGGTTTGGGCCCTTTTTGCAGCAATTACTGCCTTAATGCAGCGTGCCTGTGGCACTGCTGAGGTGTTATAGAAGACCAGGATGCTTTAATAGTGATCTTCAGCTCTTCTGCATTGTTCGGTCTCATATCTCGCATCTTTCTCTTGGCAATGCTCCATAGATTCTCTATGGGGTTCAGGACAGGTGAGTTTGCTGGCCAATAAAGCACAGTAATCCCATGGTCATTGATAGATAGATAGATAGATAGATAGATAGATAGATAGATAGATAGATAGATAGATAGATAGATAGATAGATAGATAGATAGATAGATTGATTTATTTTTCTATACCGCGTCCTCTCCCCAGGGGGACTCGGAGCGGTGCACAGGGAAAATTAAAACAGCATAAAATATATACATAAATAAATACAATAAAAACAAATTAAATCAACTGTCCCTGTACTAAAATCCCCATTTTAAAATTAACATTCCCTAACCCCTGAGGTAGAGACTAACCTAGGCCGGCCAAGCAGAAAAAGTGAGTTTTTAATTTCTGACGGAAGGAGCGGATTGAACCAGGTTTTGGTGCTCTTGGCAGTGTGGGCAGGTGCTAAGTCCTGCTGGAAAATGAAGTCAGCATCCCCATAAAGCTCGTCTGCAGAAGGAAGCATGAAGTGCTCCAAAATCTCCTGGTAGACGGCTGCAATGACCCTAGACTTAATGAAGCACAGTGGACCAACACCAGCAGATGACATAGCTCCCCAAATCAACACAGACTGTGGAAACTTCACACTGGACTTCAAGCATCTTGCAATGTGTGCCTCTCCATTCTTCCTCCATACTCTGGGTCCTTGGTTTCCCAATGAGATGCAGAAGTTGCTCTTATCAGAAAAGAGGACTTTGGACCACTGAGCAACAGGACTTTGGACCAGGGTCAACAGTAATTGCTGCAAAAGGGGCACAAACCAAGTACCGAGTACATATGCTGGCTGAGGAATTCTGGGAGTTGAAGTCCACAAGTCTTAAAGTTGCCAAGGTTGGAGACCTCTGCTCTAGTATACAAATCAGTTTATTTTCACCTAGAGACCTCAAAGCCATCCCTGTAATGCAGAGATCCTTTGTGCATCATGACCTTGTCTAACTTCTCTTATTATGTGTTTATCTATCACAATTATACCCTGTTGCAATCCAATTACTCTAGTTGGCTTACCTAAAGTATATATGTAAGAATCCTCTTTTTTTTAAAAAAAAGAATATTTTCCCTCTGTATGTTTTTTACATTGATTTGATTTCTAAGTAAGGAGGAATTCCTTAGTTAGGAATCGGAATAGGAAATTATTTAACTTACCATTTTGAGTGCTCCGTGTCCAGAAATGCATAGATACATGTTGAATTAATAAAGAAATATTGTGAGCATGAATACAACAGAACTCCCTTTCGACTAGCTGCGTAGGGGTATGGATTCTAAATCAAGACTCCAAAACCATAGATCTCAACTCCAAGGAACCGTATTTCATTCCAAAATGATTGCTATATCAAAAGTGAGGGAACAAATCAGAAGTTAACCCTTTGACCCCACCCCCTCCTCCCCGGATACATTCCAGTAACATCTAACATGGTTTTATTTCAGTGCTGCATTATATCCAACTTCGGATGAGGAATAATCCAAGCTTACATTTAGGGGAAAAAACCAAACTCTATACTAGATAGTCACTTCTGGCAATTTTATTCTCTTCTTTGGACTGATGGAATGGCAATCTCTTTATCCCTCCTCTCCTCCACCCCCCTTCCACCCCTCCCCAGCCCTGCTTTTCTAATTCTAAATATCAGGATCAGTTTGGATGGGCCTGTATTCACAAATGAATAAAAATGAGTAAAGTCTTCAGAATCAAAGGTAAGCCAAAACTGGAACCCAGAAGCACAAGGCAACCCAGAGAGCCCATCTGCAGCCAAATCAGGCAGCCGATCCAGACACAGCTTAAAGGCTGGCAACAAGAACGCTTACAAAATCTGCCAAGGAGCCAGATGCTGTTGCTTCCAAAGCTTGGCATGAGGGTCCCCGATTGCCATCCAACAGAGAGGGAAAAAGAGGAATGATCTAATGTAGTGGGATACAACATATCCCACCTCAACCTATTTTATTGCTCATCAAAAAAAAAAAAAACAAAAACCAAGAAGTAGAAGATGGTATTGGAAACCTATCGTTGTTTTTGAAATACATGCATTAGCCACAACAGAACATATGCCAGTTGGGAAATGGAGTACTTGCCTAAATGTATAAGCCATGAAAAAATATTATGTACATGATACATTTGGTGTTATATATGAGTGTGAGAGAGGGAGAGGGAGAGGGAGAGGGAGAGAAATACTGTCAGAATGGTTATTCTCAGATTGAATATATGTATATCACAGATAAGATTCAGTCTTTTAATGCTAACATTTCACATTTTATTACCTTAGACAGCTGATCTCGTTCTATACATTTTTTTTTACTAGTTTGGAACATCAAGAAGCAAGCTGCCATTCTAAAAAGTGATTGAAAAAGAGAAACACACTTGTCAAGTTCCAATCTAAGCAACTGTATTTGTCATAATGATTCCAACTTTCCAATACATACATAAAATGCAAATATTGATCTGGTTGATGCTTAGATCAAAAATATCAATAAAAATATCAATCTTGTCATACTGGTCACCTCAAAAATATATGAACAGCAACTAATTTCCTACAAATATTTCAAACACCTGTATTTTTCTTACTGCACCAGCAAAGTTTTTCTCTAATATACTGTACTGTGAAAAACAATTCAGATGTAGCATGGATAATGCCTCAAGGAATATCCCATCTGTCTTCAATGGGGCAGAACAATTCATGGGGCGCCCATTATTAGTTATTGGGTGACTTCACTCGACACATTTAACTTTAAAAAACTGACACAAAACTCAATCATGGTTTGCTCAATAAACCAACATTTCATAATATACTGAATATTAATGACATGGCATGGAATCATATCACTTACAATGCTAAAAAATAGTTGGGAGATTTATGATACTGTATGGTAAGCTAATACAGCCTCTGAATCCAAATTCTGGTTTTACTTCCAGCATAATTGGTTGCCTAGGTCAGCTAAGAATATGTCCAAAAATTCTATGCAATGGTGAGGCAGACCCGGAAGTCTACTTCAGACTTCTAGCATGCTTGTATGCTTCTCTTCTTAGCACAGAATTAATGTTCCAGAAAGTCAAGATATGCAAGGGAAGTGAGAGCAGTTCAGGGACACCATCCTTAAAGTGACTATTCCATAATAAAACACATTGCATCAGCGTCAGCCAGGCATTGGAATTTCTTATGGCACTGCCCCTGGGCTTAGCTTTGCTGAAAAAGCTAGAAAGATTTGTACAAGTAATGATCCCCAAAGGCAAGGTTGGAGGTGATGTGTCTCCAGGGGAATGGCAGTTGTCTTTTTGTAGCCTACAATATGGGGGCACAGGCAGCCAAGATTGGTGGCAAGGCCCTAATAGGGCCCAATTCCTGGTTTCAGGAAAATCTAACAGTAGGGTATGCCTATGTTCCTCCTAGGAAAAGTCAAGTCCTCCTGCCTTACTATGTACTCTTGTGCATCAATCACCTTAAGTATGTACTCCAAGGTTCTCTCCTTTTCTGAGGAAGTTTCATTAGACTCAAGCTTTATGACACAGTATATCAGATGATTCTTCCATAATAGCTTCCAAGCTAACCAGAGTGGAAAGTCATCAGTTTCACCTTTCTATTTTCATCATTCTTAACCCCCCCACACACATACACATTATCTGTTCTTTCAAGAGGTGTTTTACTTGTGCAAATGATAAACTGCTTAGGGTGGAACAACACCTTACCCAATCACTGCAGCACACAAAAGGAAAAACACTCGTTGCACATTTCTTCTTAAAAAAATGCTCCTCCCTTCCATTCCAATATTATAAATGAATAGTTGACTACTGAGTCACAATGAACCAGCAAAACAGCCAACGAGTGCTGCAGGAGGAAATTTGGTCAAACATAGATAAGAGTTTATTAAGAATTATCTTGTAGCAAACTCACCCAGTGCTTTAAACGTTGATGATCTAAAGGTTCTAATAGCTGAAAAGCAATTAACAAGCAATTTGCAAAAATGATTAGAAAAGAAAGTATGCAAAGCCAGTGTCCTTTTGAAGGTGCCATCTGCAATTTGAGAAAAAGATGGCGATTCCTTCATCTCTCTGAGATTTAAACCTGGCAGAGACTGCTGTCTTGTGGTCTCCACATGAGGAACAACTGTATGGAGCTTTGTGGGTGATCTCAAATTCTCTCCTTGTCTGAAGAGGAATTTCCAAAAGCCTATTTGCTAACTGGCTCTTCATTCTGCTGTGGACTTTTTACTGACTTGTCTTCATTTTGCCCTTTTTCCCCAGAGGTCCTGCTGTAAAACTAATAACAGAAAGCCCAAAGAAATTTTAGCAGAAGAGGTTTAAAACTGTTTAAGAATGAAAAAAATGGAATAAACAGGATAAGAATTGTTATAACCTAGATTGTTTTTAAGAGTTGCAAACAGAGTAACAGCTCAGGTGGATTTGAAATAAGATTTTGGAAATAATTACAAAATTCAATCCCATGAGAAAATATTTTTTTGAATTCTCTTAAAAAATGATAAAATGAGACTTTGAAAGTTGGACCAGAAAGCCAGAAGGACTTAAAGATTACAGTTAAATGAATAAAACACTTAAATTTGACTTATAGAATAGAGAAATATTTTAATATTGGTCACACTGAAATATATTTTTGAATAATGGATCCAGAGATTAATTTTTTAATGTCCGCTTCTATAGATAGACCGTGTCTAAAAGATGTTCTGGAAGAGGAACAAATATTACCAGACAAGACTGAAACTGACCTGAAAGTGGATTTAAAATTCACAGGCTATAAGAATATGGAAAAAGAGCTACACTAGATATACAAATGAAACCAGATAATATCTTAATAATCAAAATGAATATACAGTACAAATAACAAACAAAAAAGTGACCCGTATAACTCTCTTCACAAAATTGTTCAAAATTTTAATATCTCTTTTGTAAACTTCTCCATATTGGATTTACAGTACAAAAGAGGCTTGTTAAAAGCCTTGAATAATTTTGTGAGAAGGGTTAAAAAAATGGAAAAAATTACGTTCCAAGACATTATTTAAAGCACCTAAAATATCAATATTGTTAAAAGTAAAAGGAAGGAATATAGATTTAGTTTATTTGATTTTCTTTTTCTTTACTATATTATTGTCATCTGGTAGTCCTATTTAAGGTGACCCAGTCTCTCTTGAAGAAGGAGGAAGGCAAAGAAACATCCTGAAGAATATTCTAGCATCCATCAGACAGTTGCCTACTCTGAGCTAGCACCCAGTTGTGCAGGAGAAAATGTGTCTGAAGCATCACCTAATCCAGTTATTTTGGAGGAGTTTGAGGCTGTTGGTCTTGATAAAGTGGCTACACATAGGCTTACCTGAATATTAAGTCATTGACCCTCTTATCTATTCAAGAATTCCCAAGAGACAGGCCTGAGATAAATGCTGAGGCAGCAGGTCTATGGAGATCTTCAGTCCTCCAGGTCATGCTTGTCCCAAAGGCATTTTTTTCAAGGCAACTGGACTTTCTAGTTTTTCTTTGAAGATGTTTTGCTCCTCATCCAAGAAGCTTCTTCAGCTCTGATTGGATGATGTGGAATGGAAGGATTTATACTCCTTGCAGACAGTTGGTCATTTTCATTCTTTTAGCCAGTCATTAAGGTCACCTGGAGGTTCATCTGTGTCATCAGGATCACCTGAGTGGTGCAAATTGGTGTGGACCCTTCTTGGAACTGTTAAAAGGACTGTGTTGTAGATTGGAGATAGTGTACATGATGTCATATCCAGGGATGAGATCCTACCAGTTTAACAACCGGTTCACTCAGTGCACGCATCTGGTGTATTTGCATAATAGCAATAGCACTTACACTTATATACCACTTCCCAGTGCTTCCCAGCCCACTCTAAGCAGTTTACAGTCAGCACATTGCCCTCAACAATCTAGATCCTCATTTTGCTGACTGCAGAAGAATGGAAAGCTGAGCCGGTGAGAATCGAACTGCCAAACTGCTGGCAGCTGGCAGCCAGCAGCCAGCAGAAGTAGCCTGCAGTACTGCATTCTAACCAATCTAATAAGATTGTTTTTACCTGTTATTATAAACTTTTTAAAACTTTTCATGTTTAATGAATCACCTAAAGTCATAAACAAAATGGGCAAACTAAATCACCAATCACCGTAAATAAAACACCTGTAGGGCTGACTTCCTCCTTCCCAAAATGGCTAAAATGGAAAGCTGATTAGCAAGACTTGGAGCAAAGAGCCTACTTCTGCTAAAGCTCCCTAATAAATGATAATTTCTGCCTTTGGTTCTAAAGGTCCATTATCTAAATATCTAAAGGTCCATGATGCTAGTATTAGCTTCTGCCTTTGAGAGTTCCAGAAATATCCTAATCCTCTTTTAAAATATCTAAGATTGTTGTGCCAGTCAATTACATAGATTAATGCATAATGTGATTTTTTTCCTACTGATTAATTTCACTGGAGACCTCCATATTGTAGACTTAAGAGTGGGGGGGGAAACTCTCATCATCCATTGGCTCTTATTTTGATCATCTGATGAGCCCAAACCCCTAAGTCCTTCCGTTACAGAGAGAAACCTCCAGTTTTGTTCATTCCAATTGCTATATTTTATGCAAATATATATCATTTGTACTGGAAATTATTTTTATTTATTTATTTTGCCATTTCTTTCCCCATTTACCCAACCTGGGAAGATAATTTCCAAGCTGTTCATAGTTTACTTACATTTTCATTACAGTGTTCTGAAAAAGCAGGGGATTAATTGCAAATAGACTATCCATTGTTCATTTCTATTTTCTGATGACTTGTGAACAACGCCTCTTGTTTCTTAATATGTATTCTTGAAAGTCCCCACTGATTATTTTTCTCCACTGCAAGAATTATCCTTTTCTTTCTACCTTCTGCTCCTTGTGTTGTGATTTTCATTAATGTGTAATAGGATTGAAAAGCTATTCAATTAGGCTGTCAATATCACCATCCAGTTTCTTTGTTTACTGAGTTCCTGACTACGTAACAATTAACTGATCGATAGAAGGGCTAAAAGATTTTCAGATCTTATTGGCCTCATTATGTATTTTGTTTAAGTAAAAGTTAAACACAATTTTAGGAATTATCTTAGTGGGAGACAGACAACACGAGTGTAGTATGAGTGAAAGCTATTTACATCAATAGCTGGAGCATATAGAATTTGGAGTTACTTTACCAACTGTTTACATACACATACACATACAAACTAACATTCTTTTAAAAATAATAGAGGATCTAATGGTGATACCCTCTTAATGTCTGAACTATTTGGAAAGAAAATAAAACATTTTTAAAAACAAATAATTAAAATACTTGGAATATGAGTTTTATTTTCTCCTGAGAAGAGCTGACAGGACACTAGCTCATTGGATTAGATCAGCTCCAATCCAAAAAGTGTACACTTCTCTTTATTCACAGCTTGAACGTGGGCTTGTTGTGTCGGAATAAGTCTACCAAACCCAAACAGATGAATGTACTTCAGTACTTGGA
Organism: Rhabdophis nuchalis; assembly: GCA_039707465.1. Classification (NCBI taxonomy): domain Eukaryota; kingdom Metazoa; phylum Chordata; class Lepidosauria; order Squamata; family Natricidae; genus Rhabdophis; species Rhabdophis nuchalis. The sequence goes on from CM077643.1 coordinate 329,930,260, forward strand.
GAACATTTTATACTCATTATGAATGCAATGCAATACCAAAATATGTCCCCTAGGACCAAAATATAAGGTGAGGACATACTATAAGCAAGCTCCTTTGCTTTTTAAAAACAACATTGATAACTTAAGAACACGTACTAAAACCTGTCATTCTAGCATAAAATAAAAAAATATCTGACTAAAAAAATGTCTTTAATTTTCAGGTTTCTAAGTATGAACCTGTGAATGCATGACAAATAATCTGTCAGTGCTAGGATAAGAATTTTTGTAGGAATGTGGATAAGATGGTCAACATAATTTACATCTGACATGCCTTAGGGTAGTGTTCTCCAGGTGGAATGGATTATAAATTCAAGCATCTCCAGCCAGTTTGAGACTTGTAATTTAGTATACCCAAAGGACACCTTTATACAGAAGATTGCTCAATGCCAAACCCCAACATCAGAGAATTCAAGATATAGAGTATATGCAGCTGAAACAAACATTGCGGTCATTAAACCAGCTTTTCATGTTAATTACTTGAGCCATGCTGACACTGGAAAATATCTCAAGTTTCTAAAAGCTGCCACAAACTGCCTTGTCACTACTCACAAAACAGCAAAGGCATCTGTGTTCATCTTAGAAGTAGGTGGAAGTAAAGCATAAAAAAGAGAAGTAGATGAAAGGAAAACATCAGATAAACCTCCCCAAATGTTATGACCTAAGCACAAAATTCATCACTGTCACAACTAAGGGACCATACATTCTGGCATGTCATGAGCTATCCATGATTTGTGTCATTGCCGAGGATGATAAATCATTGCTAAGGACATAACAACCAGCCTCATCACCACAACATAATAGATCATGATATATCAAGTTCTTCTCTGAAATATTATTTACAGTTAGTAGGGGGTTGGAATGGCAACGCAAAGCTGATATTAATTTTGCTTCTAATGTGCCAATGTGTGCGGTCAGGTCTTTGCCTTAAGAGCCACAGAGGCCATGTTTTGCAGTTGTAATAAGAGGCATCTGTAAGGAATTTAATGTCAATCAGTATCTACAGCATAATAAAAGTGGGGAGAACTAAAACTAATATTAGTAACACTGTCTTCTTAACTCTAATTCTATATTATAATATGATTATCCCCTTCAACCAAGGTAAAAGAAGTATATCAAGTAGTCAAACTACAGAAACTGAGAGAAGTTTTGCTTTGTTTTATTTACCCTATTTGTATAGCTGCCTATCTCACAAGAAAGTGATTTGTCCAAGGATCACAAGAGAAAGTGAAAGAGTTAAAATGTGCGTCATAAAGAAGATACTCTCTTATATTCCGTCACTCAATAAGATTGACACGAGTTATATTTCTTTGTCTGATACACACAAAGCAAAATTTGTTGTGTTTATTGCAGAACATGCACTAGTTCAAATATTGTACCACCTAGAAAAACTATATGCTTATCAACAAGTCAGTATTGAAATTTTCACCCATTTTCTGACGTCTTTCGGGATTTAATTTCCAGGAACTTATTTGGCTGAAAATGTGTTGTAATTCTGGTTTTTAGTTCCTATTTCCTGGTATAAGGGATGCATAAATTTATTGCTATACATTACTGAAATTTTATGAAGATGGCCTATTTTCTCCTATATGGGAATCAGCCTAACCTTTCATTAGTGTGACACCACCTTAAAGGTTCTCCCTATTGATAATCTTTTCCATGCCCCCAAATTATCCTGATTTGAAATTTGAAGTACAATTTTCCAACTTAAGATATTTAACATTTCCACAACATTGTGGTGTCAGATGCCTCTTTTTATATGCCTGAATGTATGTTAACTTTCCTAAAGGAATTATAATTGCTTTGTACAGTACAGTTTTCTGTAGAATCTTTAACTCTCTTATAATACATAAATCTTTAAAGCCTTACTTACATAGAAAGGTGGCATTAGAAAATAGGTTGGGAACAATCCAGGTTTAATAAAGGTGCAAAGAGAAGTTATGCACAATGGGAATGTGTTAACAGAAAATAGTTCCAGGAAAAATAGGGGGATTTTTTTTCTACATTTAGGGAAGTGTGTATGTGTAAGAAAGAGACATGTTCTTCATGCAGAAGGAAGCTGCAAAAAAATGTGCTTCAAAGTTTTTCCCTATTATTTGTTGTACTTGTAATATTTTTTTAATTTATCCGCTTGATCATTTTTCTCTCTCTAAGTTGGATGGAATTAAGACTCAGCACATGCCACCCCCACCCTCCCCAATGTAGTTTTACAATCGTAGAATTCGTAGAATTCGAAGCAAGATTTGCTCTAGCAGAAAATACATTCTGAGTCTTCTGTTGGAACTACACAACTGAAATATTCTTACAGAACAATCTGGACTGGGCGGTTTTGTTCTGGGCTCAGAATAAACTAAGCTTTTTGTTATTGTTGTTATATCTAGCTCAACATAAGAAGGGGAAAAGGCAATGATTATTGGATTTATCCCAGCAATGAAATTTGGGAGAAATGCGTTTAGAGCAGGGGTCCCCAATTCCTGGGCCATGGACTGGCACTGGGCCACGGCATGCCAGAAACCGGGCTGCACAAACAAGCGAAGTCCCATCCGCTGGATGCAGGCAGCACGCAAAATCACACCCCCTCCAGTCCACGGAAAACCTCTCTCCATGGAACCAGCCCCTGGTGGCCAAAACGTTGGGATCCACTGCTTTAAAGCGTGACCCAGAATTTTTTTTAATCACAATCTTTTACTGTTTTGGTGTTACTTAGGAAAGAAGTACATTTGAAGTTGCTTTGAATAGTGAGATGGGTGGCATATTAATTTAACAAATTGTCTTTACATTAAGATGAATGCAATTTAAAGTACTGAAGAGCCAAGTTAAAATATTTTTAAATGAATCAGTGGGTTCATTGGTTTCAAACTGACTTACATACCAGACCTATTACTTGAAAGGCTTCAAAGAGCTTGTGGTAGGCATCCTAGTGCCCCTTTCTGTGCCAAATCATGCAGCACAGGTATAATACCAGACAACTGGAGAAGGGCAATTTTTCTTCCTATCTTCAGATAATGGAAAAAGAAAACAGACAACCATAGACTGGTTAGGTTAGGTTGAGATTGATCATGGAAAAAATTTGGAAGAGATGATCAAGCAGTTGGTTTGTGAGTATTTAGAAAATAATGCATTGCTTGGCAGAAATTAGCATGGGTGTATGCCAACAAACCCAATTTCTTTTTATTAGAGCGATCAATTTAGTTGACTACAGGAATGCAGTGGTCATAGTGTAGCTTCATCTCAACAAAGCATTCAACAAAAGCAGGTCTCATGGTTCAGTAATGTTGTGTTTTACATAGTTCTAATTAATAAAACATAGTTATGCAATTTGAAATCTGACCGTGTAGTTTTAGGAATATACAGCTATTAGGAGGATTTTAAATTAGCTGTTAGGAGGATTTTAACCCATGCTCCAAATGAGACACTGAATCTGTTTGCACATCTTTTTCCAATCCTCTTTTAAAGTAAGTAAATGTACTACTATAAAATATATACAATCACTTTGTGTAACAATAGTTAAAATATTTTAAGTAATCTACTTTTGGGGAAAAGGGAGTTGCTTTATACATTTTCATCTGTAGAATTGAAATGGGCCCAAATACAAGCTTTTGATTTTCAAACTTTCTAATTGGACACAAACCTCCGCTAATGATGCTGCTTAAGACTTTACAGTCCTAATTGTCTACAGTCCCTTACTTGTTTTCCTCTAAATTATCCATCTTTTGTTCAGATTCATGAAGTTTAATTTTTGTTCCCTTCACAGAAATATGGAGGACATCCAGCTTTTTGTTTTATGTCATGAAGAGCAGAATACAAAAAATATATATTTTTGCTTCAGCATCCCAGACTGAATTTAAAACATAAACTACCAAAATCTCCAGTTTCTAGTCAGTTCAGCTGACTATACATTACATTTACAAACTTCTTTCGCATGGTCAGACTGCTAAAAATAAGAACTCACCTTTCACTGACTTGAAAATGGTTTTACACTTCAACGCTGTTATTCCAGAAATTTTATGGCAGTCCAACATAGTCTGAAATGACTGCAGTAGTGGATGACTGTAACATTGCGTCAAGCAAGATGGAACTGAAATTCGTAATATTGTCTATGCAATTTTTTTAACCATGGCTAACCATCTTCCACATCAATTAATTTGATTCTTTCATAATAGGCTAACAACCTTCTAATGCACATCTCATTCTTTTGCCATGATAAAATTTAAGATAAGAATGAAGCAGTAATTATCTATCATTGTTAATACAAAACCTCTCCTCAAAACCTACTTTTTTATATTTATATTTATATTTATATTTATATTTATTTAAATTTATATTCCGCCCTTCTCCACAGAGGACCCAGGGCGGCGCACAGGAAATTTAAAAACATACAAAATACAATAAATATAATTTAAAAAACTATTAAATAATCCTATCCTGTGCTAAAACCAGATTTTAAAAACCCAATTTAAAACTACCTAAAAGTCCCCATGGGAGGTTAGGCTAGGCCGGCTTGTTGAAACAAATATGTCTTAAGACATTGGCGGAAGAGGCGGAGGTCGGTGATGGTACATAATTCAGGGGGTAGGTCATTCCAGAGGGCTAGACCTGCCACAGAGAAGGCTCTTCCCCTGGGTGTTGCCAGTCGGCATTGTCCGGCCGACGGCACCCTGAGAAGGCCCTCTCTGTGGGAGCGTATCGGTCTAAGGGATGTATGGGGCAGGAGGTGGTCTCGCATATAACTAGGCCCCGAGCCATGGAGCGCTTTAAAGATAGTTGTCAAAACCTTGAAGCGCACTCGAAAGTCAGGAAGCCAATGCAGCTCACGCAGGATCAGTGTTATGTGGGAGCATCTAGTGGCTCCCATAATCACCCGCACGGCTGCGTTTTGGACTAGCTGTAGCTTTCGAGTGCACCTCAAGGGAAGCCCCATGTAGAGAGCATTACAGTAGTCGAGTCGGGACGTCACGAGAGCTTGACTGACTGTGCGAAGGGCAGCCCGTTCCAGTAAGGGGCGCAATTGGCGCATCAGGCATACCTGATGAAACGCCCCCCTGGCCACAGCCACCACATGGTCCTCCATGGACAGCCGGGAATCCAGGAGGACACCCAAATTGCGCGCCCTCTCCACGGGGGCCAGTGTTTCGCCCCCAATGGCCAGAGTTGGAGTAATCTGGCTAAACCGGGGTGCCGGAAACCACAGCCACTCAGTCTTGGCAGGGTTGAGCTTGAGTTTGTTACCACCCATCCAGATCCGTACGGCTTCCAAACACCGGGACAGCACTTCGGCGGCATCGTTGGGGTGGTTTGGGGTGGATATGTACAGCTGAGTGTCATCAGCGTACAGGTGGTACTCCACCCCAAAACCACGGATGATCTCACCCAGCGGCTTCATATATGTGTTGAAAAGGAGGGGCGAGAGGACCGACCCCTGAGGAACCCCACATAAGAGAGGCCTCGAGGTCGACCTCTGCCCTCCCATCAACACATATTGCGACCGACCAGAGAGGTAGGACGAGAACCACCACAGAACGGTGCCTCCCAGCCCCAACCCCCCCAGTCGGTGCAATAGGATACCATGGTCGATGGTATCAAAAGCTGCCGAAAGGTCTAATAGGACTAGGATAGAGGAATAACCTCTATCCCGCGCCCTCCAGAGATCATCAACCAACGCAACCAATGCCGTCTCGGTGCTGTGACCGGGTTGGAAGCTGGACTGGTGCGGGTCTAGATAATCAACTTCCTCCAGGTGTCGCGGAAACTGTTGGGCTACCACACTCTCAACAATCTTCACCAAAAAGTGAAGGTTGGAGACCGGACGATAGTTCTCTAATAATGCTCGGTCCAGGGACGGCTTCTTGAGGAGGGGCCTCACTAACGCTTCTTTCAAGACGGCAGGTAAGGACCCCTCACTCAAAGATGCGTTGACAATGCCCTGGAGCCAGCCTCGTGTCGTCTCCCAGGATGCCAGTACAAGCCAGGAGGGACACGGGTCCAATAAACATGTGGTCGCCCTAAGTTTCCTTGACAGCCTGTCCATATCCTCGGTGGTAACAAAGTCAAACTCCTCCCAAGAAGGAGCCTCAAGACTAGTCTCGGACTGTCCCACAGGACCACTGTCGATGGAGGGTAGCTCATTCCGAATCTGAGTGATTTTCTCCTGCAGATAAATCCCAAATTCCTCTGCTCGCCCTTGCAGAGGGGCTTCCCGCGGCCTCTGATGAAGGAGGGAGCGGGTCACCCCAAACAGGGCGGCAGGGCGGTTATCTGCGGATGCAATAAGGGTGGCGCAATACTCACGTTTGGCCACCCTTATCGCCACTAAGTAAGCCCTAATATGGGTTCTCACTAGTGTTCGGTCGGCTTCGGAGCGAGAGGATCTCCATCTGCTCTCTAGGCGTCTCTTGTGGCGTTTCATCCCCCGAAGCTCCTCAGTAAACCAGGGAGCCTGGGTGATTCGTCGCCGCAAGAGAGGCCGCAAGGGCGCGACTCTTAGTATTCATTATTTACATGGAATCCATTATAATTATTTCGATAGCTATGCAACCATAAAGTTATATACATATAAAGCCGTATATATCAACTATATGTCCAGTATTTATCCAAATGTGCCAGTTGTTAAAAGTGTTAGTTGAAACAATCAAGAACCTCACTCTTGAAAACAGAGTCATGCTTAAGTTTTAACTGGGATAGTACCCCCCAAATTTCAAATAGTTGAAGAGGGCAAGTCAAAAATAAAAGGAATAAGAGCAAGACCAAAATAAAATTTTGGTGACATCCCGACTCGACTACTGCAATGCTCTCTACATGGGGCTTCCCTTGAGGTGCACTCGAAAGCTACAATTAGTTCAGAATGCAGCTGCGCGGGTGATTACGGGAGCTTCGAGGCACTCCCATATTACACCGATCCTGCGCGAATTGCACTGGCTTCTTTCTTTCTTTCTTTCTTTCTTTCTTTCTTTCTTTCTTTCTTTCTTTCTTTCTGGTGCGCTTCAAGGTTTTGACGACCATCTTCAAAGCGCTCCATGGCTCGGGACCTAGTTATATGTTAGACCGTCTCCTGCCCCATACATCCCGCAGACCGATACGCTCCCACAGAGCGTATTCTCAGGGTGCCGTCGGCCGGACAATGCACAGGACTGATATTTAATAGGTTTTTTAAATTTTTTGTATTATTTTGTATGTATTTTAAATTCCTGTGCGCCGCCCTGGGTCCTTCTGGAGAAGGGCGGGATATAAATCAAATAAATAAATAAATAAATAAATAAATAAATAAATAAATAAATAAATAAATAAATAAATAAATAAATAAATAAATAAATAAATAAATAAATAAATAAATAAATAAATAAATAAATAAATAAATAAATAAATAAATAAATAAATATTCATTACAGTTGCTAGGATGACTCCTCATATATGCAATGATTTTATTCCTTCCATCATGTTAAAAACTGCAAATCAGAGATAACTTTTTGATAGGTTCTTAAGACGAGGTGGCTCAGTGGCTAAGATACTGAGCTTGTCAATCAGAAGGTTGGCAATTCAGTGGTTCGAATCCCTAGTGCTGTGTAAGGGTGTGAACTCCTGTTACTTGTCCCAGCTTGTCCCAGCTTCTGCCAACCTAGCAGTTCAAAACTATGTAAAAATGCAAGTAGAAAAATAGGGACCACTTTGGTGGGAAGGTAACAGCGTTACCTTTTAGTCATGCCAGCCACATGACCATGAAGATGTCACTGGCTCTTCAGCTTTGAAATGGAGATGAGGTTTTATTAGTTTTTGATACCACCCTATTCCCAAAGTAAAACAAATATATAAAAGTTAAAAAGTTTTTAAAAAAACATATTAAACAATTTGGCCTCAAAATTAAAAAACCAAACAAACCCCGATTAAAATTAGTAAAAATTCATAATTTAAAATTCATTTTTATGCCAGCCCAGATTGTTGGGGAAAAAAAGGTTTTGAGAGCACTGCGGAAGGTGCGTAACTCTTAATTCCGGGGGCAATTCGTTCTAGAGGACAGGTGCTCCCATGGAGAAGGCTCTCCCCCTGGGTGTCACCAGTTGACATTGTTTAGCTGATGGCACCATGAGGAGACCCTCTTTATGGGAGCATACTGGCCGGTGGGAGGCTCTCGGTGGCAGAAGGCAATCTTGTAAGTACCCAGGTCCTAAGCAATGGAGCACTTTAAAGATAGTAACCAACACCTTGAATTGCACCTGGAAAACCATCGGAAGCCAGTGCAGCTCGCGCAGGAGGGGTGTTACATGGGAGTGTCGCGTCACCCCCATAATTACCCGTGCGGCTGCATTCTGGACCAGTTGGAGCCTCTGGGTGCTCTTCAAGGGGAGCCCCATGTAGAGTGGAAAAATAGTTAAACTTTGCCACTTTTATCGCCATAGGTAGGTCTTGATATGACCTCACCAGTGTCCAATCAGATTTGGAGCGGCTGGCCCTCCAACTGCTTTCTAGGCGTCTTTTCCTGTGCTTCCTCTCCCTCAGCTCCTCAGAGAACCAAGGAGCCAACCGGGTTTGGCACTGGATCAAAGGCACGACGCGGTCCAGAGCCCCAGCAGCCGCCCTGCCCCATGCGGCCACCAGTTCTCCAACCGGGTCGTGAGCCATAGCCTCAGGGAATGGCCCAAGCTCCGTCAGGAACCTATCAGGGTCCATCAGGCGCCTGGGACGGAACCACCTAGTCGGAACCACCTAGTTTTAAAGATCATTTGAGCTACTGATTTGGTACTCTTGGTTTAATATATGGAAACTAAATGAGACTGCAGTCTTCCACTTAGTTTTTTAGGAATAAACATCTTGAAACTTGGTGGGGTTGATTTTTGAAGTTGTACTATGTACACCCGCACTGAAATGCTCCAGATCACATTTCAGTCACATTATTTGACAGTCATGACTGTACACTAACCTGATAGTGTTTCAGAATAAAGAGGCTGGTACCTTGTGTTATATCTCTCAGTATCCATGGACAGTGCAATAGTAATCCATGACAGATATTGAGGAAATAAAAAGTACACTGTATACCAAACAGCTTTTTCCACACCCCCAAATAGTTATGCAGTTGCCTGTAACTATGGCAACTCCTTCTTTACTCTTCCTCTGCCTTCTCCAGGTCTACACAACCTTACTAAGGATTAAAAATTGGGCACATTTAATATTATTTGTAGGCAGTTTAAGGCAAGATAACTTTCTATCATCTTTAATCTGTATCAAGCAAGCAAAGTCTCAAACCTGACTCTCCCCCCAGGCTTTGGGTTAGGGTATCTAATGATGATGTAGGGAAAGTGTTTTATCTGTTTGCTCAGGGTGGCTGCTGTCCTTTTTACATAATGATGGTTTCTTTCACTTTTTTTCACCTGTGAAGCTACCAAGAATAATTTTGGAGATTGGCACCTTACAAATTTGATACATTTAGAAATAAGGACAATGAACATTCTGAACTGTTGATAAACAATATAGCATATTTGAAATGAATACTACATTTTTTTTTCAAGTGAAATTGACGCCCTGGGTCCTTTTAGGAGAAGGTGCGGGGTATAAATCGAAATAATAATAATAATAATAAAAAAATTAACTCAAATATTTATGCAATCTTGGTAGCACAAAAGATTGGAATCTTGGTGCTACTAAATAAAAATGCTTGCCAGATAATCTATCTACAAATTATTCAATTAGGGAGGACCTTCCACTGTCACCCTATAATTTTCACTGTATCTGTCCTTTTCTTTTTCTTCCTTTGCAATATAGTGGACCAAAGGTATATAAGTAGTTTTTGCTTCTGCAAGCATCAAAACTTTGCTGGGAGTCCAGTATATTGCTTGCACGCGTGCAAATAAAATTATATTGTATCTTCCAAGTGATTTGGTTGCTTTAAGTAAGTCAGTTTTTGGCCACAATATTGAAAAGTGTGTCAAAGATCAATTTTGTGAATTTTAAGAAAACTCTGAGACTCTCCTCTTACTTAACCTATATGCTTAATATATATTAAGGGAACCTGAATTGGAAGCAGATAAAAGGGTCCTTTTTAGGAGAAGGTGCGGGGTATAAATTTGATAAATAAATAAATAAATAAATATATATGGTTTTAAAATTTAAAACATCATAACCTGCTTTGTGCTGATGACATTAGCCAGATAGCCAAAAAACACAAAGGATCTGCAAATACTATCCCATTTCTCTGAAAATAAGACCTCCCCGGATAATAAGCACAATTGGGCTTTTGAGTGCATGTGCTAAAATAAGCCCTCCCCAAAAATATTGCCACACAGCATCAGCCATGAGGTGACTACACTCGCCACCTCCAGCACCTCAAAAATAATAAGACCTCCCTGAAAATAAGCCAAGTGCTTATTTTGGGAATATGAAGAAAATAAGACCCTGTCTTATTTTGGGGAAAACACGGTAGCAATAAAAATCAAGCAGCATAGAGCAAACTGGGACTAAAATAAAATATAAAGAGAACTAAATGAATGACAACCTTAGCCAGCCTTATAACTGATGGTGAAGATATGGGACAGGGAGAGGCATGGCAAAATGGAGGTGCCCCCAGAAAAGTGGAGGTGCCCCCAGAAAAGTGGAGCTGACCACTGTGGCAAAGGAAAGGACAGGAGATAGCAATAGCACTTAGACTTATATATCACTTCAGAGTGCTTTATAGCCCTTTCTAAGCCCGCTCTAAGCGGTTTACAGAATCAGCATATTGCCCCCACCTATCTCCCTTCATCTCTGACTTTTTGTGCTCTTACACGGTCTCCCCTGCCACTCCAGCTGATCTGCACTATCAACTTCCACTATTGACAAGGAGCATCCAGGTGAGGCAAGTGCTGGCCTTTCACAATGTTTCTATATAGGACAGAGGTGGGGGGAAGTTAGGCAGGTGGGGGCAGTTGAAGCTGAGGTAAACCCAGTAGAGCACCAGAGCCTCATCTTCTGAAGTGAGTTGTCCAAACCTGGCCAGCTACTGTGTTTCCTGGAAAATAAGACCCAGCCTTACTTTTTTTTGCTCTAAAATAAGCACAAGGGCTTATTTTTGGGGAAACACAATTTCAGGATGATCAGCCTGTGTGGGCACCCCAATCCAGCATGCTCACAAAAGTTGTCCAACAGCAGCTGCAGCCCACTGGCCCCTTGGTCTCTGGGGCCACTCTAGGACTGTGCAACCCGTGATGCACAAGTGAGTTGATTACTGTCCAAGCAGCAGATGGCAACAGAGGTACAGGGGGAAGCACACAATCCAGATACACCATGCAGGCCACAGGATAGCTGAGAGTCAGTGGGTCGGAGTGGCCAGCCACCCTTGGGAGACTCATCTTTCTATGTCAGCACCAATAGAAGATGGAGGCAGAGGTACACAATCAGGACATGCTGTGTGGGCCACAGGCATGCTGAGAGACAGTGGGATGGAGTGGGTGGGAAGCCACAGGAGCTTCATCTTTGAGCCTCTCAGCTTGCCTGCAGCTCATGTGGATCACCTGCCTACCCCACCCTGTGCCTCTGTTGCCAGTGCTGCTGCATGAAGATGGGCCTCCTGTGGCTCGCCAACCACTGTGACCCATCAACTGTCAGCTTTCCCGTGGCCCGCACAGCCCATCCAGATTGCCTGCCTTCCCCCTGCCTCTGCCTCTGCTTGCTGCTTGGGCAGGTAGTCAACTCACTTGCACTGTGCAGGGTGTGGTTGCTGCCAAACACTGTCGGCCCTGTGCCCTCATTGCCTCTGGTGCTGGTCATACCCACTCACCCACCCAAGTGGATGATGATCTTCACTAGGGCTTAGAGTAGGCACACCACACTTAAAATTCAGACTACTGTAGGTCTTACGTTCTGGGCAGGTAGCAGGGAGAGGAATAAATCAGGAAGTTCACTCAAGGCAGGAGAATCAAGAGGTCTTCACCCAATGATGGCAAGGTCCTCACTTAATTATTACACTTGAAATCTAGTGGAACTGTCATTGCTAAGCGATGAAAAATCCAGTTCCAATTAGAGTTGTTAAGTGAGGACCACCTGTATTATTCTCCAAAGATGTACTTCCCTTATCAGAATGCAGAACCTGAGATTCTCCAATCCAATGATTCGCTGGCAGTTGCAACATGATTTTTAAAACAATTTATTTTTTTCACTGATGAAATATATGATTATATAGCTGGAGAAGCTATCAATAAATATCAATAGATATCAATTGCTCCTGGATATTTAGTCATGATGATTCCACATCTATCCTTTCAATCATATCTACAGATTGCTGGGTCTTGCTTTTCTTTTCCTGAAGAAAAAGGGCTAGTTCGCTTTTTAAAAAAATACACATTATACATTTAACTTCATAAAGATCTAACTTCTGGTCTCCTAATAAATCCTTCTTCTCAAGTTGCTGTGGCCTAGAGGTGGAGCTCTTGCCTCACAAGCAGGAGGTTGTGAGTTCGATCCTAGGTTAGAGGCAGATGTAGGGTCTCCTGCTTGGGCAGGGGGTTGGACTAGATGACCTGCAAGGTCCCTTCCAACTCTGTTAATCTGTTGTTAAATTACTGCAGTCAAGATTGGTTGGCTTTGTTTTTACACCACAAATATGAACCCTTCTTATGTCAGGATTGTTTTGTTGATGTTAGCCTTTCCATTCTACTGTCCACTTCATATAGGCCACTCTCCTTGACAGTCCCCTTCACAAACAATTCAGTTCCATCTGTGACCCCCCCCAAAATGCTGCCTTTCCAACGTTACTTCATAGTGGCACATTTCATTGGTATCAAACTAGCAGTTTGCACTGGTACATACAAAGCATTTTTAGTAATCAATTTAATTGGTTTTCCTTTTTTTTTTTTGTTTGCTGTGCAGCTTTGCAATTCCTTTGCCTTCAGCAAAGACTTGTCTCTGCCTTCCATTTCTAGGAGGTGAATGAATGTTTTGCAATCCGCATGTAATTCAGGGCATTTCTCTCTTGTTAAATGAAATTTCTGGTAGTACTAGAGTCAGTGCAAATGCCTCTATAATGCTTTTCAGAAGCAGTGCCAAAAATCATTGTCTGCCAGCTTTCCTTCTATTGTCCGGTGTTGCGTCATTCCTTCTGGAATGCAGCTTGACTGGTTTCTCATCAGCAGTTCCTTTTCTCTGGATGCCCTTGATTTGCATATGCTTAGGATGACCATAGAGGTAGCGGCTTCTATCTCTGAAGCCACTTTGATCCCTGCTGATTTCTTTTCAGCACCTCTGATACTTTAAAATCATTTGACTTACAATTATTACAAATTGTGAGTTTGCATCGTTCCTTATTTACCATTCACAATGCACCCAGTTGCATTCATAATTGTTTCAAATGATTCTGGGAAGCTGTTTAAAGATAACATTTTTTTTTGAATAGAGTTCAATTTTGGTGTCTTTTAAACAACAATACAGACATGGCATGCCACTGCCATCTTCCAGCTGTATTTTTACTTTCCAGCCACATCTACATCCTTTGTACATCCTGACTATCACACGCAGAAGTACTAAAGAGACCTAATCCTATTTAGCTTCTGTGTTAGTGTTTCTCAACCTTGGCAATTTTTAAGTTGCGTGAACTTCAACTCCCAGAATTCCTCAACCAGCATGCTTCATGGAGTGGAAGTTCACAAATCTTAAAGTTGTCAAGGTTGAGAAACATTGTTCTAAGTCGACACAAGGTCAGACATGCGATGCCACTTACTCAGATCCGGGAAGCTATTTAATTTTAATCCAATTAATACTGTTTCATGTTGAATTACACTTTGAACTTCCAAGCAAGCATCATTCTCTGCATTTTTCTAGTATAAAATAGATACTCTTTTAAGAAAGGATTGTATTGAAAGCATGACAGGAGAGGTGGCATTGAGCACAGCCAGTCGACTGTATGAAAGGGCAATCCACTAGTCCGTGAGCCAGCCAAAAAGTATGCCAGCTGAAAATTTACTGCCCCAGTGACTGAGCTCTTTCTGCTTCAAGTAATGAGACTGGCAAGTGATGGTGTCACTATAGTTTCAAGTTAAGAAAATCTATTGGTGGATTCCCTTAGCTTTGTTTCCTGTCCTGCTGAGTATCACTCACGCAAGAAAAACAATCGCCGACCACTGTTCTTAACTTATGGGACAGGTCGGAGTGCTTGGAATGGCAGTTTTAGCAACCTGTCAAGTTTATTTATTTATTTTATTACATTTATATCCCGCCCTTCTCCGCAAAGGACCCAGGGCGGCGCACAGGAGATTTAAAAAACATACAAAAATAGAACATATATAATTTAAAATATATATTAGATCCCAAACCTGTGCTAAAACCAATTATTAATTAAAACCCAATTTAAAACTTTTCTACAGTCCCCATGGGAGGTTAGGCTAGGCCGGCTTGATGAAAAAAGTATGTCTTTAGACATTGGCGGAAGAGGCGGAGGTCGATGATGGTCCGGAGTTCAGGGGGTAGGTCGTTCCAAAGGGCAGGGCCCGCCACAGAGAAGGCTCTTCCCCTGGGTGTCGCCAGTCGGCATTGTCTGGCCGACGGCACCCTGAGAAGGCCCTCTCTGTGGGAGCGTATCGGTCTAAGGGATGTATGGGGCACGAGACGGTCTCGCATATAACTAGGCCCCGAGCCATGGAGCGCTTTAAAGATGGTCGTCAAGACCTTGAAGCGCACCCGAAAGACCACAGGAAGCCAATGCAGCTCGCGCAGGATTGGTGTTATATGGGAGCTTCTGGTAGCTCCCGTAATTACCCGCGCGGCTGCGTTTTGGACTAGCTGTAGCTTTCGAGTGCACCTCATGGGAAGCCCCATGTAGAGAGCATTACAGTAGTCGAGACGGGACGTCACAAGAGCTTGAGTGACTGTGCGAAGGGCAGCCCGGTCCAGTAAGGGGCGCAATTGGCGCATCAGGCGTACCTGATGAAACGCCCCCCTGGCCACGGTTGCCACATGGTCCTAAAAGTTGCTCAATTAACAGGTTGCAGGTACTGAGGTCTATCAATTCAACTATTTTGAAACATAGGTTGGGTGCTCTTCTGAAAGTACCACAGACTTGTATCCCAAAACAACCCATTTGAAAGTTCAGAGGGGCACAGGAAGAGTCCAGGATGGAGTGGGAGGGCACACTCCTGAGACATGGAGGAATTTCAAGGAGTTCTGGGTCTGCTTCCTACCACTCCATCCCATATCCCAGCTTCATACCTGTGAGACAATTTACCAGACATGGAGGGGCCAAGGGGTGATGTGGGAAGAAGTCATCTATAATACAACATAGCCAAAAGTGCTTACAAAACAGGTTGGACATCTCACAGAGGGGAAAGAATGTTAACTTCTCACTACAGTGTCTCCAGAAAATCAAAGAAAAATAGAAGGAAATAAAATTATGATTTTATTCAATATCTGAGCAATATATTTATGTGCATAGATCTACAACTAGCAAAGGAATCCATAGCAACAGTACTTAACCAAATTCACTAAAATCAAAATACACTGGAATCATGGACCTGATCAACCTCTGCCTCACTATATACTTTGATGGAGAAATATACCAACAAATCAGGGGAACACTATTGGATCATCATTCTTAGGACTCATAACCGAGTCCACAATGCAAAATCTAGAAATTATAGCAGTCCCAAACACACAACCCAAAGTATTGGTCCAGTATGTAGATGACACCTTTGTCATAATAATAAAAAGGAATAACTAAATAATACACATGAAACCATTAATATCTTCAAAGAAATAATATTTACAATGGAAGAAGAAAAGAATATACTTCCCTTCCTGGATATCCTAATTAGCAGAGGAAACACTGACAAGTTAGTAATGTCTATTGAAAAATAACCCATACTAACCAAGTGCTTCAATGAGTGATGGGCACACATGTGCAGCTCTAATTGTGCGAGTGGCGGCAGGCACGTGCACCTGCAGCTTGCAAAAATGGAGTACACACACACACACACACACACTTGTCTGCTGCTCGTTCAAGTAAAGATACACACATGGATTTGCCCACCAACGGCTGGTTCCAAATAGTAGTGGGCCTGGTAGTGGGCCATGGCCTGGGTGTTGGGGACCCCGACCTATACAATATCTTCCAACTAAATGCAACTTTATCAACATTGCTTGTCCACTCAGGCCATTTATGCACAATCGACACAAGCTATTAAACAGATAATAGATGCAAATCAACCAAAGCCCTCCAAAATATTTTAAGTAAGGCAAAAGACCCAATAGTTCAAAAACTAAAAAAACAACAACCAGGAGTGATTTACAACATACAATGTAAAGATATAACATCCACTGCGTAGGATAGACAGGCAGAATACTAGCAGAGTTGACTAGGATTAACACCAAGTAACACTCCTTAATCTTACAACATGTGGGCAGATTCAACATAGTTTCAACTAGGAAACTGTAAGCATCCTAGACCAGGGGTTCCCAAACTTGGCAACTTTAAGACTTGTGGACTTCAACTCCCAGAATTCTCCAGCCAGCATAGCATAGAATTCTCCAGCATAGCATAGCTGGCTGGAGAATTCTGGGAGTTGAAGTCCACAAGTCTTAAAGTTGTCAAGTTTGGGAACCCCTGTCCTAGACTAAGCTAAATCAGAAATCACTAGGGAATTCCTGAGAGCCTGACATTCCAACAAATCATCCATCATAGACATATAAGAGATAAAGCATATTCGCACATCATTCAAAAGGGACAATAAAAAAACCAAAAAGGAAACAAAAAGACAAAACTATATCCAGTCCAGCAGGCAGCATCCAGATAAGTAGAGATTATCACCAGGCAAACAATCAATGAGGGGTCCTTGTTGCTCTCTGAGGTTGATTGTTTTCTTGCAGACATTTCATTATCCAAATGAGATAACATCATTTGTGGTCTGAGAGAATCTCACAACTCTGAATTATATGGCTAGGAGGTTGTACCACTGATTTATTTATTTATTTATTTATTTATTTATTTATTTATTTTCTTTCTTTCTTTCTGCTTCTTTTCATTTTCGATCTCTTAATTGTCAGAAAGGCATGACATATTATGAACTGCCTACAGGGAAAGGGAAAGGTTCCCCTTGCACATAAGTGCTAGTCGTTCCCAACTCTAGGGAGCGGTGCTCATCTCCATTTCAAAGCTGAAGAGCCAGTGCTATCCGAAGATGTCTCTGTGTCCATGTGGTCGGCGTGACTAAATGCTGAAGGCACACAGAACGTTATTACTTTCCCACCAAAGTGGTCCCTATTTTCTACTTGCAGTTTTACCTGCTTTCAAACTGCTAGGTTGGCAGAAGCTGGGAGAAGTAATGAGAGCTCACTCCATTATGCGGCATTAGGGATTCGAACCGCTGAACTGCCGACCTTTCTGATCTACAAGCTCAGCATCTTAGCCACTGAGCCACCATGTCCCTTATGTGAACTGCCCACCTCTGTCATAAAATACATTTAAAGAGAGGACACCAGGCAAAGTCTCTCCTGAAAGTTAGGAAATGGCAGCAGGAAAGGATAGGTATTGCCAAGATATGTAATCCTGAAAGTTTTTAGAAGAGAAAGTTTGAGATCTTCAGTTTTCCATCTAAAAATTCAGTCGTTCAGCTACCCGTGTCCATGGCAGAAATTTTATTAAGCAAAAAGGAGACATGAGGATAATTTCATTGATTTTTCTTTACAGGTTAATTGTTTTACTGATGATCTTTGGATGTTGTTGGAGTTCAATATCTTCACATGCTACCTTGATTGAATTCCATAAGACAAGCATATATACATTACTGGGGTGAACATCTCTTTTTCTTCTGACCAAAATAGACGACTTCCTGGTTTGCAAACCTGCTTCTCAGTTTACTAGATTCCTGCTCTGTTCTTTAACTTCTGAAACATCAGCAAACTAAATATGTCAATTTAGCTTATCCAATTATACAGATTAGGTGATATAGTTTCTAAAGTATTGTCTTGTTTTATTACCCAAAAGCAAAATTGGGGGATAGTCTCTTAGCTGATTGCTGTGTGATTGTAACATGTTTATTCATAAGTACATTACATGGATTTCAGTGGAACAATGGCAATTGTTGGATTCACCCCTGCCAAACCAATCTTGACAGATAACACTGATTGGCTTTCCTCTCCAGCATAGTGCCTTACTAATGAGGTGAGAAAAAACATTCTAAAGGCATCCAGGCTGAGAGCCATGGAAGGTGGAAAGGTATGGCTTCAAGAGAATTATAAGAGACAATCAAAAATGCTTTTGGGTGTATGGGCACAAGTTGTTTCTAAATGTTTAAGAAAATATCTTGTGGAACCTTAAAAATTAAGCCCCGATACAGTGTATTTATTTTGACATATATATTATATATTACAAGTTAGTGTAGTTTCCAAGACATGTTTTAAGCTTAACATAATAGGCATAAAATAAGTGGTTTTATTAGTATTAGCTTTTTTTTAAAAGGAAAAAATAAGGGTCCGTACTGACCCCCTTTCTTCAACTAATACAAGACTGGCTGCTTGCCACTGACTCTCTTGGCTGCTTGCCTGAATGACTCTGAACAGATACGAAGCTTCCTAACTCGACTAAACACGAACCTGAAAATCAACACGAATAAACACGAACCTAGAAATCCAATGTTGTTCTCTGCAAGGACTTTCTTAGCAAAGACTTCCTTTTAAACCCTCTTGGGAGGGGCCAGTCATTAGGCAGTTGGGACTAATTCAAATCCTCCGAGTTCACTTCTGACAAAATTGAAGCCTCCTTTTTTCTCAATCTAGCATCAGGGACAAACTGGCCTTGATCCTTCCCACTATTCCAAGACCCAGGTGCCTCCTGATGACCAGCCGGGCTCTCTGCTCTCTCAACGTCTCCTTCCTCCTCCAGAGCAGACTCATAGTACTCCTCACTAGAGGAGTCCATCAGCAGCTCATCCGGAGCTGGCTGGGCCACAAGAGGGGTCATAGGGGTATAATTTTGTTATACTAGCCAAGATGTATCCTGGATCTGTCTCAAGATCTGTCCCAAGATCTGTCATAAATCAAAGCAACGAATGCAAGTTTATAGTACAGAAATGACTAAGGCCAGTCACCCTATCTAGACCTACTTTGTCTTAGAAAAATGAATTATGTGAGAAGGCTTATCAAGCAAAGTCATGATGGGAGGCAGGGGTCAACATCCGTGAGCCCAACTAGGGATGATCATGACATACAGAATATTGGAATTTGGAATGATTGGTAAAGGCTATGAATTATGAATGAACTGACAAAAAGTGTGTGTCTAGGAAACTGAGAAAGGGTAGGATAGAACACATCTGAGTGAAGGTCATCTGATTTCATGGCATGGAGCTGCTGAATGCATGTAAGGAAGTGAAGTTGCAACTTTAATTATGAATGAAAGCAGTGGTGAAATCTAATTTTTTTCCTAACGGTTCTGTGGGAATGGCTTGGTAGGGGTCATGTGACTGGATGGACGTGGCTATAGAGTCATGTGATTGGGGGATCAAAAGACAGAAACTCACTTTAACTATGTCCTGCTAGAGCAGGGGTTGGACTAGATGACCTCAGGTTCCTTCCAGCCCTGGATTGCTGCGCTCTTTCAAGGTATCCTCTAAAACTGCCTCTAGTGCCAAGTTTGTGGTCCTTCCTCCCTCTCCTTTTTCTCTCCCCCCCTCTCTCTCTCACAGCATCCCCTCACCCCACCCCACCCTGTTTTTGGCCTAGCAAGCCTCAGGGAAGCCTCCTGGGAACAAAAACAGACCCCAAAATGCTTTTTAAAAGTAAAAAGGTCCTACCATCGCGCAGCACAGCTGATTGTCGAAACATTTTTTTACTTTGTTAAGCATTTTTTACTACCGGTTCAGGCAAACCGGTAATCTATGGACAGCTGAGAGTCCAGGAGGATGCCTAAGTTGTGGGCCCTTACCACGGGGGCTAATGACTCGCCCCCGATGGCCAATGATGGAATCAACTGGTTGTACCGGGACGTCGGAAACCACAGCCACTAGGTCTTGGACGGGTTGAGTCGAAGTTTGTTACTCCCCATCCAAACCCGCATGGCCTCCAGACACCGGGACGTCACTTCAACGGCATCGTTGGGGTAGTTTGGGGTAGATATGTACAGCTGCATGTCATCAGCGTACTGATGGTACTCTACCCCAAAACCACAGATGATCTCACCCAGCGGCTTCATATAGATGTTGAACAGAAGTGGCGAGAGTACCGACCCCTGAGGTACCCCGCACATGAGGGGCCTCGAGGTCGACCTCTGCCCTCCTGCCAACACGAATTGCGACCGCCCGGAGAGGTAGGAGGAGAACCACCGTAAAACGGTGCCTCCCACCCCCAACCCCTCCAGTCGGTGCAATAGGATACCATGGTCGATGGTATCAAAAGCCGCTGAGAGATCTAATAGGACCAGGATAGAGGAGCAACCTCTATCACGGGTCCTCCAGAGATCATCAACCAACGCGACCAATGACGTCTCAGTGCTATGTCCAGGTCGGAAGCTGGACTGGCGCGGGTCCAGATAGTCAATTTCCTCCAGGTGCCAGGGGAATTGCTGTGCCACCACACACTCTACAACCTTCGCAAGAAAGTGAAGGTTGGAGACCGGACGATAATTTACTAACAACGCTGGGTCCAGAGAAGGCTTCTTGAGGAGGGGCCTCACCACCACCTCTTTCAAGGCGGCTGGCAAGAACCCCTCACTCAAAGAAGCGTTCACTATTTCCTGGAGCCAGCCTCGTGTAACCTCCCAGGATGCCAGTACAAGCCAGGAGGGACACGGGTCCAATAAACATGTGGTGGCATTCAGTCACCTCAGCAACCTGTCCATATCAGAAGTAACAAGGTTGAACTCTTCCCATAATACGGTCTCAAGACCTGCCTCGGACGGTCCGCCCAGACTAATTTCATTGGAGGTCAACACGTCCCAGATCTGAATGATTTTATCTTGCAGATACTCTCCAAATTCCTCTGCTCTACCCTGCAAAGGAGCTTCCTGCAGCCTCTGTTGAAGGAGGGAGCGGGTCACCCTGAACAGGGCGGCAGGGCGGTTATCTGCGGATGTGATAAGAGCGGTGCAGTAACTATGTTTCGCCACTCTTATCGCCACTAGGTACATCCTCAAATGGGATCTTACCTGTGTTCGGTCAGATTTGGACCGTGTGGATCTCCAGATGTTCTCTAGGCGTCTCTTGCGGTGCTTCATCACCCTCAGCTCCTCAGAGAACCAAGGGGCCAGGGTGGATCGGCGCCGTGCGAAAGGCCGCAAGGGTGCGACCCGGTCCAAGGCCCCCATGGCCGCACTATTCCACGCAGCCACTAGATCCTCAGTCGAGTCGCAGGTCAAGGTCGCAGGTAGTGGCCCAAGCTCTGTCTGGAACCTCTATGGGTCCATCAGGCGCCTGGAGCGGAACCATCTTGGTATCTCTGGCTCCACCTCCCCACAGTGTGGTATTTGATTTGATTTTGATTTTATTTAGACTTATAAATCGTCCCCTCTCCCCGAAGGGACTCGGGGCGGTGTACAGGGGAAAAAATTAAAAACCATATAAACAGACAATATATAACAAAGCTAAAAACGAATTAAATTACCTGTACTAGAATTTAAAAATATTAAAATAGGAACCCTCCTAAGCTAAAATTTCCTAAATCTAAAATCCATTTATGTCCTTGACAGAAGTTATGTTATAAAATCAATACCATTTACGCAAGACCAGCTTGTTGAAATAAATATGTTTTAAGTGAACGGGGGAAGAGGGGAAGGTCCGTGATTGTGTGACGTTCGGGGGATAGGTCGTTCCAGAGGGCCGGCCCAGCCACAGAGAAGGCCCTACCCCTGGGCACCGCTAGCCGGCATTGCCCGGCGGTTGGTACCCTCAGTAGGCCCACTCTGTGGGAGCGTATCGGACGTAGGGAGGTATGTGGCAGGAGACGGTCCCGTAAGTAACTAGGCCCCGAGCCATGGAGCGATTTGAAGATGGTAACAAGCACCTTGAAGCGCACCCGGAAGGCCACCGGTAGCCAGTGCAGCTCGCGCAGGAGAGGTGTTACGTGGGAGTAGAGAGAAGCTCCCAGAATCCCCCGCGCAGCCGCATTCTGAACCAACTGGAGCCTCCGGGTGCACCTCAAGGGGAGCCCCATGTAGACAGCGTTGCAAGTATAGCAGTTGGTAAGTCAAGCCGGAGGAGAGAGTGATCAGACCATGACAGAGGTACGATGGCTAAATCCCCTACACCTAGATCACTCCGCCACTGGCCAGAGGCAAAAATTAAGTCCAGTGTGTGTCCCCAGAGTGTGGCCCTGAATTACTTGGGTCAGGTCCATGGCTGTCATGGAGGCCATGAACTCCTGGGCTACCTCTGATGCCTCGCCTACCGATGGCAGGTTGAAATCCTCCATGATTAACAGTCTGGGGGTGTCAACCGCCACCTCGGCGACCACCTCAAGGAGCTTGGGCAGGGCTGCTGATACGTAGCGGGGAGCCAGGTACACAATCAGCAAGACCAACTGCCTCCTTAGGCCCCACTTCACACAGAGGGAATCACAACCGGTAGTCTGTGGCACAGTGGTCTCCCTCGGTTAAAGACCTTCCCTAATAATAACCGTGCCCCCCCTCACCCCTGCCCTGGGTCCGTGGCTGATGGAATGCCCGGTAACCTGGTGGGCACATTCCTCCCTCGTGGCCGAACCACATCTCCGTGATACCCACCAAGTCCAGCTCCCCCAAGACACAAGGTCGTTTGTTGACCACAGACCTGGCATGGCATAATTGCATAAGGGTTGGCTCTCCATGAACTCGCAGAGCAAAACGGACATCGCCATTGGACTCGGAGCCAGTCGGTATGGTTAGGAGGGTGCCCACCTTTTGAGTCAGCCTTATGTACATTTCCTGGCAAAATACATGGGAAAATCCCAATGGGCTAAATTCCACTTAGGGTTAGGGTTAGCTCCCCATGAACTCACAGAGCAAAATGGACATAGCCATTGGACTCAGAACTTGTCGTTATGGTTAGGAGGGAGAACGCATTTTCAGCTGGGCTTATGTACATTTCCTGGCAAAATATATGGGAAAGCCCCATTGGGGAAAATTCCACTTAGGGTTAGGGTTAGTTCTCCATGAACTCGCAGAGCAAAACGGACATCGCCATTGGACTCAGAGCCCATCGGTATGGTTAGGAGGGGGCACACCTTTTGACACGGCCTTATGTACATTTCCTGGCAAAATATATGGGAAAGGCCCATTGGGGAAAATTCCACTTAGGGTTAGGGTTAGCTCTCCATGAACTCTCCAGAGCAAAACGGACATCGCCATTGGACTCGTTATGGTTAGGAGGGGGAACGCCTTTTGAGCCGGCCTTATGTACATTTCCTGGCAAAATACATGGGAAAATCCCATTGGGGAAAATTCTACTTAGGGTTAGAGTTAGCTCTCCATATGGTTAGGAGGGTGCACGCCTTTTGAGTCAGCCTTATGTACACTTCCTGGCAAAATACATGGGAAAGGCCCATTGGGAAAAATTCTACTTAGGGTTAGGATTAGCTTTCCATAAACCCGCACAGCAAAACAGACATCGCCGTTGGACTCGGAGCCCATCGGTATGGTTAGGAGGGGGCACGCCTTATGAGCCGGCCTTATGTACATTTCCTGGCAAAATACATTGAAAAGTCCCATTGGGCTAAATTCCAATTAGGGTTAGCGTTAGCTCTCCATGAACTCGCAGAGCAAAAGGGACATCACCATTGGACTCGGAGCCCATTGGTATGGTTAGGAGGGGGCACGCCATTTGAGCCAACCTTATGTACATTTCCTGGCAAAATACATGGGAAAGTCCCATTGGGGAAAATTCCATTTAGGGTTAGGGTTAGCTCTCCATGAACTATCCAGAGAAAAATGGACATCGCCATTGGACTTGTTATGTTTAGGAGGGGGAACGCCTTTTGAGCCGGCCTTATGTACATTTCCTGGCAAAATACATGAGAAAATCCCATTGAGGAAAATTCCACTTAGGGTTAGCGTTAGCTCTCCATGAACTCGCAGAGCAAAAGGGACATCGCCATTGGACTCGGAGCCCATTGGTATGGTTAGGAGGGGGCACGCCATTTGAGCCAACCTTATGTACATTTCCTGGCAAAATACATGGGAAAGTCCCATTGGGGAAAATTCCATTTAGGGTTAGGGTTAGCTCTCCATGAACTATCCAGAGAAAAATGGACATCGCCATTGGACTTGTTATGTTTAGGAGGGGGAACGCCTTTTGAGCCGGCCTTATGTACATTTCCTGGCAAAATACATGAGAAAATCCCATTGAGGAAAATTCCACTTAGGGTTAGGGTTAGCTCTCCATGGACTTGCAGAGCAAAACGGACATCGCCCTTGGACTCGGAGCCCGTCGGTATGATTAAGAGGGGGCACGCCATTTGAGCCATCCTTATGTACATTTCCTGGAAAATACATGGGAAAGTCCCATTGGGGAAAATTCTACTTAGGGTTAGGGTTAGCTTTCTATGAACTCGCAGAGCGAAATGGACATCGCTATTGGACTTGGAGCCCGTTGTTATGGTTAGGAGAGTGCCCGCCTTTTGATCCAGCCTTATGTACATTTCCTGGCAAAATACATGGGAAACTCTCAATGGGCTAAATTCCACTTAGGGTTAGGGTTAGCTCTCCATGAACTCACAGAGCAAAATGGACATAGCCATTGGACTCAGAACTTGTCATTATGGTTAGGAGGGGGAAAGCATTTTCGGCCGGTCTTATGTACATTTCCTGGCAAAATATATGGGAAAGGCCCATTGGGGAAAATTCCACTTAGGGTTAGGGTTAGCTCTCCATGAACTCGCAGAGCAAAACGGATATCGCCATGGGACGGAGCCCATCAGTATGTTTAGGCGAGGGCATGCCTTTTGACCCAGTCTTATGTACATTTCCTGGCAAAATACATGAGAATGTCCCATTGGGGAAAATTCCATTTAGGGTTAGGGTTAGCTCTCCATGAACTCGCAGAGCAAAATGGACATCGCCATTGGACTCGGAGCCCGTCGGTATGGTTAGGGGGGCGCGCGCCTTTTGAGCTGGACTTATGAAAATTTTCTGGCAAAATACATGGGAAAATCCCATTGGGGAAAATTCCACAGGGTTAAAGTTACCTCTCCATGGACTCGCAGTGAAAAATGGAGATCGCCATTGGACGCAGAGCCCGTCGGTATGGTTAGTAGGGGGCACGCCTTGTGAGTCGGCCTTATGTACATTTCCTGGCAAAATACATAGGAAAATCCCATTGGGGAAAATTCCACTTAGGGTTAGGGTTAGCTCTCCATGGACTTGCAGAGCAAAAAAGGACATCGCCCTTGGACTCGGAGCCCGTCTGTATGGTTAGGAGGAGGCACGCCTTTTGAGCCAGACTTATGTCCATTTCCTGGAAAAATACAAGGGAAAGTCTCATTGGGGGAAATTCCACTTAGGGTAAGGGTAAGCTCTCCATGGACTCGCAGAGTAAAACGGACATCGCCATTGGAGTCCAATGCCGATGCCCATTTTGCTCTGCGAGTTCATGGAGAGCTAACCCTAATCTTAGGTGGAATTTTCCCCAATGGGACTTTCCCATGTATTTAGCCAGGAAATGTACATGAGGTCGGGTCAAAACGTGTGCCACTCCTAACCATACTGATGCGTTTTGAGTCCAATGGTGATGTCATGACTGCTTCTACCTCCATTCAAGAAAGAACACACTTAAGCATATTCCGAATGATTAAGGTTACTTTTACTGAATAAGGAAAGGACAGCAGCAAAGGTTAAGCCAGAAGTGGCTACTTTAGGCGCGAAGCATACATATCAAAGCATAAGCCAAACCCCAATCACCCATGACCCCCACCCCAATGTCCAATACAGTGTCTTCCACGTTGTCAGATGGGTAACACGTCCAGAGCGGTCATCAGAATGGAATGTGATACCGTTAAGCTTAGCGATATCACCACCTAGCCCCATCTTCCTCCAACACACTTACTAACAACATCCCCCCACCCTCCCCGTTTCTATGGCAGCCAAGCATGCAGGAAAGCGAAGGCTGACAGGCGATGTCCATTTTGCTCTGCGAGTTCATGGAGAGCCAACTCTAACCCTAAGTGGAATTTTCCCCATTGGGATTTTCCCATGCATTTTACAGGAAATGTACATAAGTCCGGCTCAAAAGACGTGACCCCTCCTAACCACACCGACGGGTACTGAGTCCAATGGCGATGTCCGTTGTAGTCTATGGGTTCATGAGGCCGAGTCAAAAGGTATGCATCCTCCTAACCATACCAACGGGCTCCAACTCTAATGGCGATGACCATTTTGCTCTGTGAGTCCATTGAGAGCTAACCCTAACCCTAAGTGGAATTTCCCCCATCGGACTTTCCTTTGTATTTTGCCAGGAAATGGACATAAGGACGGCTGAAAATGTGTACCCCCTCCTAACCATGCCGATAGGCTATAAGTCCAATGGCTATGTCCATTTTGCTCTGTGGGTTCATGGAGAGCTAACCCTAACCCTAAGTGGAATTTTCCCCAATGAGACTTTCCCATGTATTTTGCCAGGAAATGTACATGAGGCCGGGTCAAAAGATGTGCAACCTCCTAACCCTACTGACGGGCTCCGAGTCAAACCGTGATGTCCATTTTGCTCTGCAAGTCCATGGAGAGCTAACCCTAACCCTAAGTAGAAATTTTCCCAGTGGGATTTTCCGTGTATTTTCCCAGGAAATGTACATAAGGCCGGCTCAAAAGGCGTGCCCCCTCCTAACCATACTGATGGGGTACGAGTCCAATGGTGATGTCCGTTTTGCTCTATGGGTTCATAGAGAGCTAACCCTAACCCTAAGTAGAATTTTGCCCAATGGGACTTTCCCAGTCGGAGCCCATCGGTATGGTCAGGAGGGGGCACACCTTTTGAGCCAGCCTTATGTTCACTTTCTGGCAAAATACACGGTAAGTCCAATTGGAGAAAATTCCACTTAGGGTTAGGTTTAGGTCTCCAGGAACCCGCAGAGCAAAACGGACATCGCCATTGGACTCGGAGCCCGTTGGTATGGTTAGGAGGGGGCACACCTTTTGAACCGGCGTTATGTCCATTTCCTGGCAAAATACACGGAAAAGTCCCATTAGGGAAAATTCCACTTAAGGTTAGGGTTAGCTCTCCATGGACTCACAGAGCAAAACGGACATCGCCATTGGACTCGGATCCCGTCGGTATGGTTAGGGGGGCACGCCTTTTGAGCTGGCCTTATGTACATTTTCTGGCAAAATACATTGGAAAATCCCATTGGGGAAAATTCCACTTAGGGTTAGGGTTAGCTCTCCTAGGACTCGCAGAGCAAAATGGAGATCGCCGTTGGACTCAGAGCCCGTCGGTGTGGTTAGGAGGGGGCATGCCTTTTGATGCCTTATGTACATTTCCTAGCAAAATACATGGGAAAATCCCATTGGGGAAAATTCCACTTAGGGTTAGGGTGAGGCATTTCACCCCTGAATAAAAGATCTAACCTTTATATACGAATTGGGGGCCTTCAATTGTTGTAGGTGCACTTGAAAGTAGAAATTCAAGGTTGGTGATATTATGTATACTATGCTACACTGAATGGAGATAATGGCAGAAACACAAAGGAGCTTTGGGGGGGGGGGGAACCTGTGGAATGCAGAATGAATGTAATCCAGAGAAAACAGTAATTCTGCAGGTTGTTTAAAATACATCATTGAAGCTCATAGTGGAATGATTATGTAGGAATAAAAGGGTGACTGCCTGGACACACCACTTAAGTTCATCTTAATGAAGAGAAAGGAAATTGGCAACGGATCTATTGAAACCAGGGGTGAACACTGTAGGAAATGAGGATTGCAAAGAAGTAGCAAAGTCACTATCCCCATCAAACATAGAACAAAGCCTAGAGAGAAAATTAAAGGAAAGATTGGAGGGAGGGGGAGAGAATTGTTTCCTAAGGGCCACTCCAAACTACAGAGAGCTTTATTTTTAATCAAATCTTCCTAGAATTACAGCAATAGTCCAATTATCTATTTATTTCATTACTTGGAAAGAAGTCCTCCAGGGAATTGCTTCCATCAGTTCAAGGGTACCATACTCACATCATAAAAAAACAGAATTTTTGAAACATATACTAGTATCCTTCATCACAATGTAGAAAAAAATCTTAATAAGGTAGTTATAAGCCATCCTTCCCTATTTTCTTTTTTGGGAACTGAAGTTATTTGGAGAAAGTACACAGATTAGAATTTAGGATGTCAGAAAGCTGATGGTAGCACATGATTACTCAATATTGACTTAGCTGTCAGTTTACAAAGTGACAGTTCTGTTTATCCTTTTCTCCAGTGGTTGAGCTTGGAGAAGCATAAAGGTAAAGGTTCCCCTCACATATGTGTATTAGTCGTTCCCAACTCTAGGGGGCAGTGCTCATCTCCATTTCAAAGCCAAAGAGCCAGAACTGTCTGAAGATGTCTCCGTGGTCATGTGGCCTGCATGATTAAATGCCAAAGGCACACGGAACGCTGTTACCTTCCCACCAAAGTGGTCCCTATTTTTCTACTTGCATTTTTACATGCTTTCGAACTGCTATGTTGGCAGAAGCTGGGACGAGTAACAGGAGTTACTCCATTACACAGGTCTAGAGATTTGAACCGCCAAACTGCCGACCTTTCTGATCGACAAGCTCAGCGTCATAGCCATTGAGCCACCTTATGGAGAAACATATGCTATAGCAAAAAAAAAACCCTGAAGATCTGCATCAGGAGAGAATCTTTTACCATCATCAGTATTCTTATTATCCCTCCAGTCCTCTTTTTCATTTCATTTGTTGACAATTACTGTGAAGATTGATGTGAGACTTGTCAATCCAAAGCACTTGTTTTGATATGAACATGGGAAATGAAAACATTTTGTAACTTTTTTTTCTTGAACAATGTGATAAATGCAGATTTTTTTTCTGCTTTAATTGTTAATCTTCAGAAGCCTTCCTTTTGTAAAGAAGTATAGACTTACTGCCCTTACTAGGTCATATTCTCATGAGAATCAGATTTCCTTCTAGGACCAGGGGTAGTCAACCTTTTTATACCTATCGCCCACTTTTGTATCTCTGTTAGTAGTAACATTTTCTAACCACCCACCGGTTCCATAGTAATGATGATTTACAAAGTAGGGAAGTAACTTTACTTTATAAAATTTATAAAGCAGAGTTACAGCAAACCCCTACCGCCCACCCTGAAAGCTGGAACACCCACTAGTGGGCGGTAGAGACCAGGTTGACTATCACTGTTCTTAGACAATTCATTCACACAGATGAAGAGCAGAGTTGCTTATATTGCATTTGAAATCCATATTCCATCAGAATTTTTAACTGATCTGTGTTTGTTACTTAAACACTGTATCCAAAATCAACTAGTATTATGCCAGCAAAAATTCAGCATACAAGCTATACATTCATGGTGCTATTTCCCCACAGGATTAGTGTTCCACTGTATAACAAGGGAGGGAGGGAGAAGACTGGCTACTAGAATGGAGGCAACCTGGGTTTTTTTAACCTCACTAAACTCCCAATAGAAGCAAACAGGGAAGAATAATAGTTCCCCATGTATCAAACCTTAGTGAATCTGGGTTCAGTGTCCTATGGAGAAAAGGCATCATGGTTCTGCTTTTATTATCTAGCTGTGCTTCATGCTGTCTGTTTCTCTATTAATCTCCATAAATATACAGTATTTATAACTAACAAATCTTTCCCTATGAGCCAGTGGTTGACATCCTTTCACCAAAGGCAGCTCGTAGCTCTGCATGAGTTGACAACCTAAACTAAATTAAAATCTAAGAAAACAAATCAGAAATGTCACTGGGGAAAAAACAAAATAAGCACTTCATAGATGACTTTTTAATCACAGAATGGGTCCACTTCCCAAGAAATTTCTAATTTAGCACTGATGTCCTTTTCTCCATTGCTTTGTATTTCGTCCTTAATAATGACACATTACGGTATCAAATATACAACTAAGCATATTTTATGCAGTTATTTTAGATAATTCTTTGGTATTTAAGAAAACAGAGAAGATAGATACTTTTCTGGATCTTGAGTCTGTATCTTTAGAATTCATTGTGCTAGTAGAATTTGCCGCATATTATTCACATCATAGAAATGCTTCCTAAAGTAATATTTGCGTGATGAACTAGCTCATAAATGTAACAGGCTCAGGTTAAGTGATAAAGCATAGAGCACATACTTATCTACACACTCTCTCTCCCTCTCTCCCTCCCTACTGTATTTCTCTCTCTTTCTCTCCCTCTCTATCCCTCTATCTACCTACCTACTTTTTTTAAAAAAAATCGCCTCTTCAAAACCTGGATGCATCTTATACTCTGAAAAATATGGTACTTTCTCAAGTTTCAGAATAAAAAAACATTTCCTCACAAAATTTGGGTGACGTCTTTGGGAATTTGTACCAGCTTCTGAGCTTTTCAGGTAAAATAAATGGGCTGAAAAATAACAGAATGAATTTGAAGTTCTTCACTACACCAAAACACATAAGCGTAGGATGGAGATAGCTGCTTTGTTAATGTTAAGTGTGAAAAAAATCTAGGAATTATAGTTTACCGCAAAGTAAATATGAGCTGTGTGTCACAGCTGCTAAAATTCAAATGCACATTTAGGCTACTTCTACATTATAGGAAGCAATACTTCCAGTGTATTTTGCAGTAGCCAGACGCTTGTCAAGAACTGTGTCCACTTCTGGACATCAACTTTTTCAAAATATTTCAAGGCGGTGGAAACATGCACATGAAAAATCAGTGTTTGGTGTATTTGAAACTATGTCTTACAAGCACAAACTAAAGGAACTGGGTATGCTTAGCCTTGAGAAAACATTACTGAAGGGCAACTGTAGCTTTTGGGAGATCAAAGAAAGTCAAGATGATGATCATAACAGTATGACTGAAGCCATGTCCCTTTGCATGTGAGTCTGTCACTGCTGTGGTAGGGTGTAGTTGCAGTTTTCCAAAACTAGAAGGGCTCTCGCACAGAAATCAAGGCCTCTTCTCTATCATCCCAGAACACAGGCCATTGTTTAAAAGTTTGAAGTTACAAAATGGCAGAGTTGGACTGAAAAAAATTCAAAAAGTAGAAATAGAACCAGTTTACATGCAACATTCCTTTTCATCTGACATTTCATCGGTCAAAAAGCAGGACAATCACGCTAGGAATGTTTTAATTTGGATGTCTGCATTGAGGATGAGGTAGAGCCTGATGGCTTTAATGTCCCTTTCTGAATCATTTTTGATGGAAGCTGCTTAGGAAATGTAATTGGAGGTGAGGTATCCCACAGGTCAGTGGTGGATTCAAAAACTTTTTGCTACCGGTTCTGTGGGTGTGGCTTTATAGGCATGGTGTGGCTTGGTAGGCGTGGCTTGGTGGGCATGGCAGATAAAGGATACTGCAAAATCCCCATTCCCTCCCCACCCCACGAACCTGCTTTCCAGCTCCATTCTCCTGTGCTGGGCAACAAAAGAAGATCAGCTGGGAGGCTGGGAGGCAGCGGGGGCGGGGCCAGCCTATTTGCCGGTTCTCTGAACTACTCAAAATTTCTGCTACCAGTTCTCCAGAACCTGTCAGAACTGGCTCAATTCCACCTCTGTGGCAGGCCCTGACTCTGCTTTAGTTGGCAAAATGACTTGGGTAAGCTATTCTAGGCAATATGAGGAAAGACATCTCCCTGAAAGCATGAATAGCCCCTCCAGCTGAATGCTTAATAGACTTTGGGAATATAAAGGAGGCAGCAAGACAAGAAGAGAGTTCTTGGGTCCCAAGTGAGGGAGGAAGATTTTGAAAGAAATTTAAGATAACTCTGCCTTAATTACTTTTCTAGGCTTTCAAGATTCTGTTTATGTACTAGCAACAACAAAAAATCTTTCCTAAATTCTAAGTAGCCTTGGTTTCCTGAGTTTGATAGCTCCTGGAATTTTATAACAACACTGTGCTAGATGGACCAAGGATCTGCTTCAACATGGTTGTTTTTGGTATTTCTAACCAACCATGTAACAATCTTCTTCTGTCTGCTAAGTTCTAATGGCAACACAGCCCATTTCTAGTAGTGAATTAAGCTGGCATGAAAAGTCACCCTATACAATAGTGGTCTGAATTTTAAGTACTATAACCAAGAATCTTTAGTGACTCATATGTAGATTTGAGAATAGGAGCTCATTATTGGAACAGAACATGGAACACGTAATGGTTGACCATACATTCTCAAAGCAGTGTTATTACTCATTATTTTCCATATGCTTTGGCAGAATATATATACAATATACAAATACATATATACATTATGCATTCTTAAGCCTTATTATATTTGGTTCTAGTTACATCTCTCAGAAGGGAACATGGTGGCTCAGTGGCTAAGACGCTGAGCTTGTCGATCAGAAAGGTTCGAATCCCTAGCGTCGCATAACAGAGGGCCCTCCCGTTACTTGTCCGAGCTTCTGCCAACCTAGCAGTTCGAAAGCATGTAAAAATGCAAGTAGAAAAATAGGAACCACCTTTGGTGGGAAGATAATAGTGTTCCATGTGCCTTCGGCATTTAGTCATGCTGGCAACATGACCACGGACACGTCTTCGGACAGTTTTGGCACTTTGGTTTTGAAATGGAGATGAGCACTGCCCCCTAAAATCAGGAACAACTAACACATATGTGTGAGGAGAACCTTTACCTTTACATGTGTCAAATGTTGTAGGCCAGTGATGACACAGAGTGTTGAAGAATGGAAAGATGAGAAACAAACGGTGGAAAGATGAGAAATGAGTAGTTGGATTTGGGGTCAACACATAATAGATATGATATGGGGGGGGGGGAGAACCCCTTTATTGACTGATTTGTCTATTTTATTGCTCCTTCTACCGTTTCCTAAATTTACAATGAAACCAAAAAAAATCCCATCATTTCTCTATGTATATAGAGCAGGAAAACACCCTCTGAACTCAGATTTCCAAACAAAACAACCTCAATATAAAATGTGTGTTTGTGTGTTATATTTTGGGAATAAAGATATAAATATACTTGAAGTATATTGACAAGTTTAAAATGTCAAAGTTGTCACCAGAAAATAGATAGTGTTGTAAGTAAATTTGAATTTTCACTCAGTTTTTTTGTATAGTAGTGGTAATTACTTTTTTTTAGTAAATTGTTAATTGTAAAGTAACTATACAATTGAACCTACTAAATCTCAAATAATGGTTAAAATGGAATGTGTGATAGGGGTGCACATAGTGTGCGTGGGCGTGCTTATTAACAAGCTTCTTAACTTGGAATAATGCACATACAGAGCAATGCTTTATTCTAATCCCATTCCGTCTTGCCATTTTCATGCTTGAAGTATAATGATCAATGCATAAATATCACAGCCCACAAAAATGTCTCTATAATATTTATTGGGCAGATGTGTAGGAAGAGATACACTTAATTAGTTAAATAAGGCTTTCTTTATACTCCCTTTCTATATCTTCAGACAGCTTGCAATATTTAAAAATCCACCTTCAACACAACAATAAGTATACAGTACCATAGGTTGCAACAAAATATGCGTGTCTATATTACTCCAAGGTTTAATTTGTTAGTCTGCCATATAAACATTCCTGAACATACTATGACCAAGTAATGTGAATTTAGTGTGTCTTGAGAAGCAAATGGAGCACACTGTATATGCTTGTTGTTGTTTTTAAGTTTTTCCATGTCTCATCTGGAGATTTCCAACCTCCTAAAAATAAATAATTGAAAACATCCTCCTTCCAGGAATAATCCACCTTTGCTTTTCCTCTTTAAATTTGGTGGCCCAACTGAAACGGTTTTTGCAAGAAAAAAAAGGGCATCTAATGAACGCCAGAAGCATATCTATCTACTCTATCTATCTATCTATCTATCTATCTATCTATCTATCTATCTATCTATCTATCTATCTATCTATCTCAATCGTGAGGTCCTCTTTGTCAGGCTCCATCATTTCCCTTCTGTAAATGGGAGCTCCATTTCCCTCCCATTTGGTTAGAGGTAGATCCAGCTTTCATGATTGCCTGGTGATTTGGCAGCCAGTTGATTTCCATTTTTGTAAATTACCATCCAGACAATGATGACAAGAATTAACCCCCTGCCCACTCATTTGTAATCCAGGGTCATTTATCTAGTTCTTCTAACTAATTTTGGGAGGAGATATGAAATAACAGCCCTATAGGAGGCCTGCTGAATTATTTACTGTATGTAAACAAAGGGCTGCATTGTGTTGGGAGAAGCATACAAAAATAAAAGTTTGAGATTTTTTTCCCATCCCATTTGTTAGAGGAGTCTTTGTAAGGAACAACAGCATTTTATAGATTAAGATATTAATTCATTATTAAAATTAATAGTAGCCATTCATACAGCAATAATAAATAATAGCTGTACATTAGGAAAATATACAAGACGTTCAACAATGTGGTGCTCACCTTATGGAAATAAAATCTTAGCATTATTACGAATGCAACTTTTAACATGTCTATTTCTATATACAAGCTGTAGGAAGATTAAAATTTTGGCTTTCCTTCTCTCCCATTTTCAAAAAAATAGAAATATTTTTCTATGTGCAATTTAATCACCCATTATAGAATATAGAATATTTTTGTATGAGGTTTCTTATATAATCTGCTTTTAAGACCTCCATTATATGATATACTGTTTTGTAGAAATATTTTAACACCCTTAGTCAACCATTAAAATGCGCTGCACCAAAATATAGAGAAATGAGTATAAATGAATAGTCCAGAGTAATATTATGAATAATAATATTCATAATTACTCTGGACTATTCATTTAACAAAACTGACTGGATTTAAAATATATACAGTACCACTCTACTAAAGCAGCATCTTTGAGAAGGTATATTTTATTTCCAAGAGATCAGTTTGGGTTTAGAGTCATAGTAATTGTAGCATCCATTACATGTCTGATTCCACATTTTATTTCCTCCCCCCCACCAAAATTTAACATTCCTGGTTGTCTTTGACAATCAAATATTTCTTTGTCAAATATTTCAATGGCACTCAAAATTTAATTGTATGTTACTTATATTTTACATTTGGTTTCCGTCTTGCTGTTTTCTATGAGGTCACTGATAGGACTAAGACCAAAAATGTTTTTGTAATAATTTTCAACTTAACTATGTGTATAACCACAGACCTGGGTTGATTCCTAAAAGTGAGGTGGCCCTTAAACATGAAATTCACAGGAGCTATATGTAGCTGACATTGCATAAGTCAAACCCACCCTGTTCCATAAGAATCCTGTTTATTTATTGAAATGCTGCATATGAAACTATTTTCATATGTATAATATCTGAAACGGAATTGAGTTGGAAGAGTATTGATGTCTTTTTAGCTGCATGATGGCTTTTCTCATCTTCCTTCCTTCTTCCTTCCTTCCTTCCTTCCTTCCTTCCTTCTTTCCTTTCTTTCTTCGTCCCTTCTTCTATCAATCACCACAAAGAGTTTCCTCACAGCTTTTCTCTTGGCCAGAAAAATCTCTGGCTGCTGTTGGACATCTGGCAGATAGACAATCAAGCACCTGTGTGCCAGATATGTACAGCTGTATGGGTGACACATGATCCATCTGCAATCCATATCAAATGCTGCTGCCAGTTGCTTTATTCTGGGTGGATTGGAAGGGGGTGTGTGCATGTGTGTGGAAAGCCATAACAGAATTGTAAAAATCACATTTCCCTTCTAATTGATTTCTTCCTCCCTTTTCATCTCATCGTGTTTCTTTGTTCACATTTTGTTGATAATGTGGCAATTGTGGTACTGATAGATGTGCTAGTTCTATAAAAGCCTGTTCTACATTATGCCAAGCAGTGTATGTCTGCTCAGAATTAGTAATGAATATCTTACAAAACTATTGCTCTACGGCTGGGCAGCTGAGTTAGCCATACTCAGTTGGAAGTTTCGATTCAAGCTAGGTAAAATATCGTAGCTACTTTGGGTAGCTACTGCAGGCAAATCTGCCCTCTTGACACGGGTTATTGTATCAAGCTGTTTTTTTTCCTGCATACAATTATTCAATTGCAGGAAAGTTGATGAAATCAGGCTGACTGGTTTAGCAATGTTAGCATCTAAGTCAGTAAGTGAATTGTAAACTTTAAAAAAAAATTAAAAACATAACAAATAGTGCTTGTCAAGTAGTACTTCTTAGTTCATACTTTTCCTAGATTTCATTTAGGAATATATTTACAATATTGCCTAATGTTACTTCCTTCCCCCACTGAAATTTCAAAGATTAATAATCAACTTCCTTTTCCACTCCTAAACAGCATATCCAATCTTCCTATTTTTACTCTTCCATTGCTCCTTAATTTCTCTATCTGGTCTTCTAAAACTGTGTATTATTTATTTATACATATTTTTCCTGAAATCTAGAAAGTCTTGGCATCAGGTCTCTTTGTACCTGAAGCTTTGTTGGATAGTGTCATGCAGAGTATAATTTACACCTACAATCGAGAAATCAATATTAGGAGATTTTAATTCCAAAGATTTGTAGTTTCTAATATAAAAGTGAAAATTAATCTCACCATGATTGTACCAAAAACATTGCAACAGTACTGGTAACATGAAGGAAGTCTGAGGAATAAGTATTAAAAGAGGCAACCTATTGCTCTGCTCTTGTATCAAACTTATTGTATTATTTGTTACTTTTATTTATTTTATTTATGTTTATGTGAACATTTAAATCATGTTCTTTTGTTGCCTATGCAGAGAATCATAGACCCATTAACATGAAAGGCATTCCAAGCATGAGGTGGAGAAACGAATATTATTTAAAACAACAGAAAAGCTATCTTTCAGTTCAACCCTCTTGCTTGCTTGCTTGCTTCTGTAGCTTCTTCTGAATCAAATGATCCCCAAAGTTGCTTAACAAACCAGCCACAAACAGAAATCCAAACCTCACACAAGTGTTTAATCTCCTGACTGTGCCTTGGGTTTTCTGCTGTGCCTTTTCCTGCAGTTTGACCTTCCCGAAGCAACTTGCAATTGAATGGTCTTTCTGGCACAAGAAAACTACATCCTGCTCCTCCCTTGCTGGCTGACTGATGAGGCCTGGTTGGTCTTCCTGTTGCCATTACGATCTTCCTGTGAGTCAAGGCATATAATGTCTCAGTGATCTTGGCTACTTCAGCTGAGATGAATGTATTGCTTCTCTTCTAACCTCAGTTCCAGGCTCTTAGTTCTAAATCCATTTACGTTACAGCTGGCCAACTTATATCGCAAGGGTTCCATGATTTCATTAGTCTCTCGATCCCTGTTCAGATCCCTTTATGCAATCGTCTATGAGTGTACTTACTGATGTACACTACTGCTTTGCACCATGGTGCTTTCCCCAATATCTAAGCTGCACAAATCTAAATGATTGCTAGATGAGTGCAAAGAGACAGAGGAAAACATCCAAGACTTTGGTTCCATCTAGTGATCATCTGGACTTTTGTAGCCCACATCTGGTAGCTCCACCCATGGGGCCAGCCCAGTAGCTTGGGAAAAAGAAGAAGGGGTGAAATGGACAAAAGTTTTGCTTGTTTTACCCTCTCTTTCATAAGAAGATAAGGCAGTCTGCAAAGTTCTCCTTTTCCTCCCCCCCCTCCAATGAGACTATGACATTTTATATTTGTTTTGCCAGCATTTATTTCTTTTTCTTCTTTATTATCTTCTCAATTTATTGGAACTGTAAATTCTAGATTTCTCACAGGCACATTTCAGCTCATCTCATCTGAGAAGCACTAATTTAAGAAAAGTTATCATAAAACTTCCTAGTTTCTCCTTTTTAATTTCCTGGGCATGTTTGTATTGTGTATTTTGTAAAATGTACCAGAGAATTTATTGTGGGAGT
Source organism: Rhabdophis nuchalis (assembly GCA_039707465.1). NCBI lineage: Eukaryota > Metazoa > Chordata > Lepidosauria > Squamata > Natricidae > Rhabdophis > Rhabdophis nuchalis. The sequence continues at coordinate 329,968,163 of CM077643.1, forward strand.
TGGATACATGCATTACAAAATTCAAAGTAAAAGTAAAGGTTTCCTTGAATTAAACTCAGTTTCTGTTGATTTCATGGACTTTGTAGTAATTTGCATAGCAAACAGTTTGGAAATGGTTTACAATTGCTTTCCTCTGAGATTGTTTTCCTGTCTAATTTATAGGGCTGGGCTCCCAATCAATTACTAACCTGTTCCAACACTATTTAATTTTTCAAAATCCTGTGCTACAACATAGCTATTCAATTGCTACATTTTAATTTGGAATCTCTACCCATTGTGAATCTAAGAATGCAATTGTTTCACCTGGAAAGAATTGAAGTCTTCTGTGACATATGAGCAATGCAATACTGGTTATAACTCTACCTCCTTTTCATGATATGCCTGTTTTTGTTCAGTTTTGCTTACTACACTGGGTTGGGCTTCTAAGCAACATCCAGAACCACATGTCTATATTTCTGGCCAATATTGGTAAGTGCCTTTCCATCCAGCTTTCTTGAAGTGGAAACACCAACCCTGAAGTACCTAGGAGTGCTTGTGACAGCTGCCACACAAGTGTTATCAGCAAAGGTCTTGGTCAGTCCCTAATGTTTTGACTGATTGATGCCTGTTGTGCCCAATAGAGCAGCTCTCAAGTTGGTTCTTCTGAAGATCAGATACAGAATTCTGAATCCAGTTGGCCAGGAGCATACATTAAATACTCCCAGCCTCTGACAATTTGGCCTAAATATTCAGTGGTTCTAGTGGTGTCTTTGCACATTTTTCAGCAGGTGGTGAAATACTGATGCACAACTGCAGGTTTCTATTTTGTCAGCAGATTCACCTGTTTCAAAGGTGATCTCAGCATTCCCTTAGGAAGAGATGTCATGTGCAAGTTCCTTTTCATATACATATACTTTTGCCATAGGGGGCATTCTAGCTTCCTCATCACCTTCTAAATTTATAGGGTATCATTCTCAAAATGTCAGGTTTTCACTCAGGATAGGAATGTCATTGTTGCAAAGATAAAATAAATACTAATGCAAATTACATTTTGGAGGATTACAAAGAAAAACAACTTGTTTGAACTAAATTATTCTCCAGAAGTATCAGAACAGAATCTCCATAATGCTTACCCAGCAGGGCCTTGGGGAATGCTAAAACATGGAGTCCAATGTATCTGGAGGACAGAAAGCTAGATAAATTTTTAAAGATACGTAGGTTCACATTTAAATTTAGGCAGAGAGCAAGAATTGTGGACTTCTTTGCTTAGGTAACAGCCCAAAACATTATTATTTAATTAATAATAATCATCTTTAAAGCGCTCCATGGCTCGGGACCTAGCTATCTGCGGGATCGGATCCTGCCTCATACATCCTCACGGCCGATTCGCTCCCACAGAGAGGGACTGCTCCGGGTGCCGTCCACTAGACTTTGTCAGCGGGCGACGCCCAGGGGAAGGGCTCTCTCTGTGGCGGGCCTGGCCCTCTGGAACGACCTTCCCCCCGATATTAGAACGACCACGGACCTCCGCTCCTTCCGCCTGAAATTGAAGACTCATCTTTTCCGCCTGGCCGGCCTAGGGTAGTCTCTCTGTCTATGGGTTTTTTAAATGTATACTATATTTATTGGGTATTTTTAGTTAATGGGATTTTAGCACAGGATTGATTGAGTTTAATTTGTTTTAATTTGTATGTATTTTGTATATTTTTTGCTTTTAATTACCCTGTGCACCGCCCCGAGTCCCTGTGGGGAGAGGGTGCGGTCAATAAATTCAACTTATTATTATTATTATTATTATTATTATTATTATTATTATTATTATTATTATTATTATTATTATTATTATTATTATTATTATTATTTAATATTGGAAGGAAAAATCTATACCTGACTTGCAGTAATGGGTTATTGTATGCATTGTGTGTCAACATTGTATTTATGAGATAATTTTTATCCCCCTTTTTATTATCATTATTGATCACTTCCCCTCCCAGATAAATAATATACTCCTCTATGTCATCAGTGAGAAAACTCACAGATATATTTTCTTTTTTGTGTGTGTGTTTTTTTAATAAAAGGAAAAGCATTGTGGAACGCTGAATTTGAAGAACAGGTTAACCATGTAATTATTTTCTTTAATTTATGTTGTCGATATGTAATGTGTAACTGCATTCCTATACGTTCCTAAATTTGTAAAAATGTACTAATCGAATTCAGAGGCAATTTTAACTTCCGTTTATTCTTATTGTGCACCAATTTTTTAAAAAAAAGCAACCGCGTTCATTTACATTTTTTTTGTATTTGCCAAGCTTTACAGATTTATCTTAAGCTCCTTGATCGTGGCCCTCTGCATGATGAAGTAACACTTTGACAGTTGATATGATCGGCTGTCAGATCAGAACTGAACACGCTGTGCTGCCTTTTGGGCCAATGAGAACGGAATGAAATGCTTCTGTCTGCCTACGTTCAAATGCCAACATGGCTTAGATCTGGAAGCTCACCAGAAAAAACATGGAACAAAAGTTCTCTATGACAGTAGTACTCCATGCTCCAAAGTATGTTTTGATGTTTATTGGCAAACAGAGCCAAACCCAACAATAACCACACTGTTTTCAGTCTTCTGAAGCGACTTCATTTCTTCACATTTGTTCCAGCCAGAATTGAGCTGGACAAATTAAACAGAGAGTTGGGTTTGCTTCATTGAACTTGTTTTGTTTTGTTTTTTTTTAAAGCAAAGAAACAAAAAGCTTTAGCAGTCACTCTGGTTCAAAAACAGTTGACTACAGCCATCTATTGCTTCTGGAGACAACATTGCATTTTTTAATCTCTGAAGTTGTTCCGCCATCTGGTGGTGAAACCACAGTACTTTTCTTTTTTGTCCAAGTAGGATGTTCTCAAACTACTCCTGTGGCTGTGTCCAGCCTAGGTAGAAGGTAGCTGAGAACTACTGACAGAAGTCTGAGGAAAAGTGCACTAGATAAGTAAACATTTCTCATAGCCAATAATTTAATATTCGTCAGCAATAATGGTTGTTGCTCTAGTTTTAAAGAGTAGATATTTGAGGGGCCCTTGATGCTCTCTGAGCTTGCTTGTTTTCTTGCTGACGTTTCGTTACCCAAACTAGGTAACATCATCAGTGCTAGCACTGACCTAGTTTGGGTAATGAAACATCTGCAAGAAAACAAGCAAGCTCAGAGAGGACCAAAACAAGCAAGCTCAACCCTTAGCTACAAATATTCTCCTTTATTATGTTAGCTATTTCTTTCTTTCTCGGTTATTCTTTGGCTATCAAAATTATAAATAAATGCTTGCTTTTCAACCTGTCTTTACATAGGATTCCTTGCCATTTATAAAGTTTTCTTCTTAAGCCAGAATCCATGTTCCATAGAATATGTTGAACTGTTTTTGCATATTCAAGCATATGCAATATACATAGTGCTTGAGTTACATGAAGTCATTGGCTTTATTAACTCCGAGCCACCATTTTACTCTGTCATCAGTTATTATTATGCTCCTGCATCTGAATACTGGACTGTGATATTCATTATGATTCTCATCAGAATAAGCCATAAATCAGTGTATCCTTAGTGGTGTTCTTGTTGCTTTCAAGGTATTTTCTCAGAGGGGTAAAATAGTCAGAAGAAATATGGTAGCACCTTTTTGACTAAAGTACTTAATTAAAAAGTAAAAAATCTCCTCTCAGTGGAAAATGATTGTCCCTACAAAACTGTGTGATATGCAGTATTCAACAACAACAGAGATTCAGCTGGGGGTCTTCATCCATGGGTGATAGATTAGCCTATTTTTGAAAAAATAACGTTTGCTTGTGCACTCCATTTTAACATGTGCATTTCATGACAAATGGATGGATCTGCCACATTCTTACTTTTTCCAAACTGACTGTCATTCAAAACCTACATTTCTCCAAACATTCTTTTGCAGATGCTTTCCCCAAAGGCAGTTTTGCAATCAGCATCCTCTCATAGAATGCTAGTTTTACTAATACACACAAGTTTTCACTGATATACGTTTGAATAGACTTCTCTCTTTCTCTCTCTCTTAGAGAATGCATTCCATTTTCACATCACAGAGAAATGTGAAATGGTCATCAAGTTGAAGTACTCACGAATTAAATATAGTAAATTCCTATAATATGTCCCTTTACAACTTTTCAATTTAGCCAGAGCTGGGGCGTCCTTGGCAGTGCTTCGTGTATCTGGTACTTGTATGGACATGCACCAAGAACAGCTGTTGTATGCACACCATCATGCAAAAGCTGTTCCCAGGGATGACATGTAAAATAGCACTGTTCATCCTTCAAAAGTAGCAAAGGATCTTGTCAGCAGATTACTAAGTGGGGAATATCCACCTACTGCTTCTCCAAAAAAGAAGACGTAGAGAAGCCAGAGAATAGTCTTGTCTCCTTTTGCCTATTAATTGACCACTCCAGAATTTCCATGTGTGGCATCAATGATGATCATGGTGAAGGATTAGCACATAAAAAGCCACATTACAGTTGCAGCTACCAGTATTTTCTTCATTGCTGTTCTACCTCATCAATAATATCTATCACTGACAGTTAACACCAATGTATCAAATGTTGGCAAAGTGCTTGCTATGTTTCTTACTTTGCTAAAAGCCAAAAACCAGAGATTCAAAACAGTGTCTTCAAAATAAGATGGGGTTCTAGAGACCTTCACAGCATGCCATCAAATTACAATGGTTCATTAATGTAAGAGAAACATTATTAAAGAATATTATGAATGGACGGCAATCATATCATCTACCTTTAATTTGAATAACATTTAAATGTAAATGAAATGAATTTAATTTTGTTATGATCCATTGAGTACTTTCATTACATGATTGCCTGCATTGTCTTAGTAACCAACACCTAAAGAACAAAGCTGTGGGAACAATTTACACTACTTTATAAGCAATGAAGCAGGCAATTAAAAAAACATACAAATGCTTCTGTCTAGGAATCTTTTGATGAATTATTCAACTTGACCAAAAGAGGTCTCTCTTTCTCCACTCTTGTGCAAGCATAACTTAAATTCTTTTTTTAAAGTACACTGAAATTGGTTTCAAGAATTTCATAGAGCAACATTTTGGTATGGAAGACATTACTAAATTTCTACTCCTAATCAGTTTCTCCCACCCATTTTTTAACATTCCTTCTTTAATTTTCACAGTTCATTCCATTTAGAAGATTCTTCTGGTGTTTGTAAAGTTTGAGCTGCTAGAATGGAAAATCACTTTTGGTCACCTCTTTTGGCCACTGTCTCTCAGAAATCAACCTTTCCAGTCTGTTAGATCATTCAAAATAGAGTCATCTTTTATAGTAGATTCAGACAATCACATATAATACTTGTCAGATGGAAAAATTGGACACTTTCATACAGACATTCATCACATGAGAATCATCATCCTGTTACTATCTTGGTAAAAGTGAATTAAATATAGTACTAATTTGCATATAGAATGCTCACTCTCTCGTTTCTTCTCTCCCTCCCCCCCCCCTTCCTCTTTGTAGTATCTTCCTTCATAGGAACATCACTACTAATGTTTACTTACTGGGTTCTAATATATGCTGAAATTGTCTGTCACATCAGTTTGAAAGCTATTTGTTTTATGTATAGGTGAAAGCAACTGTGAAGAACAAATTCACAATGTCTTTACTTTTGGCATTGCTATTATAGGTATCTTTATTGTACCATATAACCTTTAGCATAAAATTGAAAGGATGAAGTATGCTTTTTATTAAAATTTACAAAATGCCATCAATACCCATAGGTGTCAACTCTGAAGCAAACCTGGTTGAAGCCATCTTGTGCTGCCTCAAAGTTGCCAAAAAGCCTGAGAAAGAAGGGCGGGGGGGGGGGAGTAGATAGCCCAACATACAGTAAAAATGAAAAAGTTTTCCTGTGGGAACCAAGGTCATGGCGACAGGTGGGCTAGTGAAAGAGAAGAGGAGCCTGTCAGCTGAATTTATTGGATCATGTGACTGATGACACCAAGGAGAGGGAAAGTTTTCTTCTTTAATTAGGTGAAAACCGTGAGAACATTCAGAGTTGGTTTTCACCAGCTGGGCCGATATGATGTATAAAAGAATAAAACAAATTATTTTGTCAGCACATCACTGATCATTATATTGGAACTACGGCAACGAGGAAGTACTATTATAATAATAGTTGGCAAATCGAGAGAATTAAGTAATGTAAGGATCTAAAATGTGTTGGAATATGAAGCAATATACCCCTTCAAAGTACTTTACAGCACTCTCTTAAGTCAGAGTTCCCCAATGTTTCTGGCTTTGCGGGCCAGAGGGGGGGAGATAGGATGGTTCCATGTGAGCGGCAGCAAATGTGTGCATGCATTCAGCTCCATTTGCACGAGCAGCGGGGACTTCGGCAGCCCAGTTCCGAACAACCCAAGGCCTGGTATTGGGCTGCAGCCTGGGGATTGGAGACCCCTGCTCAGAGCAGTTAAAGAGTCACCTAGGCAAAACTCCCAAAGGCTAGTAAGGCCACAAAGTGACACTATTAAGTTAGAAAACTGTAAGTCAGCAAGGGAATAGAAAACACCATTTTTTCTTTCTTTTTTAAAATTGCTTCCTGAGACTATTGCACTTACAGATGAAACTTGAAAAATTAGAATATCGTGCAAAAGTTCATTTATTTCAGTAATACAACATAAAAGGTGAAACTAATACAGTATATGAGATAGACTCATTACATGCAAAGCAAGACAGTTCAAGCCATGATTTGTCATAAATGTGATGATTATGGCTTACAGCTCATTGTTCTGAGTCTTGTTCTTCCACTAAGTTTGATGGTCTTAGTTGCTTTTAACCAAGTGAATAGCATTTAAAGACCACTGGATGACTGAACTACTGGGCAATAAGAACCTTCTGCCCTCAAAATAAAAGCCACTCTTCATCACTGGAAAATTGTGAACTCTGAGATTTAGGACCTTGTCACTGAAATACAGCACCAAAGGAATAAGGGTTTTGTTACCTCCAGGTGATCTTTTCAGTGTTACATATACATTTACTCCATTGGGCAAACATAGGGCTGACTAATCTCATGAAAAATTTACTGCTCTCTTGGATGTTCTACAAGTCTAATAGTAAGATTCGCTGATAGAGCATTGAAAAGAAAACATTGAGAGAAAGCAGCAATAATCTCTGAACTAAATTAAGAAAAAAGTCTCACAGCAACCAATTATTTGTGACATTGTTTAAGTTACAAATTTGTTGCATTCTCATTCTTTTATTGGAAAAAAAAATGGATATTTGTCTATCCTGCCAATTTAAACTACAATCCTAGAGCTCTTTAGAAACAATTTGGTACACCGGTATATTGGTTAAATGCCCCGAGATAGAAACTAGAACGTTCTAGTCGTGCTTGAGGGAACAAAGTCATCTGGGAGACTTTGGGCTAATCCCACTCTCAATCCTAGGAAGAAGACAAAGGCAACATTCTAAAGAACCTTGTCAAGAAAACTGCATGAACTAATCCAGGCAGATGCAAGGAATCAACATTGATTCTATAAGATTTTTTTTAAATTATTTACCAATGATAAGTCACATTCAATTCAATGATGACTACTTGACAAGGAAAACATTGACATTATAGATAGCTTCTGCCTTTTAGGCTAAACAATCAATAGTAAAGCGTTAGGAAATATGTTGCAGACTAACACTCAATAGAGTAGCAATGAAGGTCTTGGAAAAGATATTCAAATGTTGTGATGTATTTGTACCTCAGATTCATGCAAGCCACAGTATTCCCTCTGGACTTTGAAGAAGCAAGATAGAAAGAAAATTGCCACTTTAGTGTTTGGAGAATAATCCTGAGAATACTGTGGACAGTCCAGAAAGCAAACAAATCAATCCAGAGTTCTCACTTGAGGCACAAATGACCAGGCTCAAATTATTCTTTTTGGACACTTTATGCAAAGACCAAGCTCTCTGGAAAAGGCTTTAATAATGGGAAAGGTGAAAAGAAAAAGAAGAGACTGACCAGCAGCAAAGTTAATTGAGTCAGCTTTGGTAGGAAGCACAATGTTGGAAAAGCCAAAGGACCAGGTTAGAGACAGATCATCATGGAGAAAAATCTGTCTGTGTCACTGCTAAGAATCAGCACAACCAGATGGTATATAATTTTTATCAGTCACTTCAAAGTTGATTTTTATAAACAATATTCCACTGATATGTCTAGGGAGATTCTCAATCATCCAGGTCATGTTCCAGAGGTGCTTTTCCAACAGGCAACTAAACTTTCTTGAGGGGGGGGGTATCCCCTTGAAAACACTTCACTTCTCATCAAAGAAGCTTCAGAACTGAAGAACATATATCATTCCCTATCCCATATATTCATATACATGCATAAATGCAAACAACATTCATATATCTGTCCATATAAGAGAGGAATACTCAAAACAAAAAGTTGTTAGGAAGTAAGTAACTGTAATATTAACTACATAGGTCTATCAGTCAGTCCAAATTTGTGAAGGAATAAATAAACTATTTTACATATTCTATCACTTGGTAATAGTGTAAACTGATAACATCAAGATTAATGTGCATAATATCCTGCAACACTGTAGCAACAGAGTTAGCAAATTATGATGGAGACCATACTGAATCATAAGACTTTAAACATCAAAAGAAGATAAAGTGGGTAATTGAAGATACAAGGAAAATGCAGAACTAAGAGTGAAGAATATTCTTGACATCTTACAAAGTTGTTTGACTTTGCCTGGAGTTGAACTCTGGCTAGGCTGATCCTTTGGAGGTGTCTAGTATATTTCTGAGCTAGGAGGAGTTTGAACTGGTTGAACTTGAGGAAATGGACAAGAGACTTGTAACTGTGACTTCTGCCACCTGTGCGCTGAACCCATGCCCCTGGTTCTGGTTGGTTAAGGCATCCCAGGAGGTAGGTGACATGCTGCTGAGTCCAAGCAATGATTAATATCTTTTAAAGGGACGGGCTAGTACTACTTGCGTGGAGGAGGTAGTGGTGTGCTCCGCTCTTGAGATACCATTTTTGAACCTAGTTATGTTAGATAACTTTTGTTCAATATTCAACCTTTCCTTTGGGGGAAGAGTGTTGGGAGAGTGGTTGGCATGCAGCTTCAGAAGGCCCTGGATGGAATGGATTATCTGGATCTTGTCAGTGTGATTTCAGGCTGGGATACAGCCCCGAAACAGCGTTAGCCACACTTATTGATTACCTATGGGGGGATGGCATGGGATGATAATAACTGTCTTGGCTCTCCTGGATCTCTCAGCAGCTTTTGATACCATCAGTCATGGTATCCTTTTGGACTAACTCTTGGGTTCATAACTCCTGTTTGATGAGCAGGAGACAGCTGTGGATAGGGAAGTCTTTGCAGAGATCCATCTTGTACACCAATTTACCCTTTCCTGAACTAGAAGGTCTTTCTCAAGATCACTCATACCATAACTCATTGATTGGATTATTGCAATGTGTTTTACATGGGACTGCCCTTGAAGACTATTCATAAGTTACAACTAGTCCAAAATGCAGCAGTGCACCTGGTTTTGGTAACCTACTCATAGGTTCACTCACATTATACCTTTATTGTGCAGGCTGCACTGGTTCTGAGTTTTCTTCAGCTACAATTCAACATGCTAGTTACCATCTTGAAAGCCCTATATGGTATGGGACGTGATTATTTGCAGGACCGTCTCTCCTAAGGATAACAGAGTTGGAAGGGACCTTGAAGGTCTTCTAGTCCAACCCCCTGCTCAGGTATAGGGAAACCCTATACCATTTCAGACAAATGATTTTCCACTCTTCTTAAAGACTTCCAGGGTTAAAGACTTCCAGGGTTAAAGACTTCCAGGGTTAGAACATTCACAGTTTCTGAAAGCACGTTGTTCCACTGTTTAATTATTCTGTCAGGAAATTTCTCCTTGGTTCTAGGTTGCTTCTCTCCTTAATTAGTTTCCACCCAGAATTTCTTCTCATAGTTTCCATCCAGAACATCTGCCCATCCCTCTAATTCAGATAGGGTAGGCATGCACCAGGTCCCCCCCCCCTCTGAAATCTTGCCATTTTACTAGGAACTTTGAAGTCTGCCTTTCCTATGGCTGCTCCTACCTTGTGGAACACCCTCCCACTGGCAATTCAACAGCCCCCCACCCTTCTAGCTTTTTGGAAGGCCATTAAGACCCAACTTTTTATTGAGGCACTGGGATAGAATTGTATAGGTGGTCAGTATAGGTGGTAAGGGGCAACTGAGCCTGCTATGGGCAACTCAAGAGGACAATTAAGACATGGGGGGTTTTGTTTTATAGTTTTACCTTTTTTTACTGTTTTATGGTGATTTTATTTCATGATTTACTTGTTGTTGTTAGCCTCCCAGACTTGCTTAAAATGGGTGGCCATATAAATGTTTGGAATAAATAAACCCCTGACAGGAAAATTTTAAGTTGTGATAGGAGATAGAGAGAAAACATCTTTTGGAAAAATCTCAGGTGACAGAGCTTTCCCTGTAAAAGCTGCAACTGGAATAAGATAGCCTCCTTAAGATGGGGTGTCAATTGCCAGTCTTCTTCTTCAGAGCCAAAACATTCTGACAGTATCACAGATCTGTTTGATTAAACTGTAATGGTAGGAGCCCTCTGAATTTCTTCCCAGCAATACCTGATAATTTCTAGATGGATTTCTAAAACCCATCGCATCACAATTCCACTCGCATCACAATGCAATGTGCAGCTTGCTTTTATGGGTGTAGAGAAAGTTACTATTCTCTCTACATCCATAAAGGTAAGCAGTTGACATGGGAATTTTCCATTAGGTTCACATTGTTTCCATTCCTAGAATGCTCCCTCAAGCAACCCATAATAAAGTTGATAGCTATATAATTAGCTATATAAAGCTAAAACAGAGCAGGTAAGTTCTTATTTATAGCCAGTCTAGTTTAGAATCCAGAAATAATTCTTTGGAAAATTATATGTATTGGTCTGGCTAGATATATTCTTAGCTAAGTTGTAGGAACTTAGTAATTAATTACTAAGAAACCAATGGATATCCAAACTGAAGTTTGTCTGAGAGCCTTGTCCAAGCTGGTGCCCCCAGTAAAAGTATTTCCAGGTTGGGAAAGCCATTCCATATCCTTTGCTTTCACCTTTAGTATTAAAGGACATGTATCCAATTCTTTCTATGGACAGTTCTATCTTCCATATCCCAGAATTTGGCCTTGATGTTGGAAGGTGATATAATGTCTAAGTTTTTGTAGGTC